>CM070748.1:3650672-4175672 GCA_036346245.1 Bonia amplexicaulis | reverse complement strand
CCATACCTATAGCTATACGTTTCAATTATTGCTAGTTTAACTATCGAAGGATAAATCGAAGAATTATTGCCAGTAGAGCTTCGGTTTTATCGGATCGACGCCCATGTCCATGTGCAACTCGCAGTGAAAGGCAAATCATAAACCTGCCCTCCACATACTACTACAGAAAAAGTCATCATAGACGGTTCGAAAATATCATCACAGACGGTTTTGCGAACCGTCTGAATTTATGGGTCAGTGATAATACGAGGTCATCACAGACGGTATTTCAACCGTCTGTGATAGCTGATAATCACAGACGGTTTTTAACTAAAAACCGTCTGTAATTATCAGCTAAGGATTATCAGGTATCACAGACGGTTTTTAACTAAAAACCATCTGTGATATTCCTTCTACCCCTAAATCTATTCCTATTTATTGGCTAGCCTCAGGAAATGCTAGCCATGCCCTCTGAAACAAGCAGTGAACAAGTATATAAGGCATCCATAAACATCCAATACACATCACATTTCATTCACAAACATAAAGTATCCACTTCGCAAATGAATCAATTGAATTGAAATAAAATATCCATTACACCGCATTACAATGCAATAAAATTCATGGTGCAGTGGAACTGTCCTTCGACTTTATGACTTGAGCCACCAAAAGTACGCCAACTCTCCTCGAATTCGTGAAATATCGGGCTGTTCCAATGCAGTTGACGGGATCTACGCAGCCTGTGGATAGGGATATCAATGTATGTATATATGTAACGTGATAAGTATGAAGTAAATATGGAAAGATTGATAAACCTCGGAATTGGTGATCCTCGAGGAATCGAGGAGTAGGTCCATATGGTGGTAAACATAGAATCCACATGTGTTGCCCGGCGGCTGCTGATGGCACTGCAAAAATAGAATGAGCAATAATTCAAGAGGCATTAATACTGACTGCTGCATAGGATTAATTAATGTGTAATAGCGAATACCTTAAAATCTCGAGTATGTCTCGGGCCTTTGGCCCCTTGCTTGAGACACCCCCATTTCAACGTACATCATGAACGCCCTCGTGATTCAAAAAGTTAACCTTTGTCATTCGAATGAAAGAAAGAGTACAATATAGGTATGTATAGAAAATAAACTTACCTATCGATTACTTGGGCGACAACTGTGAAGTCCATTTTATTCTTACTTAAGGAATCAAGGTAATATACCTTGTTCCATTTTGGTACAATGACTATTAAAATCCAATGAAAGTTTTGATTGTAGGGCATAAGTATATAATCCTTATTGTGTTGAGCCCAGCCACGATGCAATGTACCTCTCGACGACGGACATATCCTCGTCGATGGTATACTGGCGACCATGTGTGGGTCCAAGAAACCAACCGATGATGGCTGGATGTTCTAGCTTTAGTCCTTGCGTGTCTACATATACACACGAAAGCAACAAATTATATATGGCATTTATCGGTATGACATGAGCGGAGGCGTGATTGTGCACACTTACGGCGTCAAGATCGAATGAGTGAGGCGTCGAGGCGTTGAGCGTGAAAAGATCGAATAAGTCCTCGGCGACCACGAAGACACCGTCTTGAAAATCGTGATGGAAATGCTCCAACGCGAATTTGCGATGATACGATCTCCGTTAAGCCCTCGGCTTATTGGACATTCCATGTACCACTTGTGCAATTGCCGGCAACTAATTGGTAGGTGTTGGAGGCCCTTTTCTCGAGCAACGGCTCGCCAACACGCATTTACGGGCCAATGGCGGTGCGGGCCAATATCATCATTGGTCTTCGTGCTTTGCCCTTGCCGCCCTTATCGCCTCGGTGTGGGTCGACTTTATGTAGTCGACTTTAAAGGTAGCAATGGGCAAGTTGCTCTGGCGAGAAGAGCACTGTGGAGATAGCACCGGTGCAGCTAGCGGTGGTGGAGACAAGTCTTGCGGTGGAGATGGCACCGGTGCACAGATCTGGTCCGCCACCGGTGAAGAAGCCTCTAGGAGATGTCGCTTTTAGGCCTTTGGATGAATGTTCCAATGGCACGCCCTAGAGCCACGATCTCGTCGGTGGGCGGCTTGTGGCGGGACGACCTCAAAATTAACATGCACACCATCCACATGAACTTTTGCGAGCTCTGGCGCTAAAGTTTGACCGTGCACCCAGCCCCGATACCAAACCGATATGCACGGCCCCAAGCGGCGTACAAGGAACGGAGGCATATCTCACTTGAGCACGCGCCGTGGCTCCTACATAACGATCTGAATTAGCTCATCGAATAGGCCTATCAATGGAACAAGCACTCGAGAGATAATAATTATTACCGGATGTCGTCCACGAAAATCGGCCTTGGTTTGCGTCGGATTGGACGCGCAACTACTCGGATGGTTGTGCGGGCTAGCTAGCATAGGAGCGGGCGGCGGCTGCTGATTTTCCGTCTTTCCGCACCTCATCTCGATTTTATCGGCGGATCACCCATTATCTCCTCTCTTAGAGTAGCCTTGAGCTCTTCTCGGCCGTGCGTCACGCTCGGCTTTGTTTCTCTTATGACGCCGATACATTTGGTCATCTTGGCTCATGTTTCCATGGAGCGTAAAGCCCAACGCCTCTCAGACGACCAGGTGCTCCTTGTTTCCCGTGGCGCGGAGATTATATCTTTCTCCTTGTTCCATGGAATGACCCACAGGAAGATTCAACAATCAACGCTTCTGCAAGAGCACGACATGTCATTTCACCGTATGAAGTTGTGGAGTAATTACAAGCTACGTAGTTCGATCGATATCTTACCAATACCGAGACACTTGCTGGTGCGGGGTTTGAAGGAGACATCCCGATGTCGTTGTAGATGACCTTGCTCTAATCCAATTTCGAGCGCGATCATCAGGGATATTGGCAAATGGCGGGCGATGTCCGCTAGGGCTGCCTGTTCGTCCTCCCTCCTCCACTCGGGATTTTACCGCATACCCGGTATGCCAAGTGCGTGGGGTGTGTGTTTTTGCTGGAGGGCCTTATCGCCGCACTTGTACTTTTGAACTCTTGGTTGTCTTCATCGCCTTGAACTCTTCCCATTGTGGTTCCGAGGAATGGGTATTTTGAAAGGGTGTTTCGTCCTTCTCCACGTAGTCCTTGACAAGCGTGCTCTTGAAGTTCTTCCATGCTTTGCATGCCCCTAGCAAGGCTTGTTGTTGCACGACGTCTTGGTGTTCTTCTGGGATCTCGAACGATGCCAAAATTTCATCACCGACTCACGTTTAAGTCGCGAGCACGCTCTTCCACGAATCGAATGTGATTTCAATTCGTTGTCGTGCAACTATTCCGATCGTTCTTCGCGCATGCTTCATCGCTTTGGGAGGAAGAGAGGACCCCGGATACATCGACTTGTGTGATGGTAAATCGGCCCTCGAGCTTCTTTGATAGCCCTCTTCCTTGGCGTCTTGATTTTGGAGCGGATGCCTCCGTGATGATGTTGAAGAATCGCGGATGACATGTTGCTATTCGATAATTTGTGGGTCTATTAGGATAAAAAATTTGCGATATAAGCATAAATATAATTCCTCTATAATTATATAAGCACGCAAATGACATCAATCCATATATACAAATCATAATGAAAATGTAATCATATGAACTGAACAAATCATTCAAGATATAGCACATATTTGACAAGATATGTATGTCAAGTATAAAGGCATGTATCAATTAAAAGTAGCAATAAGCTGAAGAATTAATTGATTATTTGTGCTCTCAGATTGTAGGGTTACACAAGATTAATCTTGGCCGTCCCGCTACTCAATCATATAGTTTTCATCGATTGGTTATAACAAAACTGAATTCAATCTTTGAGCTCTTAACCTTGTCACTTTCAAATTAGATAATATATCATTCACATGTGTGCATTCGGCCAACAGACAGAATCAAAAGACACAAGTGACGATAATTAAAAGAAAACAAGTGATGATAATTAAAAGACAACAAGTGATGATAATTAAAAGACAACAAGTGACGACAATTAAAGACAACAAGTGACGACAATTAAAAGACAACAAGTGACGATAATTAAAAGACAACAAGTGACGATAATTAAAAGACAACAAGTGACGAGATAATTTAAAGACAACAAGTGACAATAATTAAAAGACAACAAGTAGCGATAATTAAAAGACAACAAGTGACGAGATAATATATTCTTCAAAGCTCACGATTAACAATAGTTGCATGATATGAGCATGAATCAAAAGACAACAAGTAGCGTAATTAGAGCTCAAAGATTAAATCCTCCAATCTCGACATAAGATTTTAATCATCATAGAGCAACAACCGATCCCACAAGCAATCTATGTCCTTCAAGACAACACGGTGAGCCATCAACCACATTCACAGATCAAAAAATAAGCGATGAAGTGAGCGATGGCGGAGATGGGGAATGGATTCAAGCGAAGGAGTAGAAGTAGCAGAGGGCGGCCGAGGAGGTGGACGGCGGCGGGGTTCGGCGGCGGCGGGGCCGAGGAGGAGGGCGGCGACGGGGTTCCGCGGCGCGGGCGCCGAGGAGGAGGGCGGCGACAGCGAAAAGGGCGGCGGCGGCGGCGGGCCGAGGAGGAGGACGGCGGCGGCGGCGAAAGGGCGGCGGCGGCGGGGTTCCGCGGCGGCGGCGGGTCGGAGGCACGGCGGCGGCGGCGAGGGCCGATGGGCTCGATCGGAGGCGGCTAGAGCGACTAACCCTAGTGGGGGTGCGCGTGGGGTTATATAAGGAGAGTATCACGAGCGGTTATAAATTAATAACCGTGCAGAATAATATATCACGAGCGGTTCTCAATTGATAACCGCCTGTGATATATGATATGTCGTTCTGATAGGTGGGGCCCACCGGTCAGTCTCGAAAAAATAAAAGAAAGGCTCAACCTCAGACGCTGCGTGAGCGGGAGCTCGAACGCGCGTCGAGGGAGCCGGGGGGGAGAGAGACCGCTGCTAGCCAAGTCGCCGCTCAGTTGTATCTTACACTATAAGGGTAAGTATACCCATTATCACAGACGGTTCTCAATTGATAACCGTCTGTGATATATTATCACAGACGGTTATTAATTGAGAACCGTCTGTGATATGTCGCTCGGCAGTGGGGCCCACCGGTCGATCTCGAAAAAATAAAGAAAGGCTCAACCTCGGCGCTGCGTGGCGGGGCTCGAACGCGCCAGGGAGCCGGGGAGGACGGCGCTAGCCAAGTCGCCGCTCGGTTGTTTCTTACACTATAAGGGTAAGTATACCGTTATCACGAGCGGTTACGAATTGATAACCGTCGTGATATATTATCCTGACGGTTATTAATTGAGAACCTTCGTGATATGTCATTCGATAGGTGGGGCCACGGTCGGTCTCGAAAAAAAAAGAAAGGCTCAACCTCGGTGCTGCGTGGCGGGGCTCGAACGCAGCCGGGGAGGCGGGGGAGACCGCTAGCCAAGTCGCCGCTCGGTTGTTTCTTACACTATAAGGGTAAGTATACCCGTTATCACGCAGCGATTACGAATTGATAACCGTCGTGATATATTTTCATAGACGGTTATTAATTGAGAACCGTCGTGATATGTCGTTCGACGGTGGGGCCCACCGGTCGGTCTCGAAAAATAAAAGAAGGCTCAACCTCGAGCCTTTGCGTGGCGGGGCTCAAACGTGCGCCGAGGGAGCCGGGGGGGAGAGACCGCTGCTAGCCAAGTCTCCGCTCAGTTGTTTGTTACACTATAAGGGTAAGTATACATTATCACGAGGCGGTTACGAATTGATAACCGTCGTGATATATTATCCTGACGGTTATTAATTTAGAACCGTCGTGATAACTGTAGTTACCAACCAAACATTCATATACATCACCTACCGGCATTCATATACATCACCTACCGGCATTCATACACATTTTCTCGGATAAACATCAATTCACATATACATCACATACATGCATTGTTATATACATAAATGCAAATTCACATATACATCACATACATGAATTGTCATTTTCAACATTCACCTAAATATCACACATTTTGAACAATTGGGTGTATGACTCAATCCACTTGCTTAGTTCCTTTAAAAGTTAGCCCTTCCTTTAAAACGAAGGAGGGACATACATTTCAAGATGACATAGAGTCATCACCACATCGTATTGCAGAGCATCTAGTCCTTCGGGATCGATGACCTTCGAGCAATTGTGTTAAAAATAACATAGCCTCATAATTGTCTCTCGGACTCTAATCGGTAAAATATTTCTAATTGCAATAGGGAGCATCGTGTCATCAAGACATGACAATCGTGAGACTTCATGCCATTTAACTTCAATTCTTGCATCGAAAACAAGTTTCTTGACGTTGCCAGAGTAACCAGACGAAACTTTGACACCATGCAAGCAACAGCACGATTCTGTTTTCTCCACCTTGGATGATTGTAACACGCAGGGGGAAGGTATGTTCGTCCATTGTCATTGCATGTCGGTGCTAACTCAGGCCTGATGTCCATTTCAGCCAAGTTGACGCCGTCCTTTGTTTTACCACGAATGTTCAGGAAGAGACCAATCAAGTTGTCACATACATTTTTTTACGTGCATGGCGTCGATGCGATGTCGAACATCTAGGTACTCCCAATAAGGTAAGTCCCAAAATATTGATCTCTTCTTCCGGTGTTTTCTCACGAGCCCTCAATTTGCGTCCCTTTCCGAGGACAACATCTAAATCCTTAACCATATTATAAACCTCTTTTCCTTTAAATGTCTTGGAGCTGAACCGTCTTCCTTCTCTCCGTCAAATTGTTTCTTCATCTTGCGGTATGGGTGAGCCCTCAGAAGGAACCGACGGTGGCGCATGTAGACGGTTTTGCGTGAGTGTTTCAGCCACACACTCTCGGTACCATCTAAACAGTGAGTATAAGCTTTGACACCTTTCGTACTTTGGCCCGATAGGTTAGCAAGGCGGGATAATCATTTATGGTGCGAACAATAAAGAGCGCAAAGTGAAGTTCTCTCGTTTGTACGCATCCCATACCGTACCCTTCGTTCCATAGTACTTTTAGATCTTCCACCAACGGTGCTAGGTACACATCAATATCATTCCCGTGTTGCTTTGGCCCTTGGATAAGTATCGACGACAAAATATACTTCCGCTTCATACACAACCAAGGAGGAAGGTTATAGATCTGAGAGAGTCACGGGCCATGTGCTATGTCATTTGCTCATGCTACGAAAGGATTCATTCCATCTGTACTCATCCGATCCTTATTTTCCTTGGTTCTGCTCCAAAGTCTGCAAAACTCCTATCGATGTTTCTCCATTGGGCGGAATCGGCAAGGTGTCTTAGCATTCCATCTTTCTTGCGCTCCTCAGAGTGCCAACGCAGCAGATTTTGCCTCCTTTGGATTTGCAAAAACCTTTTCAAGCGGGAATTATAGGAAAATACCATGCCACCTTAGCAGGAGGTCCTTTCTTCGCCTCTGTTCCCTCGTCATCATCTGATTGATTGTTACGTTTGTATCGGGATGCGTTGCACACCGGACATACATGCATGTTTTCATACACTTTACGGTACAGGATATAGTCGTTCGGACATGCATGTATTCTTTCTACTTCAATTCCCAATGGACAAAGGACCTTCTTGGCTTTATACGTGGTTTTAGGCAACTCATTTCCCTCTGGAAGCATGTCCGCTAAAAGACCCAAAGTAGCCGTGAAACTTTTGTCGGTCCAACTGTTGCTTGCCTTTAATTTCAACAGTTCAAGCACGGCCGACAACCTCGTGTACTTTGACACGCAACACGTGAACAAAGGTTTCTCCGAGTCCTCCATCAAGCCACGAATTTAACATACTCTCTCTCATCATAATTCTCTTCTACATCGTGAAGCATCGATCCAGTTGTCATCGTGCAACCTATCCGGATCCGAACCACAATCGACATCATCCGCGCCATGTCATTCACTTCACCGGCGATGTCATCCGTGACATATCATTCACTTCACCGCGATGTCATCCGGTGGCATATGATCATTCACTTCGCCATGGTGGTCCAACACGTATAACCCTTTTGAAACCTCTCCGAATCAAGCGCTTCAATTTGCCCTCGGTTCTTAAACATCTTTAAATTCGCGGTCAGTATGGACGATACATATATTCCACCCCCTTATTGAACATATCCTCCTCGGCGGCTCTTGTAAAAGCAGACACGCCATTAATATACTCTTCACTCACACGGCTTCGGTCCTACGTTACGTACATACATAACAACTCAGTATTAAAAATTAGCTTAACTAATTACTACTACATATATACCGGCCACATGTATTATATTGAGGTTTAATTTGCTAGCTCAATTCATATTATAAACACAACAGCTATTATATAACCAACAATTTTACAAATTAACCATCTTCAATAACACTCACCAATTACTTAAATCTAAATTGTAATGCAATTAAAGAAAAATAAATTATCTTACTAACCATATCTAGAGCTAGCCACCAGCAGGAAAGTATGAATTGAATGAATCTTCAAAGCTCAATCTCTGCCTCTTCCCACCAAAATAACTGGCCTCAAATCGCCTAGCTTGTCTCCTGAGCGAAAGAGTGCGCAGCGGTGGCTAGATCTGGATCGAAATGAAGGCGATGATGCAGGTGGAGCAATAAATGCGATGGGGATTATCACGAGACGGTTTTACTAAAACCGTGCGTGAATATCCTGACGGTTTTAGTACAAAACCGTCTGTGATAATTTGGGAAGTATCACAGACGGTTCATAGGTATGAACCGTCTGCTTCTTCCCACTTCTTTTCTTCATCAGAGGCTGCTGCTTTGTGTCTTGAGGAATGCCACATCGAAGACCGGTTCTTGACCAGCTCTAGGCGTACGTGATCCAGAGACCAGAGATGAAGAAAAGAAGTGGGAAGAAACAGATGGATAGTCGCTCACCGAAGAAGTCGGGTATGTCGGCTGCTCACCGAAGAATCTGGAAATGTCTTTTTTTTGAACTTTTGTAATAAAATTACCTTGAATTTTGCGGGGAAAAGAAGGATTGTCGGAGTGGACATCACATCTCGACGATGAGTCGGCATCGTCGAGGAACATGCAAATCTGAGGCAAGCACAAAACTCAACAACACATTCGGATCGATCTATTACGGGATGACAAGCTAACAAACCCTTCGTGGCACGACGGTCACACTAAACAAGACACACTTACGACACTTACGGCAAGAGTGTGTTCTTTAGTATGAACCGTTCGTGCGCGATGGAGGTGCTAGCTCACGGCGGAGGAGATGCGCATCTGAGGAAGCTAGCTAGTGGATGAACTCACGCGTGACTAGTACCGGTGGAAAGGTTGATGGGGAGTTATTAATAAGGGCTGGCGTGGGAGGAAGCGGTGCCGGCCATTCGATGTGGAGAGAATAGACGGGTGAGATCGAAATCACGTGTATCGCCAATTATTGGTGACATGTGATTATTACACACCAATTATCGGTGACATTGGATTATTACGGCGGTTCTTAACAGAACCGTCGTGTTATCTGACTTTCACGACGGTTTGTGTTAATAACCGTCAGGAACTTCCTGACGGTTCTTGCGGGACCCGTCGTGTTATCTCGATGGTATAGGCGGTTCGTATTAAGAACCGTCGCGGAAGTTCGCGACGGTTATTAACAAAACCGTCTGTGATGTCTCAATTATCACGCACGGTTCATGTTAATAACCGTCTATGAAAATATCACGACGGTTGCCAGTAAAACCGTCTGTGAAGTACCCGTCCAGTATAGCCTCTTCTGTAGTAATGACACGTGCACCTTCTCTTCACCTGTCACGTAGAAAGTTCACGAAAACGATATTACAGAGTGACGCTCCATGATCAACGGCAGGGGCGGATCTGGGCCTCGGGCTAGGTGGGTCAGAGGCCGAGGCCCAACAAAATAATCTTGCAAAATTTTTTATTTAAGCCGAAAAAATCATAGTGTAGTGGTCGGCCGGGACTTGAGCCCGGCCGAGGTGACAGCCAAACGGAATCATTCTCACGGTAGCCCACCTCCTTCTCACGGTAGCCCACCTCATTCTCATGGCTTTACTGCAGCCCAATTAGCCAATGAGGCAATGCTGTAATGTCTCCCCGAAGTCCCGATCTTATGCGAACCCTAGACTTGAGAGCGGATCCACGATTCCACGCCACGCCCACGCGACGCCGCCAAGCGGCGCCTCTGTTCCAAGCCTCAATTGCTCCAAGCTGCAACTCCATTACTCCTACTCTCCAAGGTTTTCCACGGCAGAGGAAAACCCTAGCGCCCCTGCGCCTCGTCGCCTCCGCCTCTTCGCCTGCTGGCTGCGCCGCCTCTTCGCTGCTGCCGGCGCCGCCTCTTCGCCTCTTGCTGCGCGCCTCTTCGCCCTCTTGCTGCGCCGCCCCGCCGCCTCGGCGGCGCCGCCTCGTCTCGGATCTGCGCGATGCGCGATCAGCGCCGCCCGCCTGCCCGCCTCCGCCGCTCCGTGCTGCCCGGCCCCGGCCCGTCTCGACACGGCGCCCTCCTCCTCCTCCTCCTCAGCTCAACCGCCTCAACGGCTCCTCTCGGTAAAAATTGTGAATTTGTGATCATGTGAAGCATATGGATTAATCAGTGAATGAAATGTGAATATTAGTGAAATAGTGAAATGTGATTGATTGATCCTAGTTGTTTTTCAGTTCTTGTATTATAGCTCTTGAAAAAAATATTAGTGTTTTATGTCTAAAAAAATATCTGAATTTTCGTTGTAGGAAATTAGGAGTTATTAGCATAGAAAATGAAGCGGGCGAAGACATTGTCATTTTATTTTTCAACAGAAGCTCTTATTATGCTTTATGTTTACTTGTTTAGTATTGAACATTTGAACTCAAGTTTCATATCAGTAATATAATTAGCCAATTATGATATACTGTTGTTATATCGTGATATGGGTACAAATTGGCGTTAGTTTTAAATTGTTGGAGTTTAGCCCGGGGTGTAGCTAGATTCTGGTTCCGGCACTGATCAACGGTAGGCCTAAATCTCACGGACGTAGAAGCAGCAGAGGCCGTGGCTGTATAAAAAACAAAGTAAAAGAACATGTCACAGTCGCACTATATAATATATGTCAAAAACGAAGGGAAAAGGATGTCAGAAAAAATTAAGAAATTTAGTGACCAAGTCCTCCACACGTGCCCTGGACTACTCGTACGTGCAACGGGAGCCAATTTTACTGTTTCAATTCAAAACATGCTCTTTTTTTTTGTTTTAGATAGTATAAAAATAAAGCAGCAGCAGAAGCAACCGCGCACATCTTAAGCGCATATCAAGCATGGCGTGTTGCTTCTTTTAGGGCCAGAGCTCACAAGAAGATCAATGACAGTTCCTGTTCCGACTTCCTGGTCCCTTCCTCTAGTAAAATGGATCACCTTATCATCGCCCACATATATTCCTGCAAGAAAGTTACAGTTATATCTGAACAAAACTAGAGCAATATTGCACCTCCAACTATATACACCCTAACCATTTCCTACAAATTGACCACGAGATTGCCGCTACAGCAAGATCTATTGTCTGTTCTTGCAACTTCGTCACTCACTTTCCAGGTAAGTGGCTCACACATTCCAGCTGATAGTTAATCCCAATCACTGATACGCCTTGGAGAAAGCATTGAAAACAAGTTGATGGCCTATATACTGAGTAAACACACGCTCGCATCTAATTCCACAACACGGTTTGCATGATGCCGCGGCAAGCAATTACATGCTTTGATGTTTTACCTATCCAAATCAAAGTGGCACATGACAACCATCTATTATCCAGCCAATCAAAGCACTAAGCAGTTATCAAAATCCTCATTCTGAACACATCCGCATGCTGATAGTTGAAGCGAATCTCCTAAATCCTAGTATTTACCTAAAATTTCCAAATTAAAATGATTTGAATTTTTTGCAGATATTGACTCGATTAGCTTTCTGAAGGACCAAGTGAGAAGGTCTAGAATATTGTTATGATGAACCATTACAAGTTCTGTGGAGTGATAAATTGGTTTTGCCAAGATTGTATTTGATTTGGGCTATTTTCTGGAAGTATCAGGAAAATCGTAACTACCGCAGGTGCTTATGTGGTAGTACCACGGAGCGGTAGTACCGGCGTTGTGAGCACGGTAATACCGCAGAACGGTAGTTCCGATCAGAATTACGAAATGTTTTTTACAGAGAGCTCCAGCTCGAGTTTGCAAGGTGCGAAAGTACCACTTTGGGGAGCGGCAGTACCACAGTGCGGTAGTACCGATATTGTAAATGCGGTACTACGATCTTCCCAGAAAGCAGGGTTTTAGAATTTGAGTCATGGATTGAGTTGGGATGACCTAGGTCATTGAATTAAAATTGTATGATGCATGTCTTGGCTAATGTAGATTAAGTTATGAAGAACTTATGCCTGAAAGTGATTTCTTTGTCCTTCAATGTGCAGGGCCGCTTGGAGTCAACTGTGATCAATGGCGGTGATTGGGGCTAGGCTCATGGAGGAGTTGAAACCCAGAACGATCGAGAATGCCGAGTGAGACGGTGAGTTCAAGCATGGCACACGAAAAATAGAAAATATTAAAAACGAGTTCAAATAGCGGGATGGCGCCATATGGTTTGCACGGGCCAAGTGAGCCGTAGTTCGGTGGAACCGAGACAGGAGAGACTTAGCGACACGTTACAAGCTAGTGGCGCACCTACACGTTGGGATGCAAATGGATCGAATAGTTTCCGACCAATCCGTACAATTTTCAAATACAAAATGTTGTGGTTCGGATTTTTCTGGGATCGAAAACAAATACGGATTATTTTCGAAAATGAATACAAATACGGTTGCGCACTATCCATCGAATACGAATACAGACTCGAACTATCTGAAGATAACGAAGTCCGGATATCCAAGGCCACCACACGCGCAGTTAGCATGGTGGCCGGACTAAGGGTTGGCGCCGACGGTCGGGGAGCCACGCAAGTAGCAAATGGTGGTGGCGCCAGGAGGCAGCAGCGGCCGGAGCCCAAGGCGACGACTGGGATCGGGCCCGGAGTGGCCGGCGGCGGAGAAATCGGGAGGCGACTGGGGAGCTGGGCGAGTAGCAGAGGGAGATGGCACCGGGTGGCAGCAGCGGTTGGAGCCCAAGGGCAACAGCCAGGGTCAGGCCCTGAGTGGCCAGCGGCAAAGAAATTGGGAGGCGATTGAGGGGAGGCGCATAGGTGACCGGGGAGCCGGGCGAGTGGCAGATGGAGGTGGCACTAGGAGGCAACGACGGCTGGAGCCCAAGGGCAACGGCCGGGGCTGGGCCCAGAGTGGCCGGCGGCGGGGAAATCGGGAGGCGACTGAGGGGAGGCGCGTAGGCGACCGGGTCATACTTGAGCTCAACCATCTTACATGATATCCTTGACTGTTTTAAGCCTTGTCTCCTTCATGAACATAGCCTCAATTGTCGTCGTTGACCATGGTTAACTCCAAAGCTTTCCTACACATCCAAAGAAAAATAATTCATTTTCGGGAACAAGTTCTTCATAACTTGACCCATGTTAGCTAAAACACGCTTCATGCAACATAAATATACTGACCAATCATAATCAATTAATCCAAAATCCAATTTTCCAAAATAACAAAACCAATCCTCAGGGCCGGTCTAACTGCCAACTAAGGGCCTGTCAGACCGGATAAGTCTAGCACAAAATACCTGTTCTAAAATGCAAACTCTATAAAATTAAAATTTTAATTCTACAAACTTAATAATAGTTAGTTATAATAATATTCTGAATATTCCCACCTGGTTCTAACCTGGTAAGCCAAATTCATTGTCTACACACACGAGTGCAGTGTGGACTCGTGTTTGACATTTGCTCGCTTGATCGCCGGCTGGCTGGCTCGTCCAGGCGTATACTGCTCGCTCCACACGGTACTGCGACGTCCACTTGAAAAGGAGAGGCAGCAGCGCAACCATATATAGCTCGCCAAGTTAGAGCGCCCCATTTCTAGATAGATTCAGGGTTGTTCTTTTTGGCTGTGGCTTATGATTTTGGCTGAAATTTTTGAATTTTAGCTGTTTACGGTACAGATTACGGAGAGATCGATACTCATTTGCGATTTAAGCTGGTACAGATGTTAAGCTTTTAACGTGTACTACGTTTAACTTGTAGATCCCATCTTAAGAAAATACTCCGTTTAAAAGTTAGATACTGTAGCGACTGCCAAAAGCCTGACGGCTTATGGCATGAAGAACGGGCCCTCAGTACTACTAGTTACTGAACCCTTTTACATGCACACGCTAAACTAGTACTACATTTTTCTCATACACGCACTCATACATGTCAATTGAGCCGATTGTTTTGTGGCGTGGAGGACGTATGGGTTATATCTTCTTTTTGACGAAGTCTATTATATATCTCTACACCCAAGTGGCTTATTCTAAAGCGATTAAAGTTGCGCCTGAGGTGTGAGCGACGACCGATGACTTGAACATTAGTTTTTACACTCGTCTAAAAAACAGTTCCAAGTTCAAACGTCATGGATTTTTCGATCGGACCACGGGTGCCAATGTTTAGTGATTATGGTATACTCACATGCAGGGAAAATTTTATAAGCGAAATTTCGCCGGTACCTACCGTTTACCGCTCTTATCTACAGGGAGGGGTAAAATTTTATATAGGGCAAAAATTTTCGGATTGATCAAAATTCATCTAAAAAATTCAAAAATATATAGAAAAATAAAAATTTTCAAATTTCAGTTCAAAATTTTCAGCCAAAAAATTCCGAAATTTTCAGTAACCGGTTGTTATCGATCGTATGGCTGATCTCCGATAATTTTTTTGACCCAATAGAATTTTCTCTGCTCACATGTTGGTATAGCAATCGAGAATGCCGAGTGAGACGGTGAGCTCAAGCATGGCACACGAAAAGCAGAAAATATTAAAAACGACTTCAAATAGCGGGATGGCGCCATATGGTTTGCACGGGCCAAGTAAACCGTAGTTCGGTGGAACCGAGACAGGAGAGATTTAGCGACACGTTACAAGCTAGTGGCGCACCTACATGATGGGATGCAAATGGATCAAATAGTTTCCGACCAATCCGGTGATTAGCCGGCTTAATCACTGTCTAAATTCGTAATTTTATACCATATTTTTTAATTTTTTAATATAGTAAATAAGGTTAAAAAAATTATGAAATTTTATGCACAGACTTTTGACATAATATACTTTATTGTGTAATTTTTTACAATTTTATCCCCTCTGAATTTTGCTCGAAAATTCGTACGATTTTGATATTTGTAGGAATTATTACATATATCAAACGAGATTCAAAAATTATAAAATTTTATGTAGAGCATTTTAACATAGTCAACCTAATTGTGTATTTTTAGGGAATTTTATGTTCTCCGAATTTGCCATGTTAATTCGTGATAATTTAATCGTAATTAGCGATATACCGCCCCCGACATCCCTCCTCGCATCTCGTGGTGGAGCTTCCCGAGGCATCGTGATACGTTGTGTAATTTCTTCGTAATTTTTCTAAGCATTTTCTATCTCTAAAAATTCTTAAAATAACATATAATTAATCAGATGATTAAGCAATTATACGCCGCTTTAAAATTTTTTAGAGGTAGTAAATTATCATAAAAATTACGAAATTTTTAATGAAGCTTCCTTATGTAGTGTGCTACGTTGTGTAATATTTACGCAATCTTTTGCACAACTTTGTTACCTCTAAAAATTATTTGAGCGACTTATAATTAAACGGGTGATTAAGAACTAATGGCTAGGGGATAAAGGCCTGCCACCCGGCCACTGTGTGGCAGCCTTGGTGCCGCACAGTAGCCAGATAGTAGGCCATTAGTTCCCAGCAGGTTAAAAAGACGCTATATATGGTAAAAAAACTCTCACATTCCAAACCTAGCTATCATGCTCGACAGCTCGAGGCATCACTAGCAGATGCCCAGATTACGCAGCTCGCCCATTCACACGCGAGCGCGCGTGTGCAGTCCCCAGCAGGTTGGCTTGCTTATCTCATACACTGACTATGCGCGCGAGGCGACAGACTTCCAAGCTCCGAAGGGGCTCACGTATGGGAGAGCAACACCAACCTCTCGCTCGCTCCCCACATTTCTTCCCGGCCGTGACATGCACGCCTTGACATAGACGTCCCCTCATCTCCTCTTCTCCGCACGACCAACCCCCCCGCACCCCAATATATAAAGCAGTACACACTTCAATTCTACATACATATATAGAGGGTTCGAATTAATCTATGGTGTTGAGGGCTTGCACAATGGAGCGTGCGGGTTTCGGCGTGCCGTTCTACGAGTGGCTCAAGCCGCCGTCACCGTCATCCTCGTCGTCGACGTCCTCGTCCCTCTCGACGCCGTCGAGGGATCACCAAGCACTCGGTGGAGGTCGAAGAGAAGGAGGCCAAGAACGAGATACCATGCTGTGTTTGCCACTTCTTGGCAGGCTCGGATATGTGGAGAAGACGGTTCCTGATGGTGGGCAGAACCCTATCAAAGAAGAGGTTATCAATATTACAGAAGAGGCCAGTGTTGAGTTAAACATCGGCTTGCCTGCAAGCGGCGGCGGCGGTTATAGTTCCGAAGAGGCGCCCACGGACGACGATGAGGAGGACGACGAGGATGAGGAGATGGAAGAGGAGAAGCCAAGGCAGCACGAGAGGTGCAAGGTGGAAGCAGGAGAGCAAGTACATAGTGAGATGGAGTCAGTGGACGGATCAAACTACCTATGTGCGGGAGGGGAGGAGAGCAGCAAGGGCGCCGTGGGCTGCCGCCACCGGCGGTATTGGATCCCGACGCCGGCGCAGATACTCATCGGCCCTGTGCAGTTCGTCTGCCGTGTCTGTAACAAGACCTTCAATAGATACAACAACATGCAGGTGATTGATCAATCCCATCCTGTTTAATTTGGTTGTGGTTTTATTTATTTATGCCTAGCTTCTTTTGATCCTCTTTCTTCCAGTTCGGATTTGTGTTAAGAGTTCATCTTTCGTTTTTAATTGTCGTGGATGCTTTTCAAGTATACTTGATTTAACCAATATATTGTTCAACGATTAATTAATATACTCATAAGTACTCTTAGTTAGGGCAGTTCATCCGACCCGCCAGCGTAACCCAACCCGCACCAGACCAGACCAGAAAAATAGTTGAGATCTGAGTTAACTGGTTTTTGGGTTCAACCCATAAAACGGTGAAAGGACTGGGTTGGAGATGAGTTAGAACCAGAAAACCATCTCAACCCATCCCAATCATGGTCTAATCAATCGAGGGCTCGACCGCTCAGGGCTGTGAGGCGGCGGCGGCATCCACCCTCCTCCCTGTCCCTTTCTCTAGCCGGCGTTCACCTGCCACCGCCTGCCGGCATCCATCCGCAACGACTCGCCGCCTCATCCCCGACCACTCCCACCATCTGCCACCTCCTCTTAGTGGTGTAAATCACTCTCATGATTTTGAATCTAAATTACCCCAGTTGCATTTTGAGCTTAACTTTTTTTTTTCAAGAACACAGACGTTTTGAGCTTAATATATAAGTGAAGTATATGGTTGTATTCCAAAAATACAAGTAGGTTATATCATATACATGATGTCAGTTAATTGGGAAGAGTAACACGCGCCACTTCTTTCATGGTGAAAAAATACACGAGGCCGAGTGTTTCTACGTACAAATGATATACATCGAAGTGATTCATCGTAGAATGTCAGATTTGTTGCAGTGTCCTGCTGGTATCTCAAATTGGTCTCATGCATGTTCATGTTTTTTCCGAATATCCTAGAAAGTATTTCATGTCAACCGCAAGGAATCAAATACGGGAATATAAAAAGGAAACTAAACCACAATAACTACAGCCACGCTAGTTCAATTCACACATCTTTCCTCTCTAAGATGATGACAAAAGACAGAGCCAGCACACGAACGCCAAGAACATGAGTCTGTTTTTCGATTTTTCTACGGTTACTAGATTTTAGACGAAGTATCTTTTTAGAATAAAGTCTACAAATTAATTATAGTATATACTATAACAACTTTATATATATCGGCCAAAACTGTACGTAAGTTATTTGTGCTTCTATATTCTCTCTCATGAAAAGTCAAAAGATAAAAACCATAATTATAAACCATAAACCGAGCCCATATTCCCTGTGGCTTGTGTGTACTTCACATCTAACTGGCTACATTTTTTCATTGCCGTCGACTATCTCAGCGTAACACCGACTTAACTATGTGTGTACACGATCGATGTGTTTTGCTGCAGATGCACATGTGGGGCCACGGCCGCGAGTACCGGAAGGGCCGGGAGTCGCTCAAGGGCACGCAGGCGACGACGCTGGCGCTGCTCAAGCTGCCGTGCTACTGCTGCGCGGCGGGGTGCCGGAACAACGTCGCCCACCCGCGCGCGCGGCCGCTCAAGGACTTCCGCACGTTGCAGACGCACTACAAGCGCAAGCACGGCGCCAAGCCCTTCGGCTGCCGCCGCTGCGGCAAGCCCTTCGCCGTCAAGGGCGACTGGCGCACGCACGAGAAGAACTGCGGTAAGCGCTGGTTCTGCGCGTGCGGCTCCGACTTCAAGCACAAGCGCTCCCTCAACGACCACGTCCGCTCCTTCGGCGGTGGCCACTTCCCCGTCGTCCCCGCCGAGGCGCCCGCCGTGCCGCCACCCAAGGAGCGCATCATACGCTTCGACCAGTGCCATGGCGCCGCCGCCCATGCTTGACAGATTAATTAACAGGGTTAATTCTTGATTATTAATTGTATACTTGCACTCTTGGTATATACACACGTATGTAGAGTTACGTTGGAACAAACAGGACACGTACGTACTACTTGGACGTACATACGTAGACAATAAGATCATAGAGGTTGCCGTGGAGAAACTAGCTAGGCTGTGAAGTCGCTGAATTTTCTTCTGGAGTGGAGCTGCAGAGACTGATATAAGGTTAGTTGTCTGTAGCTTAGTAATTTGCAAGGGAGAAAATTTGTCAGCTTCACAGGCTGATATTTTGGCAGCTATGTATCAATGTACTATCAGGCATGCATGACTTTAAATTTTACGGGATTAAGGAGATGGGTCGATTATTAATTGGTGTTATTTGCAAAATTCGACTGAGTTTATTTTACTTTTGCATGGATCAGACATTTCTCATGCATGCAGCTTAATTAATAGTTTAATACGCTGTTCTTTTTTATTTGATATTTTAACTTTTTACAATCTCCAATATATAACTTTAACTGCTACATTTTATAATTTTACGCTAACATATACTATTAAAATTGTAATATTATAAAAATGTTTTTAATGATAAATATAATGATCAAATTTTAGAAAGTTTGATGACATGGATTTTAGAAAATCAAGTAAAAAGAAACAAAGTGCTGATTTGACTGTTCCAAAATTTAAATCCCACTCATGCGTCCATGTGGACCAGCCCTTACATAGAAAACGCTAGCAAATAGAACATAAAAATACTACACTATTGACCATACCTACAGCTAGTTGCCATTGATCAATTTCATCGAGTCATTAACTACTCCACAACTTCCTGAGCTATTAGGAAATAGGATACTCTCTCGTACGGTTTATACCTTAGAAACATGCACAAAATCTGAGCACACGCATGTTGCTGATCAGGGCAGGTTTGATTTGTTCAGGTTACACTACTATAAAAAAACTAAATATAACCGTCAGTATTAACTATAATTACAGACGATTTTAGTTTAGAGACCATCTGTGTTGCTGCTAGCGCTAAAAACCGTCTATGGAAATGAAATATCACAAACGATTCAGGGTTAAAGCCGTCTGTAAAGTATCACAGACGGTTATTAATAAGAACCGTCTGTGATAATTCATAGATGATTCGTATTAAAAACCGTCTGTGATAATTAGATTATCACAGATGGTTTGTATTAAAAAACCGTCTGTGATAATTCCACTATATTAGTTGCGCACAGATCCATCGACCTCTGTCTTAAATTCTAGATCTACGCTGCTGCTTTGAGCTGAAGGCGGGGCTTTGAGGTCATTCGGTGAAAAGAGACTATTTGGCAAGAGTAATTGTAGATCCATTAAGTTATTGCCTACCTATGGTTAGTAATTTGTTCCTAATCACATTATAATTTAGATCTAGCTTTTGGTGAAAGAAGAATTGAAGATGATTTAGATCTAGCTAGATTGATGTAGAGAGAAGATTATTTAATCTAACATGGTTTATGGTTTAGAGTTTAGCCAATTCATAGTATATTTCTACTTAATTCAATGTAATTAATTATTCTTGCTATATATAGCTATTTAATTTAGATCTTACATATATAGTGTACTAATTAATTAATTCAATATGTAATACTAAATTGTTACATGCGTAACGTAGGACCGAAGCTGGATGTACGTTAGGAACCATGTGAGTGAAGAGTACATTAATGACGTTTTTGCTTTTACAAGAGCCGCCGAGGAAGATATGTTGAATAAGGGGTGGAATATATATACTATCCATGCATTGATTGCGAGAATCTAAAAATATTTAAGAACCGAACGCAAATTGAAGCGCACTTGATTTGAAGGGGTTTCAAAAAGGGGTATGTACATTGAACCAGTCATGGTGAAGAGCAGATCACATAGGAAGGTAGTAATAATGACATCGTCGACAAAGTCAATGATATACCGTTGGATGATGTCAATTGTGGTTCCGATTCAGATAGGTTACATGATGACAATCTGGATCAGATGCTTCGCGATGCAAAAGGAAACTGTGATGAGTGCGAGTATGTTAAATTCCAGAGCTTGATGGAGGACTTAGAGAAACATTTGTTCATGTGCTACAAGTCAAAGTACACGAGGTTGTCAGCCGTGCTTGAACTGCTGAAATTGAAGGCAAGCAATGGTTGGTTCGACAACAGTTTCACAGCACTGTTAGGTCTTTTAACGGACATGCTTCCAGAAGGAAATAAGTTGCCCAAAACCACCTACAAACTCAAGAAGATTATTTGTCCGTTGGGAATAGAAGTAAAAAACAACACATGCATGTTCGAACGATTGTATCCTCTACCGTAAAGAGTATGCATACATGCTTTTTTGTCTGGTGTGCAACGCATCTCGATACAAGCATAAGAATCAATCAGATGACGGTGAGGGAATAGAGGTGAAGAAAGGACCTCCTGCTAAGGCGGCATGGTATCTTCCTGTAATTCCCTGTTTGAAGCGGTTTTTTGTGAACCCAAGGAGGCAAAACTACTGCGTTGGCACTCGGAGGAGCGTAAGAATGATGAAATGCTAAGACGCCTTGCTAATTCCGCCCAGTGGAGAAACATCGACAAGAGGTTTGCAGACTTCAGTGCAGAGCCAAGGAATATAAGGTTTGGATTGAGTACAGATGGAATGAATCCTTTCGGTAACATGATTAACCGACATAGCACTTGGCTTGTGACTCTCTGCATCTACAACCTTCCTCTTTGGTTGTGTATGAAGCGAAAGTATATTTTGCTGTCGATACTTAGCTAACGGCCGAAGCAAACTAGCGATGATATTGATGTATACTTAGCACCGTTGGTGGAAGATCTAAAAACACTATGGATCGAAGGGGTATAGGTATGGATGTGTACAAACGAGAGAACTTCACTTTACGCTCCTTATTGTTCTGCACTATAAATGATTATCCTGCTCTTGCAAACTTATTGGGCTAGAATACAAAAGGGGTCAAAGCATGTACTCACTACTTAGATGATACCGAGAGTGTGTCCTATTATGCACTATAAGTACAAAAGGGGTCAAACCTATTCTGCACTATAAATGATTATCCTGCTCTTGCAAACCTATTGGGCCAGAATACAAAAAAGGTCAAAGCATGTACTCAATACTTAGACGATACACTTTTGAGTGTGGTCACACTGGCCAAGGGAAAGAGTGTGAAAAGGCAAAACTAGGCTATTCCTTGATGTATTGTGAGTATTTTGGTACAAGTCTCATGGCAAGTTGAACATTGAGCTGAAAGTAGATAGGATTTGAAGTGAAATTACAGAGAATAAGTTTTTGGGGTGTTTCATTTTATAAGGACTAGTCTGACCAAAAGTTGCATGGCTATCAGACTACTGCAGTCTGAACGACATGGAACAAGCGATCATACCAGCCTTGTGAGGTATGACTGGTCCTTCAATGGCGGTTAGACTGGCTTTGGTGATTTTGGTGCTGAAAGTTGATAATCATTTTAGGATTGGTGTTAGGCTATGCTAAGGCTGCATATGTGTTGCATGATACATTTATAGACTGATTTGGATTAAGTTGGAAGGAACTTAGGGCCTGTTTGGGACTGCTCCGCTCCAGCTTTTTCAACTCTGCTCCAAACTTGTCTAGTCAAACGGGTCCAACTCCAAAAACTCTGCTCCAAGAAAAAGGTAGAGTTGAAGGCCTGCTCCATGTTTTTTCTGGAGCTCCTCAAGGGGTACTCCAGAAACTAAAGTTTTGTATCTCCTCATGGAGTTGGGGGAAAATTACCCACCACTGCCATTACACAATTCCTCTCCGTCGATTCATTTCGTTTCCTTCTCCCCACCCGCCTGCGACTCTCCTCCGCCCGACCATGCGACTCCTCTCCTCCATACGACCCGCCGCCCCTCTCCTCCGCCCCCACCCGCCGCCTCTCCTCCACCCCCCCATGCCGCCCTCTCATCCGCCCCCACCCGCCGCCCTCTCCTCCTCCCGACCCGCGACTCTCTCCTCCGCCCCCACCCGCCCCTCTCCTCCACCCCCACCGCGCCGCCCTCTCCTCCACCCCACCCGCCACCCTCTCCTCCGCCCTACCCGCCGCCTCTCCTCCACCCCACCCGCGCCGCCCTCTCCTCCGCCCCCCCACCCGCTGCCTCTCCTCCGCCCCCCCGCGACGCTCCTCTCCTCCGCCCCACCCGCATCAACTTGAGATGATCTTGATCAATACTCTGGTTGCCGCTGCAGTAGCTGGAGTCGCCGCAGGGCGCCCGCATCCGCTGCGCCATCTGCGGCGTCGTCACCCACGTCGCCACTCCCCCGGCCGGCCCGGCCACGCCGAGCCCGGTCGCGGCGCGGGGCCCGGCCGGCGTGGGGCCCGCCTCCCGGCGCCGCCGGCGGGAAGCGCCGTGGTCTGCGGGATCTCGTCACGGCACTCGCGGCACGAGCTCAAGGGGTGCATCAACGACGCCAAGTGCATGCGCCACCTCCTCATGACGCGATTCAACTTCCCCGACGACTCCATCATCATGCTCACCGGTAACTCCGCACTGCACCTCCGCGTGGATTGAATTTTGAATTGGTTACCCGCAATTTTGGGTTAGATGAATGAGTATTTCGTCCAATTTCGTTGGAGAGAAATTTAGTTGAGCTCGGTGGCCCGCGTTCGAAAAAAACGATGGCGAATGTGGGTTGGTTTGACCATCCGGAATGGTCGGTTGTTGAGGTCGAGATATGTGAGCGAGATAAGATCGGAAAAATGGTTTGGTTTCCACTAATATTATCGTCGGTCATGAGCTCTGTTTGTACATTTTAGTCACTAACGGAATCTAATCTAGTGAAATGCAAATGCCGATTTCAAAGATTTAAGATAGGAAAGGTGATTATATGGATCATGGGAGCTTGCCAATTTCTCTAAAAAAAATTAGATGTTTGTACAGTTCGTTTTTTTTCCAAAAGTCAAAATTATTTGAAGAAAAGGAAATGCAATTCCACAATTGGGAACTTTCTAAATTTAATCTACAAGTTTTGGATGGTATTTATGTTAAACATCTTCTATTCTTCTGCGACCTGTGCATAATGCTCACTAGGCAGTACTTAATGATGATGCCATCTTTTTTTACTATTGAACTCTTGATCTCTAGCATATTCTTTTGTTCTAATTGTAAAGGCTGCATTGCTTAATTATATAGAATATGCCCATAATATGATATGATGTTACAATGTTACATTAGATACAGTTTAGGTAATCCGGTGAGTGTAAAGTTTTGATTGATTAGAAACTTTACGGTTTATAACGTTGATTTTCGATGATCTCTCGCATTTCAACTCGGAACCAGCCATAACCCAGTACATTTGGTTTCTTGCTTTCGGAAGAACAAACCGACCGTACAAAATTCCAACGAAGCATAACATAAGGATGGCCATGTATTGGCTTGTACAAGATTGTCAACCTGGAGACTCGTTGGTGTTCCATTATTCTGGCCATGGAGCACAACAAAGAAACTATAGTGGAGACGAAGTTGACGGGTTTCATTCGCATGGATATGCAATCAGATGAAAGCATGGAATTATTTACAGCAAGTGTGTTCGACATTGAAGCTCCTCTATCTCAATAACTCCTTTGTTATGCTAGACTTGTGTTGTAAGCTTTGTTACGAATCATTGTGAGATGAATGGATGTGTTGCTGTTTTTGAATCATGGCAAAATAGTTTTTAATGCTTGCTTCGAGATGTTTCCAGTTGTTTGTTAATGATATTAGATCCGAAATGTGTTCACTACTTGGTCCTGCGTATTGTTGCTTGAGATGCATTCAACTACTTGTGAATTTTATCAGGTTACCCGATGTATATAATTTTCAGAATAATGTGAATATGTGATTGCTAGGGAACCGCTAATGTCCTGGCCGTTCTTTCGATTTCTCCATTGATTTAATGACACGGCAAATATATATAATAAATTAATTGGCAACAATTGCGATTATAATATTAATTTCGGTTTTCTCGAATAAATTATTTGCGATTATAATATTTTACATCATATTTCAATTGACAACAAAAATTGATTACATATGCTCCGCACACATCAAAACATACACCAAACATCATTCAGGGGCACATTAGACCTTTCTCAGGGAAACCTCACATTCACGGAGCTGGAGCTAGTGCGTGCCAACAGACCACTGCTCCGGGAACTCCACGGTGGAGCTGCTCTATGGTGGAGTTGGTGGAGCAGAGCTGTAAAAATTGGAGCAGAGCAGTCCCAAACAGGCCTTTATGCCCGAAAATGGTTTGCTTGGTCATTGTTATGTAGGTGGCTTGGAGTCAACTATGGTCAATGGCGAAGAGGAACGAGACTTGGTCAGGAGAACCAAGGTCCATTGCAGTCATGAAAGACGGGTGAGATGGTTGGACTCAACCAAGGTGCAAGATGGACAAATACCAAAGAAGACACAAGTGGTCAAGATCGAATGGGTCATGTGGTACACCAAGTGAATTGGACTTGTTTGCAAGCAATGATAGTTTGGTGGGATCCGGACGCATGAGAGGCTCAGCAGGAAGTCATTGGGACCACATAAAAGGTGATGAAGCATGGGCAATAATTCGAGGTGAAGGAATCGGGAAACGTCAGTTGAGGAGCAAGTGGGTTATTTTCCCAAAATTGAGAAAGTGAGCGGTTTGGAAAAACACGGCGGAAGGCCTAAGTGGTTTAGGTTAAGGAGAGTTTACGGAGGACAAGACACGATGGATTCAGACTATTGGAGTAAAGGTTAAGAAGACGCTTTGAGAAGCATACGTGTGAGAATGAAAACCCGTTATGTGTTGGGTTATCAAATTTGCCCATGAGTTAGTGGATGGAATCCACTTTGTATCCAAGTTTTAGGGTTTCATGTAAACCTCCACTATATAAGAGGGTATTAAGGTGAGAGATGGATATGTTTTTGCACTTGAGCTTCCAAGAGAGAAATTAGGATGAGTAGGTGTTGCCCTTAGGATATTGTCCTCCAAGAGGAGTGGTTGTAATCGTATATCTCGAAGTGGTAATACTAGATCAAACTCGTTCTCTTATGTTCCATTTTTTTTGCTTTCTTGAGGTGATCTTGGTGACATCTTGTTCTATCATGTTCTCTTCTACATCGATTTGTGGGGTGATTTGGTTTCTTAAGTCGTGTATGATCTCATATAAGATCATTCCTTCAGTCTAAATCTCACGAGCTTGAGTAGACCTTGTTTTCTCATATTTGCCCAGTTCTTGACCTCTCTTCCTTAAAATGGATAATGGTTGGAACTTTGGCAATGATCCTTAAGATTGTTGGTTGGAATATGTTCGTAGCATCCTAGGGAAGATAGGTTCCAAATTTGGTTGAGTTTGGATCAATAGATCAAAAGTTGAATAGGTTCTTGATTTTGAAATTGTCGTGAGACATGTCTGTCAGCAAGGGTGCGACCAGACCGCAGACCTCGTGCTGGTCAGACCGGCCACCAGTTAGACCGCATGTCGATTGGCGGTCAGACCGACCAGGTAGGGAAGTTGTTGTTCCTGCTGGTTGTTAGTTATTCGTGTTGTTTTCTGCATCTTACAAGGTCAATCTTGATTTTATTTGCTCTCTATAGCTATTGAAGTGAAAAAAGTGTTGAATACTAGGGAGAAAAAGTATCGAAGTCATTCACCCCTTTGACTGCCGATGTCGATCCTACAAATTTAATGGTCAAATATGTATATTGGGTGGATTCTTGTGGGATGTGGTTTTTGGTTTATGGTTTTTGAATTTTGAATTTTGACTGTTGGCGAGTGACAATACGCAGAGGAAAACAGTTGCATGCAATTTTGGTAGGTATAGCTGAACTCGGTACAGTGTCTGCTACAATCCACATATAGACCTTACCATAAAAACACACACTGCTTAAAAGCTAGTTACTGTAGCAGAAAATGATAAACCAAAACCAAGAATTCAGCCATTAGTGACCGTGTTGCCATGCAACACCACCTTTTGATTAACAGAAAGGGAGTATATAATTTCCTTCCCTTCCTGTGGGCGCACGCTTGTATGTCGCCATTCATGAGTAAACTAGTCTCAAGTTTCAACATTTGCAAAGGCACATTTGTTGGAACTTGGAGGTCAAGAAAACGACGAATGCATTGCACGCTCGCTGATTAGACATAAGTATATATTAATGAGATGATAATTTACACAAGGACTGCACCACAATCAGCTAGCTTGGTATGGTCAACGCACGAAAAGGGCACTAACCAAAAGAGTTTCGAAAAATGCATTCGGTCTGCAGGGAAAAAGGCAGGATGGCTTCTGCCTTTTCCCTCAAAAGTCTAGATAATACTTAACCTTTTTCGACCAAGTCCAAACTTTGGGGCTCCGAACCAGATCACACCTGCATCCATCCCAACCTTGACATACGTGGTGCGTCGATCTAAGCTAGTGGGATGGTAAAAAGCAGAAAAAGCAAAAAAAAAAAAAAGTTAGATCGAGACTCAGAAGATAACATATGTTAGTGCGCTTGGCCGGGTGAAAATGTGACTATAACTTGTTAAAAAACTTAGATTTGTCCCTTTCATAAACACACGCGTGCGTGCGTATATATACAAGCTAGGCCTCGGTTGTTAAAAATGTGACTATAACTTGTTAAAAATTTCTCTCGTATTCATACTCACGTAAAAAAAATTGGATACGAGTATGATATAAAATTTTTCCATCTGAATTGTTATTTTATCCAAACTATTCATATTCGAATACGACGAAGCAACATAAGTATTTTATTGCGGTATGCCTAATTAGCTGCACGAGTTTTTTTAATACACTGCCAATTCATGCTCACCGTCACAGTACAAACAGTGTATAACTGTATTCATGAAGCGCAAACCTACGAACATTTCTGTACGTTAAGCTCACTTAAGCATGTCTACGCTCCATGCTTTGATCGATCCGTCCGACGTGTCTACCGTTGCTGCCGTCTCCAACATGCGCCGTGCGTGAGCAAACGAGGTATACGCAGGTTGCCGGCCAAGAAAGAAAGAAAGGAAAAAGAAAGAGGAGGCAACGTAGCAAGTGGACTCGCGAAGAGTTTGAACGCTTTAGAAGACGCAGCGGAGGGGAACGTCAAAAGGACGGCAGCCGCGGGCTGGCGGGGGTGATGCACGATCGAGAGCGGGAGACCCTGTCGGTAACACATTATCATGTGCCTGCGGCTGTGCGCTAATTGTGGGGAATATATATGGACGTGTTGCCAACTCGCCATCGCGCCACCTGCGTCTGTCTGCCGGCCCGCGCGGCGCGGCACCGCGGGCGTCCATTTCACATTATTCAGCCCGTTTAGGCCTTCTTATTTTCAGCTTCTAAAAGCTGCATTTCGATTTTTCTACAGTAACTAGCTTCTAAATAGAGTATTTTTTTAAGATAAGGCCTACTAGTTAATTGTAGTACATACTTTACTGACTTCATTTATATCGGCAAAAACCGCACGTGAATTTCTGTTACTCTGTAATCTCTCGTATAAACAGCCCAAAAGTCACAAACCACAGCCAAAAACCACAAGCCGTAGCAAAAAAGAACAAGCCCTTAGTTTCCTCTCCTCTCTACTGCCCCGCTATCCTATCAACGGGTCAGTCAATATGAGTGGACTCTATCTTTAATAAATGAGATGTAACCTTGGTAATCAGCTTGTGGTTGACCAATACATATGAGACCACAGCTCAACAGTTTATGGTAGGATCGGTATGGTAACAGGAGTGAATGATGTTTTTATTTTTTTTCTAAATATTCGTCGATCATTCACTCCGATAGCTGTAGAGCTATAAAGATTAGAATAAAAAGGCAACACAAAGCTAGCAAATAAGAAACCAAAATTCTAAGAAAATTAGTGCTCAAGCGGTTAGACCGGCTACTAGAGACGGTCTGATCGGTGCCTAGTGATCGGACCACCGACTAGGTGCCCGTCTGACCGACCCTGGCGGTATAACCGGGAGGGGTATGGTTTGACTGGCCTACCCTATTCTAGAACTAAAATTTTAAGCAGAGCTGATGCAACCTTTAAAGCAACTCTAAAAATACAAGTTCAAATAAAATAAAATTTTGCGCATACCTTGATTAAGGTCTCAGAAACCTATTCCAACCAAGAATAACAAGAATCAACGTCAAAATTCAGACTTTTTTTTATCAAGAACAAGAAAGATTTCACTAAAACTAGGTAAGTAACCGAAAACGAGTAATATGACTTGCCCGTGGGTGGAAGATGACCAAGATGGTTCTAGATATATTCCCACATGTCACAGCAAATAAGAATACATAAGGAATCAAGGCAAAAATAACTGGATCAAGAAAACTCCCGAGAAAATCAAATCTAAGCAAAACCAGAAAACATCATGAACTTACCAAAACTCATGTCTAGGTGGATGGAGATTGATTTCCATTATACATCTCCATCACTTTATGATTGAGAAGGGGAGAAAGAAAATCAAAACCAACTAAATTAAGAACAAATCAACCAAAATAAGAGAGTTCCATGAGAGATGAACAAAGTTGATATATTATTACTTGAGGATGAAGGTTTTACAGCCATTCCACTTTGAGGACAAGAGAGAACATCATAACACTCATCCTTCTATAACCCTAATTCTAGAACACTTAACTTCAATAAGTAAAGTTAAGATGGTTAACTTGCAAGTCTCCATTCCAATTCGTTAAATAGATAAATCAATCAGCCCCATCTAACCTTAATAGATATAATCCATTTAGCACAAATAGGAAAACTCGTTAACCCAACACAACACGAGTTTTATTCATACACTACATTTATGTACGTTTTTCAAAGCACATAAATCCGAATCCACTAAGTCCTTAGCTTTTAATCTAACTTAATCTTCTTAGCTTCACTTTGACCTAAACTGTTTTCTCAAGTGCCATAGTTTTGATCTAAGGTAATTTCTGGTATTTTGATCAACTTACCAAAATACCCTTTTTTTTACCTAGTTTTCATTTTTTCCTTGCAAACAATCATCATATTTGCCATGTGTAGGTGCACCACTAACACCACACGTCGGCAAGTCTCTCACATTCTGGTTCCACCAGACCACGCCTCGCTTGGACTAACCATGCCACATGGTGCAATCCATCGCTCGAACTTTTCTTTAACATTTTTCTTTTTCTCGTGCCATATTTGTGCTCAGTTATCTCACTTGGTATCCTTGATCGTTCTACACCTCGGCTCATCCATGAGCATCACCCCAATTCTCGCCATTGATTATGGTTGACTTCAAGCCTTCATGCATATCTAAAGACAAATAAATTATTTTCGGATTTAAGTTCTTCACAATTTGACCGGCGTTAGCTAAAATACCCATCATGCAACACATACGCACCAAACTAGGTCAAACCAAATCAATCCATGACACAAATTCCCCAAAATTCCAAAATCTAGCTGAATCAATACAGTGTTGCCGGCCAGACCGCCATCCCTAGCTTGTTTGACCGATGGTGGTGGCCGGTCAAACCGCTGGAGGGGGGCGGCCTGATCGGTGGTCGATACGACTGTCTCCTCCGATCGGTCAGACCGTCAGGTCTGCAGGAATTCCAAAAGACTACAAATTTTAAAACTTAAATTTTCACTTCTTTAAAGTAGCAACAGTTCATCATAGCATAACCCTAAATCTTCCCACACAGTCCTTCGTTTTATATATGTACAGTTACGTCAGTATGCTCATGTATAATGCACGGATAGAGGGAGAGGGAGATGATAATCAGATAAGCTCAGTCTTTTCGTAGAATAATTAGATATCAAAATAATTATAGATCAAGGAAGGAAAGAGTGAGACAAGGCAAGTCACTGAATGATCGAGTCAGGAGCGACCACCGCGCGTGCAAATCTTTCTGTGCTCATTGGCAGGAGAGGCAAAAGACTAACTAATCCATAGAGATGAACGGCTTAACTTTTTCTCACAGATCATCTAGGAACGGGCCACTGGAACTCGGAAGCCGTTCTCGAAGCTGATCAGATTCCGTCTGTTTTCTCCCCAATGCAAAGAAAAGCATCATCCTAGCTAGGGGTGCAAACGGGTCGAGTTAATCCCGACCGATCCGGCACTGAATCCGAAAAAAATATATGTTAGAATATAGTAACAACAATATCCGTCTGAATTCGATCTGTTTACACCCTAATCCCAGCTTATCTCCGGCCGTCTGGATGCAGGTTCAACGGACGGCGAACAGCACGCAAGTTTCGTCGTCCTCTTCTGTGGCTTTCGTGCGCAGCAATCGGCTTCGCCTTTGTCCATACATGATTTGATCATTTGCCAGTGTCCCCATCGCATCGATCAAACGTGAAATTGGCTAGCTAGGTAGCGCCGTCCGATATACGTACGCAGATTGAACAGATAAACTCGCCGTCCGTCGACAAGCGAGAACGTAAGAACATGACCGAGACGGAAAACAACAGCTACGCCGTCGCCATCAGACCATTAACATCATCGCAACTGGGAATTTCCTACGAAAGTGAGGCGTGTGGCTCTTAGTTTTGACGAGACGCACGCGGCCACGACCCGCAGACGCTCGCGACGAGCCTGTTAATTAATCTGAGAACAATTAACGTTGCACGCATGGCCTTTGATTATTAATGCCTGCTTTTGCGTCATACAACAAACACGCCAATCTCCGAGCTTATCTAATGTATACGGCATAATGTCATATCGCAGACGTTGCACGCCGCAGCTGCAACGAACCGGGACTAAGGCCCGTGCTCATTTAGTCTTGGGCTTGTGGCTTCCATTTTATTTATCACTATTCTTAAATTTAGTTTTTTTTTATTTTTTGGTTTATTTTGAATTTTTTTGCTAATTCTTTTTTCCGTATTCGTTGTATTATACGTGATGAACTAACCTATTTTTTCTATTTTTATTTTTTTAAATTTAATTATATCAAATAAACTATCATCAGATACAGTAAAACATAAACCACTAACCTCGCACCGGCGAAACTGCATGTCGTTTACTGCAGAGCAGTCATGTCACACGGATCACCGAGCAGTCATGTCACACGGATCATCGAGTTGGACGCTGGGTCTGTTTCTTTTATTATGGCTATGCTTTATGATTTTTAACTGAAATTTTTAAATTTTGAGTAGTTTATAATAGAGATTACAGAGAGATGCTCGTTTATGATTTTTGGCTGATACAGATGTTAGGTTTTTAACGTGTACTACAATTAATTTATATACTCCGTCTTGAAAAAATATTCCGTTTGAAAGTTATGTACTATAGTAAAAACTAAAAGTCACTTTTAAAAACCGCAAATAACATGCCCTTCTCTGTGCTGTTTGATGCAAAAGAGCCCTCATAATAAGGTGATGTAAGTAGTGTCTATAGCATTCTAAATAAGCAAAAAAACTAATGTAGAAGGGTAATTAAGTAGGAGAGAGACGGTAGTAATATATCATGTAAGACATTGTATATTTGAGAGAACCAAAAAAGTTAGAGGCTATGGATCGGTAAAAAGGAGAGAGAAGAGGTGAGATAAGAGAAAATAAATTAATTAAGTATGATGATTACTAGATATCATGTATTGAGAATATTATTTCTAATCTTATACCTCTGTGAATAGCATACTATAGATAATTGTTACCCAGTGTTCACATTAGGAGTGCCGTAATTAACCTGGCTAAGTATCGAGATATCTTGTGTCGATGTGCCCGAAACCTTAACGAAAGGAGCAGGCGCGCGCGCGCGCCTTTCTATTTGCCCCATGACCACTAACTCACACACACACAGACAGGACACGTGCTGCCGAAAGGGAGACGTGTGATCCGTGTCATCTGATCTCAGACAGGCTCGCCGCTCGCGGTCGCGGTATGCAACGGCATGGCTGCCCTACGTTGCTCTTCTCTGCGTTTTTCTTGTTTGCCTTTTGAAACTAATTCTTTGCGTTTTTTCCATGTTCAACATTTTCGCCGCAGTTTAGTGCTGCCGCGTACTATCATGTTGAACCGTGGGCACCGAGGTCTCTTGCTCTGGTGCGCGTGCACTCTAACGGGCTAAAGCCTTGACCGAAGAATTGGACGTCAGTTCCGCAGCGCACATCTGATATGAATGTGATAGCCTGGCTAACCGTTTGACCCGAATCAAACGTGCAATTCTGCATGGGACAAAACAAACTAAGTGCAGAGGTTCAAACGCAAGAGAAACCAAGCATGAATTCACAGTAGTGTGCTGATTCAATTCAACGGACAGAGTGCAGTCTTTTTCGCCTCAATTCTGAACACCGAGGGCCTGCTTGGGAGCTGTAGAAACTTTTCACTTGTAATGGAAAAACACCTGTAATTTTTCGTTATACAAAATTACCAGTGAAATTTAACAACCCCCGCGTATTGCCCTTGTATTCCTTTGAAATCAAATCACCTGCAAGTAACATCCGAGTCAAAGTGAAACCAAGCAATAGATGTACGTACTCCCGGGGGGAGGTGAGGTAAACTGGTATGCCCTCAAACCTCACTAGTATAATTAGTATACTTCCATGGCAGTAACTTTACAATGTTCACATCATTCTTCCGGTATTACTTACAGAAACGATATATCTAGGGAGCAGAATAGCGTTGCAACGTATAGCCATAGGTTTCATACAGTCTCAAAAAGTTTCAAGACAATGTTTGAAAAGTTCTATGTTTCAATGAGTTTTACGTACTTCTAGAAATTTCCAAAAGATTCTAAGTCAAAGTTTCACCGAGTTTTAGATTTTGAAACTCAAGTTTTATTGAGTTTCAACCGAAGAGTTTCAACTACTTTCAACCGAGAGTTTCAACAAGTATCAACAAAAAAGTTTCAAGAGATTTCATCTAAGTTTCAACACATTTCAGCAAATTTCAACTAAAAGTTTCAAACCAGTTTCAGCAAGTTTCGTGTTTTTACCGCCACATTTGATGCACCCACCACGCATCACGACTCGTTGAGCCGCGCCATCGTGGCCCGCACCACATCTCCATGTCTCGGTGCTACCACACCACGCCTCAGCGTGCATCACACCACACCGAGCCACAATATCATGGCCTCCGTTCTCATCACTATCTCCATATTTCGTCCATGAGAAGGGAGGGAGATTTCGTCCATGAGAACAGAGGGTGAGACAACATCGACGATGAAGAAAGAGGAGGAGAAGCACGCCGTCGATAGGGGGAGGCATTGGAGGAGCAGGACACCGTCGGTAGAGGGGGGAGGGCAGCGCTGGCGTTGGAGCGACAACGCTGACGATAAGGAGCTCCCCCGGAGGATCGCACAGCAGCCCTGCCCGTGGCGCCCCTCGTTGCGGCACCCACATGCTAGTCGTTAGGATGCACAGATGGTAGGAGTGTGGCACTGCTGCAATGGTAATTCACAGGACAACCCCACCAAGCTTGAGTGGTATTGATGGCAAAGTGGCTAGACAGAGCTGACGACGGCAGATGGAGGCATGGTCAGGAGAGAGACCAATGAAGAAATAGTGGGAAGCACCTTCTTTTCTACTCGAGAGAATAGGGATGAGTGGTTGGGTACTTGGGTTCACTTGAATGAGCAGATGGATAAGGAGCGGGTGGTGATGACTACGCGAGGCATCCAAGGCTATGAGACATCTCACATCCATGTTACAACGCGTGCGGATTAAACGATCTTTTGCTATAGCGTCGAAACGGTATAACGTGGTATATTATCTCTCCTTTACAATAGTGTCGCAACGGTATAGCCCTCTATAGTATCTCTTACAGAAATGACATCTAGGCTTCTAGCGAAAGAAATACCCTCAAATAGTCGAACCAAGAGTCCGTGGGTCACATGCTAGACCTTGAATAGAGTGGGCCTAGCATACATGAGGCTTAACATGGGCCACCAGGCCCACGCACAGAAGCTAGAGTGCTAAAATGTGTGCGTTGTTTCCTCTAAAAAAATATGTGCCATTTAAAGTGTGTGGTAGGTGGGCCTGTTCTTTTTAGCTGCGGCTTATGACTTATGACTATGTCTTATAGCTTTTGGTCGTAACTCCTTACGATCACACCTTCTACTCCAGCGGACACCTCCGCTCGTCACCTTGGTCGTAACCCCTTTAGGACCAGGTCTGCTGCCCCTGCGGACGCCCTCCGTCCGATTGCCGTGGTCGTAACTCCTTTACGACCACGTTTGCCGCCCCTGCCATCTCACGGACCGCCTGCAACAACACTGGCCGCCCACACCGATCGCCTACGACCACGCCGGTCGCTCCAAGCTCTGCGGTCATGCCGACCGCCTACGACCACGCTGGTGGCTCCATGCTCTGCACCTGCTCTGCGACTGCATCGCCTCCACTTGGTGCTCCTGTGACCACACCGGTCGCCCTCTTCTCGATACCCCTCTGTGACTACATCTCGTCGACTTGGTGCTCTCCCGCTTCTCCTCTCGGTACAATAGCATGCCCTTTTATACCCTGCTCTTCGACCATAGGGTAGACTCGACTACGAGTCGGACACATAGTCGTACTCAACTACGACTATGATTCCAACTCAGCTACGACTATGAAGCGGATTCTTATATGACCACGACCAAAATCGTACACGACCACCAAGTCGTACACGACTACGACTTTTAAATTGAAAATAAAATTACAAACTCTAACCGACATCATCTTCATAACCATATGGCAGTCCCCACACACCCGTAGGTTTTTGACAATCTGAAGGGGCGTGCCTGGTGGTGTAGCTATCAGACCAAAGGCAAGAGCTAGCCGCTCACTATGCTGAAGCACAAAGCTTGTGGTAGGACAATAACCTTCTTGCTTCAACCTTGTTGTCATTGACTTAAGCTTTGCATATCTGGTCTGACAAAGGATGCGACTTGTCAGAGGCTATAAATGAATGAACATTGTTCTTGATCTGAATCCAGCTGCATCCAGCTTCTTTCTTCACCTTTCTAGAGTCCATGAGCTTCCTTACTTCATCCCTCTCTTTCCACTTCCCTGCAGCCGCATAAATGTTGGACAGCAGCACATATGTAGACAAATCAAGTGGCTCAAACGATAGCAGCTTCTTTGCAGCAAGTTTCCCAAGCTTAACATTCTTGTGAACTCTGCAAGCACCTAGCAATGTGCGCCATACCGTTGCATCTGCTGGGAACAGCATGCCTTCTATAAGGCTCATGGTTTCATCCAGCTTGCCTGCACGGCTATAGAGATCCACCATGCACGCATAATGCTCCATGGTGGGACTGATATTGTGGTCTCTGACCATCAAATCAAAGTATTGCTGGTCTTCTTTGACAAGACCAGCATGAGTGCGTCCCATGATCACCACGAGGAATGTGATGCCATCCATCTCAATGCCCGCAGCTTCCATATGTCAAAATGTATCAAGGGCCTTCTAGCTGTAACCATGCTGTGCATACCCTGATATCATTGAGTTCCATGACACCAAGTCTCTATCCGTTTGTCTCTCAAAGACATTTTCAGTGCTGTCAATGCTCCCTTTCCTTGCATACATGCTGACAAGTGCGCTACTCACACAGATCGCATCCTGGTATCTGTACTTGATCGAAATAGCATGGAACTGCCTACCCTGGTCAATCCCGACTTTCGGACTAGCACAAGCATCTATGGCACTAGAGATTGTAAACTCATTTGGCATCATGCCTTGGATGGCCATTTTGGTGAATACATTTATGGCACCATCACAGTTGCCAGCTTGGGCATAGCAAGACAACATTGCAGACCATGCAACAACATCCTTCTGTTCAATCATTTTGAATATATTATGGGCTTCTTCAATTCTGCCGAGCTTTGAGTATGAGGCAAGAAGTGCAGTTCCAACAGATGGTGCATCCTGGTAGTTGGTCTTTATGACCTGGGCATGAATTTGGGGGGCTAAGATGGATAGTGATGCTGTCAGCATTGTCGAGTAGGTGAACTCATTTGGCTCAATATTGTCTTCTCTCATTCTGCTAAAAAGAGCAGCAGCTAGAGGAATGTCACCGTTCTGAATGAACCCATTAATCATAGCAGTCCATGAAACAACATTCTGAGATCCTGGCATCAACAAAAATATGCTGAATGCATCATCCAATTCACCGCATTTGCTGTAGGCATCCAAAAGCGCTGTCATCACACTGCCATCCGAATGGAACCCGTTTTTTAACACAAAACTGTGTAGCTGCCATGCCAGGGCCAGCTGTTTGAGGTTTGCACATAACTTGATCACCGTAGAGTAGGTCGATTGTGTCAACTTCGCCATACCAGCTCGTGAGTCATGGAACAGCTGCAGGGCTTCCAGTTCGCACCCATTCAACAGAAGGCTTGCCATCGATGTGTTCCACGATACCATGTCCCTGATCTCCATCCCGCAAAGCACAGCCTTGGCTTCTTCAGCAAGCCCACATTTTGAGTACATGTTCTTCAGAGAATTGTTCACAAACATGGCTGAGCGGCATCCAAACTTCACTGATTGAGCATGCACACGCTGACCAAGATCGAGCGCACCCTGGCTCGCCACTGCAGAGAGAACACTTGCAAATGTGAATGGATTGGGCCATACCCCCTCGGCACGCAACCTAAAGAAGAGCACCATGACATCCGTAAGCGCCCCACCCTGGACATAACCAGTAAGCAACGACGTCCATGTGACAACATTCCTCTTAGGCATATCCCCTCGAATACCTCCCTCCCGTCCTCAACGCTGCAGCACTTCATGTACATGTCGACGAGCCACGAGCGACGTACCAACACTGACCTCAGTCCGATCATACGCGCACTTGACGCACAGGCAATGCAGCTGCTGTCCAAGAACTCTGTCCGGCACCGACCCACAAACCTTGAGAGCACAGGCCAGCGTGGCGCCATCTACACGCCCGCCGCGGCGGCGCACGTCCAAGAAGTGGACCAGAGCCTCCCAGACCATCCCACGCCGCGCGTAGTCGAAGAGAACGCGGCTGGAGCCCGCCGCGGCATCCCGGTGGGAAATTTCGTCGAACTCCTGGTGGGCGCCGGGAGGACCACGGGGATCGACATCATCGTGCAACCGAGCCGATGAGGCGAGCGTGGCTAGCAGCTTCGGGGCCTGGTTTGGTGCGAAGGCCGCTGTGTTCTTGCCCCGGAGGGGAGCTGGGAGCGCAGTTCTTGGTGTCATGCTGTTCTGCTTCCCGTGCTAATGAATGTGGGGGGATGGATGGCACGGAGCGTGTGGCTCGTTTGGGTTCGAGGTGATAGCCTACGGCAACCCGCGACGACGTGCTTGAACAAACAGGCTGCGTACACCGGCACGACGAGGTCACGGCAAATGAGCCGGCCGGCCGGCCGGTGGTGGAGATTTCGGGTGGACCCCATGGGCCGTCGACTGGCGGGCGGATGGTGAGGAATGTGGCGCACTGAGGCACGAATACGATTGCCGTTTTACGCCTTCAAAAAGAGCTTGTGTATAAACGGCTCTACGCATGCCTCGGTCTTCGTGGGCTGTTTTTTAGTGGCCTGCTCCGTCTCAGGCAGCCTTTTACGCATTTGGGAAGCTGTGCCAGGCTAAGCCCAGCCAAGCTAAAGCATTGGATGAAGGTTAAACCGAAACCCAGCACCGAGCTAAGCTGATTTTGCTCGAGCTTTCGTTGGGAAAGCGAATAACTTTGGATCATGAATTCTGTAGGGAACAGAACAAATCAGCTAGAATTCCCCCGTTCCAAACTCTCCCTTATTTCGCATAGTTCCAACTTCAAATAACGGATTTAGGAAATGAAGGTGAAATACCGCTTATCAGCTAGTGTTTAGAAGTCCTACGAGTTCGCCACATACGTACGTTAGCTTACTGGAAATGGTTAACGACATACATAAGATCCTCGCAAAAAAGAAAAAAGAATTGACATATATAAGGTACTCCAGCTTATTGGTGACAGTACTTTCGATGCCGTCTGCTTTTCTAACAGTGCTTCTCTTCTCCCTCGTGACAGATCGCCAATTATGATGTCCTGAAACCGCAATGCACAGAGACACGCCGGCCCGAAACAATTGATGCCTCAGCTGAACCCCCTGATCGGAAGTAGCTCGTTCCCATCGGCTACCCGGATCACATCACATGCCCGGCCTTTCCCTCCGTACGACGACGCAACAGCCTCGTCGTTAGACGACGGATCCTTGCTGCAATGGCATAGTACGGCCGGAGGCAGCCGAGCCCCCCACTGTTCCGCGGTCAACCGCGTGGATCGCAGGCCCAGCGCCCACAGTGCGCCGTACCGTCACCTCTCACCAAGTGGTCCCATCCATGTCCGAGACAAACAGCGAGGCGTCACCTTCTGCAGAACAGCCAGAAATCTCCCACGCGATGATCGCCGCCGCGCGAGCAAGACGACGCGACGAGGAGAGGAACGATCTAAGCAACGTCGTTAAAATCTTCTTTTTTCTTCCTCTTCTTCGATTCCGGCCACTGCTCACCTTGAACGGTTCAGACTAACTTGGGGCTGGGAGTGTCTTATCTGCACGGACGGGCGCTGTCTGTTCTCGAAGGTAGCTAGGCCGGTGGGATCCTTATTTCGCTGTGAGACGCACAGGCCGTTGTTGTGTCCCGTCTGTTCAGAAGTCTCTGCGAAATCATTTGCTCCCTTGTCAAACTGCAGTGGTTCTTGTCCGCGGCCGGGGCCACGCAGGCGCGGGATGCATCCCGCCCACCCGTGTGCTGTTGCTGCGGTTCATGTCAGATGCCAAAGTTTACCGGTTGCTTTCAGATAACAACGAGTGGCGCTAGCTAGCTACTAGGTGGCCATCTGAATAGTAGCTAGTGATTTTCAGCGTCGCTACTCGACCCCCAATCACGAAGCAGCCCATGGTTTCGTTGCTTCTTGGAATAGATTGATGTCCAAGGTAGTTGCAAGCTAGCCTAGTTGTGATTCTGTGGACAGGGTTGGAACACATTTCTGATTTATCTACTGGTCGCGGCTGCTGCATGTCTCTTACTGATGTAGCACGATGAAAGCTTCTTCGTTGCATGTGGAGAAAGGCATCTGCTGTACGGAGATGGCAGCCTAGCCTTGCTTGACTGCACATCACCGTGTGCCTACATATAGGAAGACTGAACTGACAAAGCATTGGTTTCTTATGCTTTAAAAGAAAATTCGGTTGCTTATATATATATATATATATATATATATATATATATATATATATATATATATATATATGTATGTATATGCAATGACGTCTCGACTGTAACATTATGAAATCTCAGAGCTTAGCAACCAAAACTGCCGTAGTCCAAGTCTCATGTAGATAGAGGTTCTTTACGGAGTCATTTTAACTTGTTTGACGATTGCATACAACTAAAGGATGATGAACCTATAGTTTGCTTTTTACCGGTCTTGTGATGAGTTGAGGAGCCCCACCATATGGGGGAGCATGGCAACATGACATTACCTTCTCCATTTAAGTTTTGTATTAACTAACTGGAATCAGTAGGCAAACAGCTAAGTAGTACCTCCTAGGTATGGCAATTGTGCCCGTTTACCCGTGTACCCGTGGGTAAATACCCTAATAGAGCCGGGTATGGGATGTATTTTGTACCCACGGGCATGAAAATGGGGAAAATTCTCTGCCCATCGGGTAAACGGGTACGGGTATGGGTAAGCTCTACCTGTACCCGTCTTACCCGTTTACCCGATATATAACAAACCCTAACCCTAATACAGACCGGTCACTCGATCGCTCGATCGGTCGATCGGCTCAACTCCGACTTCCGCCGCCCCACCCCGGTCCCCTCACCCATTCGACTCCTCGGTCCTCTCGGTCTCCTCTCCGGTCCCCCGCCGCCCTCCCCGAGAGGCCGAGACGTCACCGTCGACAGATCGAGCCGCCGCCCACGCCCCAGCCCCTCACCCATTCGACTCCTCGGTCCTCACCGTCTCCTCTCCGTCCCCACCCCCCGCCGAGACGCCGGATCCAACCGCCCCACCGCCGCGGTCCTCCAGAAGTCCAGATCGAGCCACAGTCCCGCCGAGAATCCGGATCCAGCCGCCGCCGTCCTCTCCACCCGCCGAGACGCCGGATCCAACTAACGCCTGTAGGAGTGGTGAGCAGAGAAAGTATTGAATCACAGTTGCACACAAGATTTACGATTCATATAGTGTACTACTTACTAGACTACTAGCTAGCTTGCTCCTCTGCAAGGTGCAAGACAGCAAGATAATCAATGGGAGCGTATATATGAGTCTATGACCATGGCAGAAATGAATTGGGATCAGTTCACTCTATCCGTTTGATGTTTGATGTTCCTTTGTACATGTTTTCTTTGCTATGGTATATCCTATATTTATCAGCTTAAATCTATCATGTAGGTATAAAAGCAATATAGCTGGGTGAATTGCAGAAACAGAAACAGGAAGTCTTTCTTTTGCTGGTGGATTCGTGCTGTAGCTGAATGTGTGAATGTGTGAACTATGTCAATTTGTATTTTCATTGTAGTTGAATGTGTGATGCATTGGTGATGTTTGAATATCATGTACTCAGTTCGCGGGTAAACGGGTATACCCGCGGGCGACGGGTATGGACGAGGTTTTTTACCCGTGGTCCTTCGCGGGTATACCCGTGGGCGTAAATCGGGGTCGCGGGTACGGGTATAGGCGAGCACTACCCGTACCCGTCGCGCCCGATTGCCATCCCTAGTACCTCCTCCTTTAATTTCCAGTAGCGTGCAACACGGTCCATGACGAATATCAGACGGTGCGGTGTAAAAGACACTGCTCAGCCACTGCTGATCTTCAGCATTCATCTTGACACTGCAATTTTAGTCCAAAGCTGTCCATTTTGACTGTTGGTTGCACAATATTGTTCAGCTTACAGCCTTATACAGTACTCCCGCTTTTCAGAAATGCATGACGTTTTAGAAAACGTGTCGTCAAACTTTTTTTTAATTATCACTACTTATATAAAAAAACTATTTAGATTGGGCAAATGAAAATGATATCATTAGATTAGTTGTGGAAAATATTTTCATAATATAACAATTTTATATTTTTAATGAATATATCTATTATATTATAAAAATAGAGGAAAAATAAACCACCACGTTCGCTCTCAAAGACTAGAAATTCCCATGTTAATTAGAGGGAAAAGAGAAAAGATCTAGCCATCCATCCGACGGGCCAAAGTTATAATGGGTTAGGTTAAAAGAAAGAATCTATGTCAAGTACAATAAAAAAATGACTGAAGTTCAGAATAAAATTAAATGGAAATTAGTATTTGGATTTTTATATGAATTCCAATCTAGAACTGAAATTCAAAGTAAAAAATATAATAAAATTACTAATTTGATTTAGATTAAAAGAAAGAGTCAATGTCAAGTACAATAAAAATAACTAAAATTTAGAATAATAATAAAAGAAAATTAGTTATTTCATTTTCATACGAACTTCAAAGTAAAATAGAAATTCAAAATAAAAATTAATAGTTGGATTTCTATATGATTTCCAACCTAAAATAAAATAAATAAATTAGCAATTTGATTTTCATACGGAATCCATAGTAAAATCCCTAGATAGCTTAGATTTAAAATGAAAAGAAATAAAAAATATCAATTGAATTTGTATATGACTCCAATCTAAAACTATTTCTATCTCTACCCAGAGAAATAAAGTTGACAATAAATGTTGTAAAGGTTCACATGACTGTTGATCATCTATAAAGAAGCTATTTCTATCTATCTACTGATATCCATTAATTGCTACAATAGATTTCTCACCATAGATTGTAGTGCCTTTGGCCAGCCACGCGCACCTGATAAGTAGTCGTAACCAACTACTGGTACATCATCGCATCCAACTTCCCTATCTAATGCATAAACGAGTAATGAGAGAGCCACCAAACATAAGCAAGCTGTGCTGTCACCACTAGCCACATTTTCAACTCTCGAGTGTACAGATCTTTCTAACTTATGCGCTAACTACAAACATACTCGTAGAGTAGTATGCCAGGATCCACTACATCGATCTAATCACCATGACTATAACAACTAGCTAATATGATCTACATATCAAAATAGATCGGTGGAAAAATATTGCATAACTGGACAATCGTAAAATAGAAGCAATAGGAACAACTAAAGTGGATTAAATCAACTAGAACATGAAAGATTACAACAACGACTTGAAGATCACATCGTTACATCTTTACAAAATTAAGTTGAAGCAATAGTTCAAGATCCTGCAGTAGGGCTTTGCTTCGCTGCTAAGAACTATTCTAAACTAGCCTATCAACTAGAAGAATGGATTTTGGGAGTCGAAATCCGCCGAAATTGGCTCTAGAACATTGAGATTGGATGCTAAAATCGGACCCCCTTGTACTGAGGGGTGTGAGCCGTGCACCAGCTGGCTTTTTGGGCTCACCACATTTGCCCTCAAGGCCTAGAAATTATCATGTGAATCAGCGAAAAATAGAGAAATATTTGCACTGTCGATTTTGATGGATCCAGATTATAATAGTGCAAATTAAATAAAAATATATTTGAATACCATAATGATTGATGAATATAACTCTAATTTTAAGCTTGGAATTGTAGTGTACACCTAAATAATCTAAAACATCCTAGAAAATAATCCATACAAGAAAAAAAATAAGACTAGATGCATGTATAATACGTTCCTCTTATGCCATAGAAAGACGTGTTTTGCTACCAATTAAGACTAAAATAGCCTCATCAAGCCATTCGTAACATGCAGAAATTGAGCGACCTATAGGCTATCTTTCAATCTAGATAGAAGTGGCATTTAGCGATATAACACAAAAGAATCAAGGTAGCTAAGTCTAGAAGGCGACAAACAGATTACGGGAAGAATAATTATTTCCTTGATGCTCATGCATGCAACGGACCAAATACAAGGCGAAGTATCTATAGTTTGATGAAAGCATAAAAGGAAATAATGGCGACCGTGGCTAGAGCAGAGCAACTGATGTCCACACCATGCTAGTCTTGCCATTTTTTATCCACTCGGGAGTCGAGAGTCGGGAAGCATGAAAGAAAGGTACATAAATGATGTAGAGAACTGGAATGGCGATAAGTTTCAACAAAAAAGAGTCTTGCTTGAAAATTTGAGTCAATGTTTTCCCTAAAAGCATATTCACTACCACATATTTGATGCTGTTATAACGTATTATGCTCACCAATTTTTTTTAACCAAAGGTTATCCTTCAATTATGGTTTCTCAAGAAGTATTTTGATTTTTTTAAAATGCATTTTAGCTTCAAACTTTTCTTAGCATTTTCGATGTTCCTAATGCGCCGAAAAATCATTAGCAGCAATATATAATAGTTCTAAAATACTACAATAATATATAATAACTCTAAAGCATCTAATCATCCATTTGCACAAAATAAATTGTAACAAATCTAGCCACGCAAATTGCGCAGGCTATTCATCTAATTCATACAAAAAATAGTGATCAAAATTATATATTGAAGATCGTATATACATTCTTGAACACAGGAGCAACTATTGCCTATAGCCCGTGCCCCACTTTGCATTCAGTGGTATCTAGTATGCCTAGGAGGCTATGAGCTCACCTCTGATTGGTGTTTTTTGATGTGGCAGTAACGAACCGATCGGTCGTTAGCCGTAGGGGTCTGGAAAAAAAACATATCTTGTGTTCCAGCCAGCAGACACGGATGGAGGAGCCAGCACATCATGTGTGCAAATCCAATCCGTCAACGAATACGATCGTGTCAGGATAGCAATGTTTGATAGCAAAAACGATGACTTGTCGCGATTGAGTGGCAGAACTGCGTACTTCACTGTTCCCCATCACGAAGGGTGCAATCCAACTCTCTTTCCTTTTTTTTTTCTCTCCCTAGCTGCTGCGAGTGTTCCATCCTTTTTTTTCTCCTCCTCCTGGGAGAGAGAAGTGTGATCCATCATCCGTCCAGGGTCTTTCCTTTCAATAGTTTTAACTGTTCCTTTCTTTGCCCACTCCAATGAGTGTAGCTTGTGTCATGCTCACATGGTGCTGAACTAGATGTGGCGGGCTGGTGTCAACACGCCACTAGGTTCTCTCCATTAACACAAGGAACATTTTGCCTGTACATGAATACATGATAAGTTTTTTATATACAATTAAGACCGTGGTTATAGCCACTTGCTGCTAGTTTTATACAAAAGGTCAGGTTTGAGTCACACACGGCGCGCTAGCTTAAACAGTTTCTCCACATAACTAGAAGCTAACAAGTAAACACGAAGGGAGTACAAGCCTAGGGGCAAATGGCAAGAAAAATGGGTAAGAAAAGGAGTGATGGAGATCCTGCTCCGTGTCACACGCACGATCATAGTGTCTGTAGGCCCAAGCAGGTGGAGCTGGGATAATTTTGTGCTCATCACCGGAAGAAAAAGTAACTCGACGGAAAAGAAAATTGCAAAAATGACACCCCAAGCGCATGATTTCGCAAAACAAACCTGGTATGTCCCATGATAGAAATTAGAAAATAGTAACCGGTCTGCAATCTGTATTTGGTGTCAATATCCTACAAACGTAAAGCTACGTTTGGAATACAGGAATTTTATAATATTTTTACCGAGATTATGCTATTTTCTACTAAATTATTTTGAAATTTATGTGTTCAAAACTTTTTGTGGTTCCAAGCATTTACGGTGATAGTTCTTTATTGTTTAAAGACTATTTCAAGATAGGAGCATGTTTGGTTTGATACCACATATCAGTGGTGGAGCTAGAAAAATTTCATTGAGTGTGCATATTGCGTGTGCCGCACCTCCTTAGATGCACCTCCAATCGCTATGTCGTACTTCCTTAGATGCACGTCTTCACTCTGGCCGCTGGGCACATCTTGGTACGCTCTCTTGTTGTCGTTGACTCGCCGTGCCACCCACATATTTTTTTAACTAATGTCCTATAATCTATACCGTCAAACTTTTTAAAGTTTGATTATTAATATGTTTAAAACTATCTAGATTTGTCACTAAAAATACTTTCAAAATGTTATAATTTATTAGTATATAACAAGATAAAGCTACAAATAGTAATGGTCAAAGCCACGACTCCTAGACCGTGAAAAATAAAAAAAAATATCACTTAAAAAGAACGGAAGGAGATTAATAAAATGTTAGTGTTGGGTAAACTATGCATTGTGAATATTATATTCACATGGTACTTTAATGTTACTATATAATTAGTTGGGTTTTCATTCCAATTAATTGACTACTTTACATATTAGTTGTCAAAACAATTTAATTTTATGGCATAATAACGATAACAAATAATAACACTGACAAATAAATTGTATAGATCTTTATTAGTACATTACATAACCTGTATGACAGTTCGTACACTCCACCATTCGAAAAATAATAGGGTTTTTAAGTACATCCATATTTAGTACGACAATATTGATGTGGCCTATTAACATCACATATAGCTTCAAAAATTTTAAGTAAAATGTCTCGTATAAGACACCCTATATTATTTTTGAATCATTGTACTTAGTGTAATGGCCACGATGGCTGAAACAAATAGAGAATCAGGCACTTGATTTTTGAGTTAGAAACTAGAGAAGTTTCTATAGCTAAATAAAATAAAGCACGGGAACTACCTCTTGGTGGCGTAGTAGAGTTGTAGATGTATGACTCAAACCTATTATGGTTCAAATCCTGACGCTTCAATAGGAATTTGTGAGATCGTAGATTTATTCTGGTCTACGTCTTTCTAGGCTTGTTCTAAGAGAGCACACTTGCATGTATGTGCATAGTAGCGTGTGTGAGTCTTTCTTGCAATCGGAAAAATAAAATAAAACACTTTCATACCATTCACATGGTGCCACATAGACAGAGAAAAAAATATGTGCTAGGCTATCTACGAAACCTACAAAACCTGAAAGAGTATATGAAATACAATTTTATCTAATTCTCTCGAGCATTATCAAATTACAATGAAGTCCAACTTCAATTAAAATATATAATAAAAATTATGCACAGGCACTATGGTGCTCCTATTATTTAATATATATATATATATATATATATATATATATATATATATATATATATATATATATATACACACACACACACACACACACCAAATGGGGACCCATGTAGCGACTCGGGATCCGGTCACTATAATGTATGGTGGAGAATGGCTTGGTGAATGGATATGGGACATAGTGAGTGATGCAGGTTGGAAAGGTGATATATTTTTATTTTTATTTTTTAATTAATATTAAAACATGAACAAACAGTAAATAAGAACAAAAACATAAATAGTAAAGAAGAATAAATACAGTAAAGAAGAATGTAAATAATATTTAAAATATATGCAACACACAAAGAACTAGAAGATAAAAGAACATATGCATAAATTAAAACATGTATGGAACATATGCATAAGCAGAATGATTAGAATATATGTAAGAACATAAACTTTGAACGAAAAGATATAAACATAGAACATATAAAACATAAGTAAAGAACAGAATAAAAAGAATATAAGTAATATAAAGAACTTAAATAGAACAAACTTAAAACATAAGGAGTTTTAGGAAGAAATCGTTCTGGCGTTCATACATATACCTTGATACACAGAAGGTGGATCCTTCTGTGTAGTATACCAGAAACTAGATATAAGTTTTTAATTATACTAACCACACATATATTTTACACAATCTTATAAACTCTGACTCGATGATCGAGTCTTTATTTAGGATAGATACTACTTATTTGCACTAAGTTGTGGAGTGGTAGTGGAGACTTTGATGGAATATTGATGGAGGCGAAGTGGTAGTGTCTTGACGAGGTTGTTCATGAGATGCGTTCGTGGGATGCCCCCACAAGCTTGGCTTCGTGCCCTTTATATAGGGATCGTCACCCCTGGGATAAGCTTGGGTAGAGATTCTCTATGATGACGCCTTTTGACCGCTGATATTATTCTTCATGATGACGCTTTAGACTTCTAGACGGTCAGTTACGCCAAGAGACTTGACTAACCAAGACATCTTATACGAGGATAAAGGAGTTGGATAGGTAGTTTTCCAGTCAACGGTAGGGAAAATCCCACTATAAAGATCAACTTTTCGGATAGGCAGTTTGCAGACAACGGTAGGGTGAACCCTTGATTACAATCAACCTATACCTCTTGCAAGCTTACCCAGTCAATGATTTACAACATTTACTGCGCTCTCTGGACGACTTACCAGGCAACACGACTTCGGGCTTACCTGCTCGAGGCTTCGGGATCTACGCATCTCAGCTTACCGCCACACCTTGGGGATCACCGCGACTACGGCCTTCTCACCGCACCTCCCCTTCGAGAAGATGGCTTGGGAGCTTAGGAACCAAGATGGCTGTGGTACCAAATGGGAACCCAGACAGCGACTCAGGGATCTGATCGCTACGATGTATGGTGGACATAATAGGTGGCCGTGCATACTAGGCCTCCGCCGATGTTGCACATTGCCACATCCAGTTGTGACAAAGTGGTGACTACACCTTAGACAAGATTTGGCAAAATAAAATTAGCACATAGCAGATGGGCTAGCCTAAAAAACTGCGGCAAAGAACCAAACATCTGCCACGAAATATTTGGCAAGCATCCTTAGTTTGCAGCACGTTCCTTTAGGACATAATAGTTTTTTCCCCCTTATTTTGCAAGCAGACAAACGCCTGCTTCTAAAATTTTCCCGTTCTTTGGGCTGGTAGTAAAGATAAAAACATCACGCGGGGTTAGAAATGTAGAATGGAGAGCATGCTCCATTATCGCTCGACACGTAAGCAGGCCCCTCGTTTTCCCGCACGTGCCGCGCATTTTTTCTCTCTCTCTCTTTCCGAACAAGCATCCTTATCCGCACGGTACCGGGACACTGTCGCTAGTAGCCCTAGCCAGATCCGATGGCTGCACACTGCACAAGCACAGCGCACCGAATCATGCCTCCGGTCGACGCCCGCCCCACACACCCCTCCCCGACGTTAACCCACGAGCCCCACCCGGCCGGCCAATTCGGCACGTTGCGCGCGGCACCGGCACGATCGACGTGTCGCGCGCGAGCGCTCGTTGCCGGTCCCCGGCTCATCAGTGCCCGCCCGCGCTAGCGCGGCGGTTGATGCGCAGGCGGGCGCGCGCGGCGCTCTGATTGCTCCCTCCTCCCCCACGTCTGGTGCGGTGTGAGCGCCGAGGCCATGGACCATTCGGAATCGCGGGCGCGGCACGGGCTGGCGCCGAGGCAGCCGCGTCGTGCGCGGAACGTGCGATGCCTGCGCTGCCCCCGGGCCCCGGCCGTGCCTGCTCTGCCAGCCTCGGCGATGGGTTGGCTGATTGGCCCTCGGGCTTTTTTCATGCAGGTGGTGTTATGTCCGCGTACTTGCTGACTGGAGCCTTACTGACTGTACTGCGGTCGGCTCGGCTTTGATTCGATTGTCCTTTCAGCCCGAGTATCACGTTTTCACGGACACGAATTAGTTGGGCACGGACACGGCAGTCGGAATCGGGGTGTCCGATTCCTCAAATGTTTTTGGACAAATACGGAGGCAGCATGACATGGACGCGATTGATCGTTGCTTTTGGTGTTGCAACTAACTAAGCTCTGTGGTCTTTACAAAAACAGTACAAATGCGTTCTTACAACAGAAATGAAAGAGAACTGGTAGTACTGTGCTTCGATCATTAATTTGTCTATATTGTGTTGAATCATGTGTCAGGAAGCACTAATCACTGCGCAAGAATGGTACTCCTGCTTACTGGTGAGTGCTACATTGCATGCCTGTCAGTTTTCACTAGCTGTATAAGTCATAGGTAGGGAAAAATTGAAACGACGGTTTTGCTAATTATTAAGAGCCTTGGTATTTTTGACAACTTACGTTGAATTTTATGGCTGTGCAGATCTACTTGAAGATGCGTGTGCCTCGATTGTTAGATATTGATCTGATGAATGACAATTTGACGTATCCCTGAGAAAAAAAAAATCATGCATCTAGATCAAGGATGCTTTACATCATTCAGAAGATCAAAGAAACAAAAACTATAGCACAGGTGAAGCAAAATCAAATATAGGATTGTCAGTACGTTACCTTGTCAATTTCTCGCATATTCTTTCAGTGTGACAAGCTATTAACACAATGGTAGAGCGCGTCCCTGACAATTGTATCACTGTGCCTAGGCTATGAGGGCTATCAACCATATGACACTATTACGTGGTAGGGAATGCAATTTTTCTCGTATTCCAAATACAAAGTAAGGAAAAGTATAACTTCTCCCCCACCCCATTCTCAATGGGAAGGGAAAGACATAAGATATAATTTAAAAGATAATTGAAGTGACTCATCTTCAAATCAACTTTGGTTGGGTCTGAAAAAAGAATAAAAATAAAGTAAATTCAAGGAAGAGCTTTCCTTTTTTAAGGGATTATATTAAAAAATACAGTACAGTGATATTAAAAAATTTACAGATAACCTATTCTAATTGACCCTCTGAACTATGATGGTTCGTCTACTTAGCCCCTTGAACTAATAAAATCGGAGCAAATAACCCCTGAGGTGGTTTTGCAAGAGGTATTACCACCGTGTTGGACGATGTGGCGGGCAACGTGGCAATAAATCAGTAAATCACATAAATAAAAGATTTATTGCACAATGGTCCCACATGTTGTGAGGGCCTTCTTCTCTGTGATTGCTATCATGGCTTCTGCTATTGGCGAGCTCTGAACCATGGCAACAAGATCTACCTAGAGCTCCTTCCATCTCTCTCTCTCTCTCTCTATATATATATAGCTTCCTTGCTACTGTTGTCTGCAAGGTCTACCCACGAGTAAACATCAAGCTCATATTCCTCGTAAGGCATGCCAATTGCGTCATCTTGTTGTTAGTGATAACAATCGTAGAGATAATTATATCATTTCTATATTTATAATAAATTTTTTTATATTGATCAACAAATATGTGACTTGTTTGTGGAACTTTTTATTCATGTTTTGATGTTATTCTAAATTATCCCTGATCTTACATCATTATATGGGACAATTATGATTTATGGATTAGCACATATATTAATTGATGATTATATTTTATGGATCATGGATATAAGGATATCAAATCAATAATATGGATATACGTTAGAGAATATGGTGCTGAATTGACCTATCGTGAGACACTGTGGGATTGTTATATTCTTAAATATCATCAGTTGGTCTCATATATAGTATATGTAGGATCCTTAGACCTAAGATTATCATAGTTTTCTACATGTGTAATAGTGATGCTGTACTTCACTTTGTCGAGTCAGAGCAGTAGGTTGTGGATAATTTCACTACGGCTCTTGATTTTTCTTGTTTTGCTTCTTTGTAGGACGAGTTAGGGGTTATTAGTCTTTTTGGCCAATTTTGAGTGGGAATTTGACTTTTTTGTATCTATTGTATTATATTATATTTTAAATTCAGTAATTTACATTGTAACATAAATATATAGAATTTTGACTACTATCCTTCTGTGACATGATATCTTGCTTTACATCTTGTCATGTCTGGTGATAGTTTGCTAGATTTATCATATCCTTCTATGTGTAGCTTAGCTTTTGCCGTGCTAGCTCTATTAAATATGAGAAACTTGAATTAAATCTTGTCTTGTTGGATTATATGACTAGTTTTGCTCTACTAACACCTATCATATCCTTCTATGTGTAGCTTAGCTTTTGCCGTGCTAGCTCTAATTACTGTAGCATAGTGATTTTCAGAATTTTGGGTTCTTGATCTTCATTGCTTCTCGTAGCTATTCGAGTGAAGTATTGGTGAATAATTGAAGAAAAAAATTAAAGGCATCATTCACCCCGCCCCCCTGTTGCCATACCGATCCTACGGACATTTCTCTTGAAATCTTCAAGTGCATTATGAAACTTGGCTTGTTAAGTACAAATGTACTCATTCTTGCATATTTTGGTTCAAAAAATGATCATTATGAAGAGGATATGCCAGCAGATGATGAGTATTGTGATGGTGAAGATAAGACATTTTAGATAGACCTACACTGAATCGTTGCCTGTAGTGTGGCCGCCTTTTGTCGTGTTCTAACTGTAAATTATGTAAGTTTGGTTTTTAAGCCTTAGAACTGTGTAATTGCTTGATATGTTGTACTTTATGTAAGAACTCTGTTATGGTATTGTAATCGTAAGCAGGATATTTATCAATATGTGCGTAACTAAAATCCTGGGCAGTTGAGTGAATACAGAGATATCTGGTAAATCCGGGGTCCCCACACTTTACTAGTTGCAGATCTATGTGTGGCAGCCACAGACATAAGGTTCAATACAGTATTGTCTCTGACATTACAAATTTTTTGTTTGGAAGATCTGACATTACAAATTTCATGACATTGAATCATCTGTATTGTTTTTTGTTCCTTTTTAGTATCTCAATAAAATGAAGCAGTAATGAATTTGTTGGTGATTTTCTTTATAGCATCTAGGGAACATTGTTGTTGATGATGTCAATGGTAAGAGGCTTATCTTCTACGACTTTGGAACGATGGGAAGATCGTGTACGATCTCTTTGTGTTCACGTAAACTTCCATTTGTTGATGAATAGGCAATGCGCATCTAGTTGGGTCGATCGCACCACGAAATCCACCAAGAAACTGTCACACTAGTGAGGGGAGGAGAATCCAGCGAGGAAATGATTGCACCAGGCTTTGATCGCACAACTTAGGGTGGTTTTTCCTTGAAGAGTAAAACATATATGACATATCAGTAAAATGGTTCTTTTCATAGTTAAAAAGGAAGAAAAGAAGTTAAAAAGGAAGAAAAGACTTTAATTCACCATAAAATCAAGAAAATGGTACGTGCTGAATCTAAGCATGTTTGAAGTACCACTTGGTGGAAGTCAATATTTAGAGTAGTATTCTAGACTACGCCATTCTTTCGAGTGGTATATTATAAATTATCTCTAAGATAATTCATGTCTATCTATCTATCTATTTCTATTCTAATTAAAGGCTCATCTATAAACCTTCATGTTAATCTAGGAAGTAAAAGGGTTAAAAATTCTCATATTAATTAGGAAAATAACTAAAAATTCTCACATTAATCAATGAAAAGTAAACATCTAATTTGTCAATCTGTATATTATATGGCCTAAATCTCACATATGTGTGTACATATATGTCTGTAATGAACAATAATGCAAGCAAGTTTGTTTGTACTAGGGATAGAACTCTACTTGCATGGATGCATACAATAATGTATGTATCCAAACATAACAGGGCACTCTAATGCAACTGCATTTTGTGTTAGTAAGGAAACAAGCAATAGGGCACATGACATTATCAAGACTCCGGATAGGAGAGGACAAGGGGGAAAAGTAAATATACCCTAATGCAAGCTCTACATGGATAAATAAAAATATTTCAAAATTGAAATCTTTTTTAATGGGTGAGTCTATTTTTTTCACATTTTAACTTTTGATATTTGCATATATGATAGTTTAATCGGTAATGATATGTGTCATCTGTCCAGAGAGACTACTTCGTGTAGGACGCTTGGCTTACCTGGATGCTTCATTCACTCCACACAGTTGCACACGAGCTGCCCCCCATTGCTCTCATTCTCTGGCGCCGCATTTTCTTTATCCCCATCTGAACCTCCTCAGCACCTTCTCCTTCCCTTCTGGTGGCTCACTGGCACCTGTAGCCAGCTGCCATCAGCGCCAGGTTCCTCTCATCTGCATCCGCTCCGCTCACTCCCCAGATCCGCCCCGTTACTACTTTGAATCCACCAAATCCCCTCACTCACATTCCAGATCTGAGGCCTTTTGTTGCTCACCACGAGATCTAACTCCTATTCCGCCATCGCTCTCAAGTCTCAAGAACCTCTCGCGAGAGGCAACGCTGCCATGGCATATCGAGAGAAGGGTGAGCTTGGCTAGTAATAGGGCCGAGGGGATGACAAAATATTCTGTGACGTGGTGGAGAAGAGCCATAGTGGAGGAGACAGGGGGTAGTGGAGGAGATCCTGACCCGTCAGCATCGAGGCACTAGGCTAGCTGCCTCCTCACGAGAGCCAGTTTGCTCATCTGCACAGCCGGCCCTTCTATCTTGATTGGTTGTTGTGGGTCTTTTCTAACTTCGTTGCAACATCATTAGTCGATTGTTGCACAAAATATTTCACTTTGTTTGCAATGCATGCTCCAAAGAAAGTTGTATTGAGTTGTTTTTGTTGCAGTGGGTTGTGTTTTTTGTTGTGCATGGTCAATTTTTTTTGTTGCAGTAAATGGATGTGGTTCTCAATTTGTTGCGAAACATTTGTTCAATTTATTGCGTGACCAATTTTCAAATGTTGCCACTATTATTTTCAAATGTGGCAATGTTCCAAGGTCATAAATTTGTTGTTTAGAATTTATGGTCTTCTTTTAACACATAGCTAAGGTCTACATTTGTGGTTCATTCAATTCTTTTTGCTGAGAAGGTAATATTTTATAATTTTTTCTCAACATTCTACTGTTATTGTGTAATTTGTTGCATATGTTGGTTATGAATGTTGCAAAGTTTGTTAACCGATGTTGCTTCGGAGCGTCCGATGGGAAGCCTCCCATCAGACGTCCGAGCACTAGTTGAACCCTAGTTTAATTATTCAATTCAAAATATTCTAAGTCCATCAATCCAATTAAAACATTAAGCCTGATTAGTTGAAATTAGATGGTAATCCTTAAGACTTGATCCTAATTTTATTATGATCAAATTTGTTGAATCGGTCCAAAAATAGATATAATGTGGCAATTAAAATTTCAAAAAATCTTAATATTCCAATATGTAGAAAAAAGAAATTAAGAATTCCATCATTTCATGGTATCCAAACGTATAGTATAAATTTGAAACTAAGAAATCCAAGGAATTTTAGTATTCAAATCTATAAAAACAGAAGAATTAATAAAATGTTGTGATGCCCAAACATACATCTATATTTATTGGAGGCTACAGCATGAACCTTTCACATTAGTCCTAGAAGCACAATAAGCTAGCTAGCTAGAAATTACCATGTTATTTAGAAAAAAAAGGAAAAATAGTTAGAAATTCTCACAATAGTTGACAAAGAGAATTCGTTTTTTATAAAAAGACAAAAAATTTGCCACAAAAATTTATCTTATATTATGTATCCTGATGAAAAGAGGAACTCCAATAGAATGTGTGTTCATTTGTATAGCTAGAAAGCCAAATTGGACTAGAAAATAATCAAGACACCCAATTTACTTGTATTCAGAATGGGTGTATATGTATAGCACAGTGTGAAACTCGCGAATTTTTGGCACATCTAGTGCATTTTGAACCCATATTTACAAAAATATCAGTATGCACGTGAGAATGGTAGAAATGACACTTCTACCGCCCGGTCATAGGACGACAGCGGTGTGGAGCTAGCACGTGGGCAGCGGAGCCTGTGTGGCCGCAACAGCGCCACCACCGCCACCCGTGGTAGTGCTCCTATTACCTAGCCACCATGTGGCTCCCTACCTACCACCCGACCACCAGACGGTAGGTAATTAAGCTAGCTTTGATTTACCTGCCTTAATTATATTTACTGCTTTGATTTTTTAAATATTGCAAATAAGCTAAAAAAACTTAAAAATTTTTATATGTAGCCTACTAACATGGTGTAATCGATTGTAATTTTTCTATAATTTTGTCTAATGTGAATATTGCTCAAAGATTTATACAATTATGTTATTTGTAGGAGTTGTTGCATATAGTCGACCTAATTACAAAATTTTATTTGCAGCCTCCTGACATAGTCAACCTAATTAAATAATTTTTTTGGGAATTTTTTGTGCCCTGAATTTACCATGTTAATTCATGTTCATTTAATCATAATTAGTGATATACAATGCTCATTTAATTAGCGATTATAATTGTAGGCCGTGCAGCCACCATGCAGAAGCCATCTTTTGCAGCGAGTGGCCTCTGTCCTTCACACATACCCCCTTTCCCCCTTCCTCCTTCGCACATTTGTCACTCTGTCCATGTAGTCCCCCCTCGCCAGCTCCCTCGTCCACACATATGTCACTATGTCTGTGTCGTCCCCCCTCGCCCGTTCTCTCGTCCGCACATATATCAGTCTTACCATGCCGTCCCCCACACCCGCGGTGCTGCGCGTTGATAATGAGTCCTTAATTTTAGGTGTTAGCGCACCGGGTTCTCTTTTCGTTTGGCCATAAATACGAAGCTCACGCAGTCGCTCATCGCTCATCTCAATGCTATTTCGCTTCTCGTTCTACTCACTGCAGTAACATACCATGGTAGACATCGAGGGGCCAGTCCAACTAGGGTCACTAGCGTAAGACCTTTCCCTTGAAATGAGGGAGGACCTCGGCCCTTACTACCGCTTGATGCCAAACAAGCATGCTCAACCGGTATGGCCGAAATATAGACATAGGAAGGACATAGTCATGCAGGTCTTGGATGGCCAGTTCGAAGGTGGACGGCATTTCTTTCGATGCCCACACTCTGGGATACAATTAACCAATAGTTTTTTCTATTTGTACTAATAGAGCTTCCATGCTAACCCTCCTTTCTAGCAGATGGTGAAATACAACTTTGTTCGCTGGATCGATCCTCTCCATGAACGTCATGTTGTGATGTACATCGATGCATTGTGGAATCGAATCTTAGAGTTGGAGGTGCATATTGGGAATCTCAATGAGGATAATAATAACATCTGCCAACAGATGTAGCGCGGGAGAGGCAATGAAGAGGTCGTCAACATAGGAAGTTTCTATGATCCCACATGTTGCGCGAACCCTAACTGCACATGTGCGTGCCACTATAACGACAGCCAGCCACGTCCAAGGTGCCCCCTCTGCAACACTCCATGCGGGTAGTGCCAAGCACGTTCTACCAGTAGGCACGCTTAGAGATGCTTGTACCATAGTTCTCTCCTGTTGTACGTCGTTATTTTCAATCTCCTAAAGCATGTAACTAAACGGTTAACATGTCATTGTGGTTGCCATAAATTGTTAGACAGTTAGTTTGTTGGCCTGTTTGTTCGCTACTCCTTTCTTTGTGCCACTGGACCAGGTCGTGTGCATGCACGTTGTAATAACCTCCCTGTGTTTATACTTGAGCAATACATATGACTGCACTGCGTGGTTCATCTTTCTCGCATGGTACCAGAACACTTCTTTGAGTCGCTCCTAACCTAATTCCCTTTCTTCACATCTCACAAATCACCATGAGCAAGGACGGTGACATATCTCCGTAGAAGTCTCGTTCGCCATCCCCTCCACCTAAACCCACCTCAGCCCTCCCTCCTCTACCTGCACATCTCTCTATGGGGATCAAAGCGTTCATCCCTTTCAACCTCGATCTCTAGGCATCCAACTACACCAAATGGTGGGAGCTATTTCTCATCACTCTAGGCAACTTCAGCCTCACCGAGCACATCCACCCTACCTCCTCTTCGTCCACGGTGGGCGACCCTGTGTGGCACCATGACAACTGTTGCGTGCTCAAGTGGCTGTATGGCTCTATCACTTCTAAGATCTTCGATATTGTGATCAAGCCAGATGATCCCACTACTTTTATTTGGGCCAACATCGAGGCCTCTTTCACGACAATAAGAAGACTCATGCTGTCTACCACTAGGTGTAGTTCTGCACCATCATGCAGGGCGAACAAAGCATCACGACCTACTGCCAGTTAAGTAATAGATTATAGAGTTAATAATTTAAGTAATCAATTGATTAATTATTAATTACCATCACATAAAATAGTACATCTTGAATTACTAAAAATATGAATTAATTCAATAAACAAAAAGATACATGAAATCACGACATCGAATGGCGATAAGACGAGCTTGGTCTGTTGGGAGAGAGAGCAACCCCACGACGCCATAAGTTTCTTGGAGTGAATTCGTCGGCACGCTCCTGAATTAGAGAAATGGTCCCTTCTGTATGACACGGATAGCACGAGGTATGTGATTACAACGACCAATATGTCCGAGGTGTACAATAGCGTCCTCAAAGGTGCGCGGTGCCTCCCCATCACTGTGATCGTGGAGTAGATATGGACTCGCACTGTCAGTTATTTCATCAATAGAGCCACCGTAGCCAAGTGACAAATAGACGAAGGCATGGTAATACTGACATATGTGCGAACGAGGGAGCGGGTGAGGAGGGACAGCACGGACATAGTGACATATATGTGGACTAGGGGGGACAGCACAGATAGAGTGACATATGGCAGATGAGAGAGCGGACAATAGGGGGTCAAGACTAAACCAGACGGCCTTACACACTGACAAGACCAAACGGGGCAGCTTTGTGCAGCGACATGATGGTACGTTGGTACACAATCGTCCGGTGTGCCCCTACCTCACGGATGCAAAATTGCCTAAACCAAATTGGACTTGCAAAGCGTATGCTGCGTGGGCTTAGCCTATAAGTACTACCCCTTCAACACCATGTTTCCTGTACCACAGTTAAAACACAACTTCGCTACCATGGAGAAGCAATGGGAGGAGATCACCCGACTAGCAACGACTGCAGCAGCCTGAAATGAACAAGCAGTCCGTGCTAGGAGGCCACCTCCCACAAACGAAGCCCCTCGTACCTCCAACCCCAACCCATACCTAAATGTTCCCACCAAGCATTCGTCGTAGGACCCGCCCATGGGGGAGATGCCACCTCTCTGCTAGTGCAGGGACACATGCAAATTCTTCAAGTCGAATGATCGGCTAAGCTTGGGCATGCGTTACTGGAGTTGCGGTAACAACTCCTAGGGACTATCTCGATCGATGGTGGGACACAAACCGTTACTGGCAACTAGTAAGGACGGGTTACATTGTATTCTCCTACCAGTTCTCTTATATGGCATGCACTAACAAGCTCTCCCCTCTTTCCACGGTCTTCGGATCTGCTATGCGCATACTGTAAATAGATCGAACGAGAGATCCACCCGCATAACCAGTGGCACCTAGACTGCAAGGAGTGGGATGCACAGATGGCATGTTAGAGGATGGAGGAGCAGCGGTGCGCTGAAGATCAAAGCAAGCGTATCCGACAGGAGATGGAAGCTCACCTGGAAGTGTGCCGGCACAGGGAAAGCACGAACTGGCGGCCAAGGCCAGTGCGACCGGCGAGGACTACAACACTGACCTCACGAGGAATGGAAAATGGCCGCAGTCAACGTAGTATTTTGACCATCTTCGTCCATATATGTACCATCCTTGGTTCCTTAGCCTGCAAGCCATGTAACCCTCTTGCCGGACCAACTATCGTTTTGATATCGTTACGTCATTTATCCAAAGTTCTCCGTGTATGAACTCCCTGTTGTATTGCAATATCACTTATCTTCGTACTTATAAATCATTGTCACCTCAATCGTGCCCAAAAAATTCTTCCGAAATTTATCACACTACAACAACATACGACGATCACAAAATTTTATTGTGAGTCTAACAGATTTCGTACCTTCGAGAACCTACGAAAATCACAAAATGACCAATCTATCATGTCTACCATTTTATTTTCAAAAAAAAAGTTACAAACAAAACCCGTGTGACTTGTCGATGTGTAATCCACCGATTGAACGAAGGTATATTACTATAATTTCGAACAAAATAATATTATTTCAAAAAATCGTGTTATGACGATCCACCCGCGCGGGAGCCACGCGAGTCAACATCAGTTGAGCAAAATCCATAATGCATAAAATTCCTAAAAATAGATAATTGGGATTACCATGTCAGAATGTTGCATATAAATTTCATATTTTGGAGTTCGTTTGCTATATGTAACAACTCTTATAAATGTCATAATTGTATGAATTTTTAAGCAATATTAAGAGCGGATAAAATTATTAAAAAATTACACAATGAAGCACATTGTGTTGGGAGGATGCGCATGAAATTTTGTAATTTTTGAGCTCATTCAGTATATTTAAAAATTCAAATAAGCACTACTACAAAATACTAATTAAGGCAGGTAAATATCGTCTGGTGTCTGGATGGTAGATAGGGAGCCGCACGGTGGCGAGTAGCGGTCTTGTTGCCAGACGATTGGGGGGCGGTGCTGTCAGACGGCCATAGGGTCACACGCCCACGTGTCGACTCCCTGCCGCCGCCTAGTGACCAGGTGGCAAAAGTTTCCTTTCTATTATTTTTTACGCTCATACTAATATTTTTATAAATACAAGTTCAAAACGCGCTAGATGTGGCAAAAACTCCACACATCATGCATGTATATGTATGTATAGTAGTAGTATTGTGACGAATGCGGCTTTTTATTAATTTTAGGAGGAAAAAATGTTAAGCATCTTGGCTTTGGTAGTGCGTTGACGAACGTTCCATTCTTCTAGGTTTTTGGTTTCTCTAAAAATCAAAATAAATAGAGCGATTTATTAAAACGGATTCTTCAAACAGTTTTTAGTCTAAAACTGTGCGTGCCATTTGCACCGACATTTCTACTATCTACTGCTATCTTAAAAAATATAGATAAAAATTTTCTGCTAGAGTGAAAAACTATCTGCCCTAACCCAAAAGAACAGGACTATGGTTAGATGGTCAAGGGTCGCAAGCCATGCAATAGAAGTGGCCTGGTAGCTAGTTTGATCAATTCAAAACCAAAAAAGTCGTAGCTGAATGCTAGAGATATTATTATGCCTCCTGTATGTTCCTAATCCTGTGGAAACGAGAGAACGAGCCAGCTTGAAATCCATTAAAAAAAGTATTATATATCATCTGGTCTCCCATAACCTAATTAATCTGGAGTTGAAATTATTGAATTCAACCGATCGAGGATCACCCAAAACAAGACAAGGCAAATTAAGACACAGAAAAAATAACGAATATCAAACTCAACTGACCAAGACGCATGGTGTAATGTTAATATAGTAACTACATTCTAAACGGTATGCCTTTTTAAGACGGAATCTACAGATAAATTGTAGTAGATATTATATCGAGTTCAGCTATACTGGCCAAAATCGTATACGAATTTTTTCCTTTACATATTATCTTTCACGAACAACTAAAATTCAAAAACCATAAGCAAAAACCCAAAATCCAAAAAAAACCCACCAAGCTATAAGGAATAGAAGGAAGTAAATTAAGCATCATATATTCTACAGTACAAAAACCCAAAAAAACCCACCAGTAATTTACGAGAACAGGACAGTCATGCATAATATCTCTGCATGTGAAAGATTAATTAAGCAAGCAATACGTCTGCATGCAGCTAGCTATAGCAGCATATATTCTGCAGCACATGTAAGAGCTGCTTAAATAATATATTTTTTATTAATATTACATTAATATGCCATCACTTAAAAAAATATAAAAGTGACCTATCATTCCAAATGGCGACAGAGACTCTATCGTCATTTGAATTTGGAACAGAGCTTCTGTCGCCATTTGAGCTCTATCGTCAATCGAATGGACGATAGTGTGCCACATCAGCGTTACGGTATCTGTCGCCGGTTCAATTGGCACCAAATGAACTAATCATCAATTGAAATGTTGACAAAAGCTCCTACACCCTCTGTTGCCAGGCCAGTGTATTTAAGGGCCAAAAACAGCTGAATTCATAACAATTCGGTAAAAAAGAAAAAGAGGGGAGGGGAGGAAAGGGCCAAAAACTGCTGCATTCGTAACAATTCGGTAAAAAATAGAAAGAGGGGAGAAGGGGAGAGGAGAAGAGGAGAGAGATGAGAGGGGAAGAGCAGGAGAATGAATGATTTTTACATCGTAGATGTGAGTTTTTGGTTTCTTAGCAAATTTTATTTGAAACCATGGTACGTTAGCAAATAAAATAATTAGATGTGCAGTTATATTAGGTAGAGAGTAGATGTGTAAATAGTGTAGTTGTAAATATATAGTTATGTAGGGTAATATGTGCAGGATAAATTATTGTAGAACTATTAATTTCTTGTAGACTGAGGTGCTTGGCGAAGCCCACACAATGCTTTATACAACCGGTACACCTTATGTTCTTCCTCCACCACATATCCTTCCGGTTGAGTAACATAGACTTCCTCCTATAACTCTCCATTCAAGAAGGCCGTCTTGACATCTATGTGGTGCACTTGCCACTTATTTTGAGCAACTAGAGCAAGTAACAGTCTCACTGTCTTAATTCTGGTTACCGGAGCAAAAACTTCATCAAAATCGATTCTTTGCCTTTGTACATACCCTTGTGCTGCGAGTCTAGCTTTATACTTCACAACCTTTGTAAGATCGAGGAGACCGACTAGAGGGGAGTGAATATACGCTTTTAAATTTTTCTTCTAGGCTAAACCAAGTTTATAATGTGAAAGTATAAATCAATTTGGTTTAACATACGTAGTTTTCCATACAAACTTGGCCATGAAAAACTTTTCTATTACACAGGAAGCTGCACATTCGTACAATAGTGTAATTAGTTGGTTATGTTTGTTATCATATATAAGTGCAAATTTTAAAAAGTAGGTCATATCCAAATATCTACAAATAGAGAATTAAAAGTATATAAGTTAGCATTCCAATTTTTCAAAAAAATAAAACATTTAAAATTTGGGTGTTAAGTTCAGAACTAAATTTACAAACATACATACAAACAAAAAAACATACATACATACATACATACATACATACATACATACATACATACATACAACATAGGATGCCAAAATGGGGCACCATGGTGTCCGGGCACCATGATTTCAAATGCATCAATTTCATCTAAATTTGGGTATTTTTTAAAAAATATCAGTTTTAGGGTATATACTCATCTATAACAACTCAAATGAAACGTATAAGTTTGAAAAATATACTCAAATTCAAAGTTTTGAACGAATTATGTGCTCCTTAGTACCCGGGCACCATAGTCTAAAATAGGTATGTATCGTCTGTGAAAAATTTTAAAATTTCTTACATATCAGGTTTAACTAGTTTACTAACTAGTTCAAACAAGTTTGAACTAAACTTCGAATTATAGTTGCCTTTTTTGATGATAGTTTGATTGTAGGTATATGCTGATTATATATATAAATCAGCAAAGTATGTGATCTAAATTCGTTCAAAACTTTGAATTTGAGTATATTTTCAAACTTATATGTTTCATTTGAATTGTTATAGATGAGTATATACCCTAAAACTGATATTTTCAACAAAAAAAATATACCTGAATTTAGATAGAATTGATGTATTTAAAATCATGATGCCCGAACACCATGGTGCTCCATTTCAGCGTCCTATATATATACATACATGTATATATAAATGATTTCATACTCCTGTGAGTTTGTACTCCCACTTAGTATATACCACTTAAATAATATTGTTATACCTATTTATTATTTTGAGAGTATACTCTAATAATGATTATAAGATAGTCTAAAGTGAGTTACATGAAAATTTTCATCAAAAGTCTACTTTTATAGCATAATTTATGTATATACTCCTTTTATATATGGAAAAAGGTATATAGTGAAAATAAAGAAATCTGAGGAAATTTTTTAACCAATTTGTATTGGAGTATCTTAGAATTACTATTTAAATAAACCGAAAGTGATAAATAAGTATAACTTATTTATTTATGTGGTATATTGGCAGTAGGGGTATGTACTTGCAGGAGTACGGAAAATGCTCTATATATATTCTGAGGCAATTTTTTAAAACAATGAAAACATTAATTAGAACATATAGTCCGTACAGTCGCACGGGTCGTAGGCTAACTTATTGTAGAAAAGCTAAAAAAACAGATTTTTAGAAGTTAAAAATAGCATGCCCCTTGCAATGTATCAACCACATTCTAAATAATAGGGGTGCAAACGGATCGGATTCGGACGGATACTGTTGTTACCATATCCTAACCCATATTTTTTCTTCGGATTCGGTACCAATCGGATTCGGTACCAATCAGATTCGGTGCCGGATCGATCGGGATTAACCCGAGCTGTTTGCACCCATACTTGTTTGTAAGGAATGCATGCAGTACAACAAATGGAGTAGGAGGACGTACTGTCAAGAACTTGATGTTACTACTTAATAGCTGATGTGGAAGATTTTATTTTACCATTGCAAAAGAAAATGAAACGTCAAATAGTAGCACTAACCTGAAATCAAACTTGAAGACGTATCGGATTTGGGACGGATATTGCTGTTACCATATCCTAACCCATATTTTTTCTCCGAATTCGGTAACAATCGGATTCGGTGCCGAATCGGTCGGGATTAACCCGACCCGTTTGCACCCCTACTAAATAAGCACATCCTAAATCCATTGAGCCCGTGCCGGCGTGGCCCAAGCAGCAATCAACTTCAACGCCCCAGGGCAAAGCAACAAATTCGTTTGAAAACAATGCCAGTAAGCGAAAGGACAACGAGAACAACTAAAGGGGCAAAAGAAAGGAAAATAAAGAAAGAATGTGCATAAAGGTTAAAAGCAAGCAAGAGGTCAAAACCAACCATAAAATAGGGGTGCACAAATCCTGTCACGTACTCTTGGCTGTTGCACTGCGCACCTCTGCGTCTAATTTTTCGCAGTTAAACTTTTGAAAGGTGGTGAATGCTTTTTGTCGATAGTGATTTATATAATTTTTAAAGTATAATGAATGATGGATATATATTATTTATTTTTTATTTGATTTAAAATTAATACTAGTTTAGTTAGAAATGAAAGTATTAAACCACTGCTTTTTGATATCCTGTATAAAACGGTGTGCGCTGAGAATGCCACAACGCAAACGCGCACGCACACACTCGACACACACGTAAAGCACACCTCAGACGCACGCGCGCGAATAAAGAGCGAGAGAAAAACCCACACTATTCTTCGTCATGGGCGCGAATGCAACCACGTTACACGTCGCGGTTCACGCCATGGCGAGCTCCCTGCAGCCGCAGGTGGCCGCCGTCTTCTTCGCCTCGGCCGCGTGCACGGTGGTCCTCGCCGTCCTCCTGGCCTCGCTGCGGCTGCGGCCGCCGTGGTGGTGCGCGTGCGCGGTGTGCGAGGCGTACGTCACGGCGTCGTGGGCGGGCGAGTTCGACAACCTCTGCGACTGGTACGCGCACCTGCTGCGCCGCGCCCCGGGGCGGACCGTGCACGTGCACGTGCTCGGCAACGTGCTCACCGCCAACCCGGCCACCGTCGACCACATGCTGCGCGGCCGCTTTGACAACTACCCCAAGGGCGCCCCCTTCTCTGCCATCCTCGCCGACTTCCTCGGCCGCGGCATATTCAACGTCGACGGCGACTCCTGGCTCTTCCAACGAAAGCTCGCCGCGGCTGAGCTCGCCTCCCCGGCGCTTCGCGCCTTTGCGGCCAACGTCGTGTCCTCCGAGCTCCGGTGCCGCCTCATTCCTCTGCTCCACTCTGCCTCCAGCGACGCCAGCGAGAAGCTGCTCGATCTGCAGGACGTGTTCCGCCGCTTCGCTTTCGACTGCATATGCAAGATCTCGTTCGGCCTCGACCCCGGCTGCCTCGAGCTGTCGCTGCCGATGTCGGCATTCGCGGACGCCTTCGACACGGCTTCGATGCTCTCTGCGCGGCGCGCGACAGCGCCCATGCATGTGTTCTGGAAGCTGAAGCGCTTACTGAACGTCGGGGAGGAGCGGGAGCTCCGCGAAGCGATCCGCCTCGTGGACGCTCTTGCCTCCGAGGTCACCCGGCAGCGCCGCAAGCTTGGCGCCGCCACCTCGGGCGACGACCTCTTGTCGCGCTTCATGGGCTCCATCAACGACGACAAGTACCTCCGCGACATCGTCGTGAGCTTCATGCTAGCCGGACGCGACACTGTCGCCTCGGCTCTGACCGCCTTCTTCTTGCTCCTCTCCGATCACCCCCAGGTCGCTGCTGCAATCCGGGACGAAGTCTTCCGCGTCGCCGGAGGCCGAGACGACCACCCCACAGACGCCACCTCCGACAAGCTGAAGGCTATGCACTACGTGCACGCTGCGCTGTACGAGTGCATGCGGCTGTTCCCGCCTGTGCAGTTCGATTCCAAGTTCGCCGCCGACGAGGACACGCTCCCGGACGGCACGTTCGTCGCAAAGGGCACCCGGGTGACCTACCACGCGTACGCCATGGGACGGATGGAGTCCGTCTGGGGCCCCGACTGCGCCGAGTTCCGGCCGGAGCGGTGGCTCCGCAACGGCCGGTTCGTGCCGGAGAGCCCGTACCGCTACCCGGTCTTCCAAGGCGGCGTGCGCGTCTGCATCGGGAAGGAGCTCGCCCTCATGGAGATGAAGGCCGTCATCGCTGCCGTCGTCCAGAGCTTCGACATCGAGGCGGTCGGCCGGAGCTCGCACCGGCCCAAGTTCGCGCCCGGGCTCACCGCCACGTTCGCCGGGGGCGTGCCGGTCAGAGTGCGCCGGAGAGCGCGTGTGAGCGGGAACTGCCCGCCAAGTTAACTAAATCAATTGTCGCGTCACCACGCGCGATCTATTCGTTTTCTTTTCCTTTGAAACCGAACATTAGATCATGCACATGCAAATCTGCTGTAGTCTGTGAGTTAATTACTCGATCAAGACCAGCACTCAGTTTGGTGAGTGCGCTGGGTTCTTAGCCTCCACTGGAGATTCACCGATGGATCATAATTGAGCGGATTGGGCTAAACGACCGTTCTTTTCTGCTTGGATAAAGGGAGTAGCCTCTACTAAAGCCTGTGCATGTCAGCATGTGCGTGATGTATGGTGTTATTCTTTCCAACTTCAAAGCAGAATTCTTTCCAACTTCAAAGCGAAAAAAATGCAGATTCAAAGTTACAGAATACGCGTCAAGATGTTCTTCCGCGTGGCCTTTTCTATATGGACAGCATCAATTATTTGCAAGGTGATCCGCCATTGAATCAGAAATATGTAGCTCGTTCGATGCCATCGAAATCTGACTAGTGACTGCACAGTATTTGACGACAGAAGAGCATGCTTATTGATCAGGGCTTTCCTTTCGTGTCAGCATATAAACAGAGTGCATCAGTGACAACTCTTTTCAATACAGGGAGATTGGAGAATAGAACGTTCCGTCAACACACAGGAGAACAGGATGCTAGCAGCACCTGCTTTCATAGCTAGCAACACAAGTAATGATCAAACAATATATATATATATATATATATATATATATATATATATATATATATATGTCAATCCTTTCCACGCATATTGTAAATAAAGTCTGCTCTAGATTCCGTTTAAACTAAGTAGCTTCAGCTTTCGTATGAACACTTGTAACGACCAAAACAGGTATAATCCTTTCCATGCTAATTGTAAAGAAAAAAAGTTTTGCTCTAAATTCCGCGGTGATTAAAGGCTGTGCTTCAACTGGTCTATAAGCTGTGGCTTCTGATAACGACTGTTATCTTTTTCTAAATAATTAAATTTAAAAATAGGAAATAAAAAATATATATTATCACGGATAATACAAAGAAATAAAAATCAAAAAACCCTAAAAATCATATAGCTAAAAAATAAAATTTTAATAATCAAACATCAGAAACAGCTAAAACCACTTCAAATGAAACCTAACTATTGGAGGTCGGAACACTATTACTCGGAAGAGGGGAACAATACACGTGCCCGGGGTCCTCGTGGGACTGCCACTGTTGGATCCTACCTTTCAAGTACCTTGTACGAGAGCATTCTTCCGGACTCTTGCCAAGTAATAGCTGTCAGAGATGGCCATGTGCTGCAATTGCTTACGAATTCACATATCCCCCACAGTTTCGTTTTTATATAGGTGAGGTGGGGAGCACGTTTTCTTTAGGAGGGAAAGCAGGGAAGAGTGAGGGATCACCGAGAATGTCCAGTAATTTTTATAATAAATTATTGTTAATGTGTATTGGATTAAAATTTAAATTTGTGAAAGCTTAGATTTTCAGTCCGCTAGTTTCAGCCTTAGGTGGTCAAACTGTCATGTTGAGCGGTCTAACCGGTGCAGCTGGTCTGATTGGTCAGTAGGTGACGGCCAGACCGATCGTATGTAGCGGCAAGACCAGCCGTGTATGGCAGCCAGACCGATAAGTTTTGAATTTCATTTGATAATTCCGAATTTTGGAAATTTGACCGTGAATCGAGTTGAATTGTCTAGGTCAGTGCATTCATATTGCATGAAGCATGTTTAAGCTAATGAAGGTTAAGTTGTGAAGAACTTGTACCCAAAAATGATTTCTTAGTCTTTGGATGTACAATAAACCTTAGAGTCAACTATAGTTAATGGCGAGGACCGGAACTACGCTCGTGGAGGAGCCGAGGTCAAGAATGATGGGTGAGATGGTTGAGCACAAACGTGGCAGAAGGAATGTTGAAGGGAATGTTTGAACGGTGGATTGCACTAAGTGGCTCAGTTGGTCCAAGTGAGGCGTGGTCCAGTGAAAACCGGAGTATGAGTGACTTTCTGATGCGTGGTAAGCCATTAGAACATTTATGAAGAATCTAAACCCATCATTATGAGTTAATGGTATATTTTGGCAATTAACGACAATCATATTATGTGACTAATATTTTTCATGAGTTGGATGAATAGACTATATCCCATGATGATGTAGGTTTTGGATGGCATCATGAGTTGATCGTCATCAAGTCAATGTGCGGGATGAAAGATGCATCATGTGTTGATGGTCATTAAGTCAATATCCCAAAGAGGAGATGATCATGAGTTGATCATCAAGCCAAGCCAAGACCATCACATGTTGATGGATGACAAGTGGAGTATGCATTATATGCAATGCAATCAAGACTAGGACCTATACTTGAAGTGAAAATGTACGTCATAAAGTTTCAAAATGATACTCAAGGCGAAGGTATAACAAGCATAAGTAGATGTGTTCCTAGTCTTTTACTGATCTTGGTGTTTGGTTGGAAGACCGGATTGCTAATATAGGTTGATATACTATAAGATGGGTCATATCTAGTAGCTTGAGTTTCATCATGTGTTGATTACTCAATCTCCTTTGCTCTAAGTCTCCGTGGTATGATGCTAATATTTGCAAATGTGTTTTCCCAAATAGTTTTAACTCATGCATCTAATCCTTGTAACATGTCACTAGAGTTTGCAAATATGTTTTACAAATGGTTGAATCCTATGAACCTACTCCTTGAGACATGCTGCTTAGGTTTGCGAATGTGTTTTGTAAATAGTTAAAGCTCATGCATAATTCTTGTAACATGTGACTTAGATTTGTGAATGTGTTTTACAAACGGTTCGAGTCCATGTCTCTAATTATTGTGGCATGATTCTAAAGTGTGCAAATATTTTTTGTAACTTGTCATGAATCATATTTTAATCCTTATATGCATGGTACTGTAATTTACGATTGTGTTTTGCAAATTTATTGAAGTACATGCACTCTTGTCTCTGCTGAAAAAGGTAGCACGATTGACCGTATTGTGTGGCGGTATGACCATGGAGGTATGACTGGCTCTTTGTAAGCGGTCAGACCGGTCGTGCAGTATGACCTTACCTTGTGTGGCGGTATGACTGGCGGTACGACCGGCTCTTTGTGAGAGGTCAAACTAGCCAATGGTATGACTAGTTCTGTGTGAGCAATATGACTAGCTCTAAGTGAGCGGTACGACCGACTCTATGTGACCAGTATAACCAGTCATGCGGTACTACCAGGCATTAGTTGTTAGCAGTAGTTTTTTATATAGCACTAATTTATGGCTTTCAGTCAAGCAGTCGGACTAGACCTTGAGTAGGCAGTCTGACCAGCAATGCTTGTAATGTTTAGTTTTTTAGCCATTGCGGATGTCATGGTAGTGCCGACCATTAGCTGGCAGTAGTACTGGCCTTAGGCTGATTTTGCTGGTTTCTTACTCCAACGGATATTTCTTCGTGTGGGATATAAATACCTTCCTGGCCTGTTGGGAGAAGGTGGTTGAAGGTTGCTGAACCTATTTCCACTCTCTCGATCTAGTGTGAGCCTCTCCTCCGAATTGTGTATGTGTTGAATCTTTGTGAGCAATGTGTGAAGTCTCTACTTGCATGTGTTGCATCTAGAGGTAGATTTTGTCTCTACCTGTAAAATGAATTCAAGTTAGCATTTCTGCAGAACAAAAAATATCGAATGTAAACCAACAATAAATAGAAGTTGTAAATAAACAAACAAAATAATACTAGGCTACCAGAACAATACTTACAACAGTACTGAAAAGGTGGAATACCACAACAGTTGCTCTTGTCAATATACTGTAAATCGGCAAATCGCGCACCGACGTTGCTCTTGTCTCGTTGCTCGAGCTCTCTTCTACTGTAAATAATCCCTAATGGGTTTCGACAATTTATATGACATATAGATTTAAATGTCAATATACCAGTTATAACAGTATACATGATTTTTTCAATATACTAAGGTCATTACATTCATTCATAATTAATCATAAATGTTGCGTATTGTTGTTTTGTACAAAGCAAACTATTTAATTCGTACAAAAGTATTGACTGAATTTTGAATAACTATAAATTTCTATGGATGCTTAATTTGTACATAACATTGACTAAATTTTCTATAACTGCAATTTTGTATGGATGCTAATTTGCTACTGATGCTAATTTTTTATAACTATGTTAATTAAATTTTCTACCACTACAGGCTTGTACGGTTGCTAATTTTCTATAACTACATTGACTAAATTTCTATACTAAAGCTACACTATTCTTTTCTACAGCTACAATTTTCTACGGATACTAATTATACACTAAATAAACTATTTACTTCATATAAAAAATATTGACAACAATATACAAAAAATTTTATCTAACGAAAGTTTGGAACCTCTCCTCCTAACTCTCCCTCTCCTCTCTTCTCTTTTTCTTCCCTCTCCCCTTCTCTTCTTTGTTTCCCTTCTACCTTCTCTTCACCACATGGCGTGGGTGGAAGAAATGCCGGGGGCTCAGCCGCGCAACCGATTTATGTGCGCCTCCAGTTGCCAAAGGGTTGGACGACTAGACTTGCAGTCACCTAACCATTGGCAGGTGGCGATCGCCCCGACATTCGATGATCGCAATTATGTCACCTATTGGCGCACGAATTGCTTGCGCGTCGTACGACCGTTGGGCGACAGGGTCTAGTCCAGTCGCCCAACGGTTGGGCGACTGGAGGTCATTTCTGTAAAAAAAATATTTGCGCGGGTATATTTCTATTATTTCAAATAAAATATGGATTATTTACAAAAAAAATCCTTGACCTCAAGTGATGATTCTTGAAGATTTCTCAAATGGTATCAAATGATCTACAAATGATATCTACAAGTGGTACCTTCACTATCCAAATGGTATTTTCGAGTGGTGCTCACAAATGGATTTAAATTCTTCAAAAGAAGATTAAGTGCCCAAAATCAATTATTCTTACAAGTGCGTTCAATCATTGCTCCAAATCGTATCAATTGTCCTTCCAAATGGTATCAATGGCCATACAAATGATATTTTGTCCCTATAAGTGGTATATGTGTCAAATTGGAAGCTTCTTATAAGTGGTATATTTTATTCATGGCAACATATACATATGGACATTCAAGTAAGTTTTCATGAAAGAGACAAAAGGACAATACCACAAGAAAATCAAAAGTGCCTATTACAGAGAAAAAAAAGGTGTTTTGGTGCTTGATGATAAAGGGGAAGAGAAGCCTACAATTACAAATTGGAGCTTGCATAAGCCTTAGAGGGAGAGAAAACTACAATTGCAAGTTGATTATTGGTTAAGTTGAAATTGCAAATGTGACAAAGGGGGAGATAACAAGAGAAAAAGGAATCTTTGTATGTCAAAGGAAAAGAAAGAAAAACATTTCTGTAAGGGAGAGTTTTTATTAGTGAAAAGCTTATGAAATATTTTGAGCTTACTTAAAAAGAGGTAAAGTATTAATATTTGAAAATTTATTTTACCTATTTTCCATGATGTATGAATCTTGTGAATGCATGTTTTACATTATTATATGCTTAATTGTCATTAATTCAATTCTTTGCATTCCGTGGATCTAAAATATAGTTTAACTCCACTTCAAGTCAAACTTGGATGTGTACATGTGGTTTCATCTCACATATATGTATGCACATATGTAAGAGGAGTTTACTCTATATTTTGTGGTTTTGTTTGTACTGATTCTTCTCTTTTATCTATATATTAAGTATCTTTACTTGGAAACGTATCATTGAGTATATAAAGCTTATGTACTTCCTATAAACTCATGTTGCTTCGAATTTAATTATTTGTAATTGTTGTGGTTATCATCAATTACCAAAACTACAGATATTGAAGAATCTAGATCCGTCATTATAATTTAATGATATATTTTCGTAATTAATGATAACATGTTATGGGACTAATATTTTTTATAAGTTAAATAAAAGGTTATGTTCAATGATGATGAAGACTTTGGATGATGCCACGAGTTGATCATCATCAAGTCAAGGTTCAGGATGAAGGATGACATCATATGTTAACGGTCATCAAGCCAAGATCCCGAAGAGGAGCTGAACACGAATTGATCATTAAGCCAAAGAGAAGACCATCATATGTTGATGGAGGACAAGTAGAGTATGCATTATGGTTTGATGCACATCAAGATAAGGACCCGTGCTTGAAGTGAAGATGTGCATCATCAAACTTCAAGAGGATACTCAAGGCAAAGGTATATCTAGCATAAGCTAAAGATGTGTTTCTAGTCTTTTACCGGTCTTGGTATTTAGTTGGAAGACCAAATTACTAGCATAGGTTGACGTACTATAAGATGGGTCATGTCTAGTAGCTTGAGTATCATCATGTGTTGATTATCCAATCTCACTTGCTCTAGCTCTCCATGGTATGATGCTAATATTTACGAATGTGTTTTGCAAATAGTTGTATCTCATGCATCTAATCCTTGTAGCATGTCAATAGGGTTGCAAATTTATTTTGCAAATAGTTGAATCCCATACATAATTTTTGTAACACATGACTTAGGTTTGTAAATATATTTTGCAAACGATTTGAGTCCATGTCTCTAATTCTTGTGGCATGATTCTAAAGTGTGTGAATATATTTTGCAACTTATCGTGAATCATATTTTAATCCTTATGTGCATGGTACTATAATTTACGAATGTGTTTTACAAATTTTATCGAAGTACATGCACTCTTGTCTCTGCTGAAAAATGTAGTGCAGTATGATCACACCTTGTGTGGTGGTACGATCGGAGGTATGACCATCTTTGTATAAGCGATCAGACTGGCCAGCGGTACGACCGGCTCCATGTGAGTGGTACAACCGGCCATGCAGTACTACCAGGTATTAGTTGCTGGTAGTAATTTTTTAGATAGATTTGTTTTCTGGCTTTCAGTCCGATCGGCCTTAGTGGTGGTTCGACTAGGCTAAGTGGTCAGACCGAACCCTATGTGAGAAGTCTAACCGACAGTGCCCGTAATGGCTAGTTTTTTAGCCATTTTCAGAGGTCGTGGCAGTACCGGTCATTACTTGGGGGTGTACCGGCCTCAGGCCGATTTTGGTGATTTGTTACTCTAATGGTTAGTTTCTTGGTGTGGGGTATAAGTACCTCTTTGTATGATTGAGAGAAGGTGGTTGAAGGGTGATGAACCTTTTTCAACTCTCTTAAACTAGTGTGTGTCTATTCTCTTAATTGTGAATGTGTTACACCTTATGAGCAAGGTGAGAGATCTCTAGTTGTATATGTTACATCTAAAGGTGGATTTCGTTTTCACTTGAGCTTGTGCATTCGTTGCACTTGGTGAGACTCAAGCAAACGGCTTGATTTATTACTCTTGGAGGTTACCGACTCCTACAAGGCATTAGATGCGTCGTGTCCTGTGATCACTTCAAAGAATCTTATGAAAAGGCCTGGCGTGTTGTGAAGCTTGGAGCTCACCTATCCGAAGGGAGAAAGAGATACCACTAGTAAAAATTCAAGTCTTTGGCTTAATTCGGTGAGTCGGTCTAATTCATTTGGATTTACCTCAACGTGTACTAGGGAAGACCGGCAAGTCTCTGAACACCATAGTAAAAATGAACCATGTTATTTGTGGTTTACTTTCTTATGCTAAATTTACAAACTTGCAATTTATATTCATAAAAATGAAATTGATTGCTTGTCACCTTATGATAACAAATCTTGATATAGATTTAGGATGTCGGTGCACTTAGGTGAAACTAGTTGATATAATACTTAATTGTACAAAACTGATTTGAGTTATGTTTTCTCTTTATAAACTTGGTTTTAGCCGAAGAGTTTTTAAAAGCACTTATTCACTCGTCTAGTTGGTCTCCTTGGTCTAACAACCTACACATAAGAAGTATAGCGATTGCTTGCAACGGAAGGAGAAGATTGTGCTAAGGCGAGGGTATTTTGGTAGTTAGCCAAATACCAAAAACTTCATTAGATCAAAACTGTGGCGCTTAAGCAGTGTTTGGAAAAATGGTTTAGGTTAAGGAGATGCTGAGAAGGTCAAGTGGATTAAAGGCTAATGACGTAGCGAGTACAGGCTCATGTACTTTGAAAAAGCATGCATAAATTAAGTATGAGTGTAAAACCCGTGTTGTGTAGGTTAATGGGTTCCCCTAGTTATGCTAGTGGATAGTATCTATTACGGTAGATGTGGGCTGATTACCCCATCTATTTAGTCGATTAGGGATGGAAGCTTGCAAGCCAACTATCCTAACTATTTCATTCTTGAGCTCTAGGGTTAAGATTTGAGAGAGAAGAGTGAGTGTTATGGTATGGTATGCTCTTTTGTCCTGCTTGTGGAGTGGTTATGAAACCATCATCTTCAAATAGCAATAGATCAACTTTGTTCTTCTCATGAAGTGTTCTTGTCTTGGTTGATTTGCTATTTTTCTTGTTGGCTCTTTGCATCTTCTCTCTCCTTCTTGATCTTGCTGCTTATTAAGGATGTGTAAGTATAGAGATGACTTATATAGATCAAATCACGTCTATATAGGCATTGTGGTTTGCAAGATTTCGGTGTTGCTCGGTTCTCGATTGAGTTGAAGCCTTTCTTGAGAAATATTGATCCGAGAACTTTGGTTTCGTTTCTTTGGGTGGTCTTACTTGCTGTTACATGTGAAGAACTCATATAGAGCTATCTTGGCTGCTCTTAACCCACGAGTAAGTTTGTTTTCAAGTTTTTGAGTTTTGTCTGATTTTAGTGTAATCTGGTATGTTTTGATGAAAGGTTAGAATTTTGGCTAAGATCCATACAATTCTTGGATTGAATAAGTTTCTAAGACCCTCAACAAAGTGTGTACAAAGTTTCATATGATGGGGCATGGATTTTACAGTTTGCACCAAATTTGATTTTGACTCGGATTGAGTTTCTGTTTTGGGAACATGGGAGTGGTCAGACCGCTTCTAGGCCCGGCTAGACCGCCGGTTTGGCCGGTCAGGCTGTCCACTGATTATACCGCACTTCCAGTGTCTGTCAAACCAGTTAGGTGTTGAATTTGTGAGTTCTCGCTGGTTTGGGTTGTTATTTAGATTTTGGCTTCAAATATGACCTTCGTAGCTATCTAGCTACTGGAGTGAAAGATTTTTTAATATTTAGAGAAATATTTTGAGAAAATATCATTTATCTTCTCTGCTACCATTGTCGATACAAAAATATATTCGTCTGTTTGGTGCCACATTCATATACATCTGTCCTGTCGCGAGTCATCGGTTGGTTCCAAGATCGAGTCGACTGCCCTACGAACTGATGCTAAAAAATTGGGTGAAAGTGGGTACTTTTTTTTAGAGATATTTGATCCCAAAAAGAACCATTATGAGTGGTACATCCGTTTGCGTTGCTAGCACGTCTGGTGTGATTGTAACCTCTGTCCTTCCACCTCCTTTTATTGCGTTCATCTTTAAACTTTGTTCTCCCTTCATGTACTGTGTGTGCAGTGTTGCTATGTGTAAAAGAGATGGGAGTTTTGATGAACATCTAGCAAAAGCAATCGAACAATGTGAAGAATGTCCCATCTTTTTCTTCAGAAATGTCATAACAACGGCATGCATATGCAATCTTTTTCTTCAGAAATGTCGATGTAGCTGTCTCGAAGGCTGAAGAAAATGATCAAGCTCAGAGAAAGCAATCGAACAATGTGAAGAATGTCCCATCTGAGGCTTCTTGCGAAGCAGAGCAGCAATCTCCGTCGAGTAGCCGGTCGGTCGACACGCACGCATGGCTCACTGAATGATGAGCTCAGTATAAAAATTCTCTCTCTAATTAGCTTTCAGAAAGAGTCTTTCATAGATCTGCGAGAGATTTCTTTATATTTTTTTATTTACTCAATGCAACACCGTATGTGCTGCTGCTGTAACGGACAAAGCTACAGGTACGTAAGAGTGCGAGATGCCATCTCACACAGGCAAATATGAAAGCGATTAATATTTAAGCAAACAGTGCATGCTTTCTAAAAGATTCGCACTTATATTACTACCGAGCTAGTTTGTGCTATTATCCGCTGCTACAGAGTGCCTGGCTGACACTTCAGCACTACGTGCTCCGGTCCACTTATCAGTTGGTGAAACGGATAGCTGAAATGAGAGAGATGTGGTTGAGAGAGACTTAGCTCTTTCTATTTTATAGTTTATAGTTTTTTTTAAATAAATAAATAGGAGAGTTTTTGTTGTAAATATTGCGGTATAAGCATATTTTCTATTTTAATTCCAATAATAATTATCATAATAGTAATCACCCAAGCATGGCATAAGCATGACATAAACAATATATTGACATAGAAATCAAGCATGTCATTGCAAAATGAGTGAATACTCAAAATGAACATCATATATGACATATTCAACAAAAGCATATCATTCAAATTAATGTATTCACATGCTATTCTTTCTATAAACATGGCATATATGAATATCACAAAAATGTAAACAGACCCAAGATTATAGCATGCTGCCTCCAAATATAGCCAATATAACATGACTAAAAACAGCATAAAACAAGTTAATTGTTTTAGTATTGCTCTCAGAACATGGTTGCTCAAGATCATACATCTTGGCCTTCTCATGTTGATGTCGATACTCTTAACAAAAGTTCTAATAACTAGACTCTAAGATTTGAGCTCCTCTTTATGTTTTCTCTACCAAAACAGTGCAAGAACAGAATCAAAACAGCAGTTTGATTTCAGTTTAGACGTTAACATGCAAATGAATAACAAGCAAGAACAAAGAATCTATCGTGATATAGCATCGGGATAAGCGAGCATAGACAAAAGATATAACGAGTAGAGAGAGTACTAGTTCTATCAAATTCTATTGCATATAACAGATCTGTTCACTGAAATATAATCAACTATTGCACTGTACAGAAAACAGATCAAATGAGCTCAAATTAAGTCTAGTTATCTAAACTAATCTCAGTATGCGACGATTTCTTCACAGAGCAAGCAATCACAGCCCACAAAGCATCTCTTTCTACAGCAGATTTCGGAGAACGAGATGAACAACTCACTGGGTAGTGATATTCGAAATCACTAGAAGAAACCGAAGAACAGCAAGAACAGGGCAAGGCACACCGGTAAGTCTGTCCCGAAAACCTATCACCTCTCGTGCCGATGAACAAAAGAGGTGTGGTTGACGGAGATACAAAGCCCTTCTCCAACCTCAATGAACCGTGGCCGAGTCGAAGGATCGGGTAGTGCCGCACAAGACCTCACGAGTACACCGCCAAGTGTGCTCAAATCACAAGAAGGAGCGATCGTCGATCTCTTCCTCCCCTCGGCTAGGCCCCAAATCCCCACAACCCAAACTAGGGTTACACGGGGAGCCGAAGACAAAGCCTCAATCGGAGATGGCGCCGGAGCCCCACACCTCCACACAGCCGAGAGAGTCAAGAGGAAGAGGAAAAACCCAAGAGATCGAGAAAGATCGGAAACAAGATGCCCTCACCCGGTGGATTGGCTCGGCCATATGTAGGGGATGCGGAGGTGGGCGAGATGACGCGAGCGGCCGGCCCAGAAACCCGCCACCAGCGCCTCCGTCGGCACCACGCGGTCGCCGATCCCTCCATGAGCCGCCGAATCCGCCGATTGAATCGCCAAGTCGGGCGAAGGAGACGAACACCACACACGGGCCTCACGCGGAGAAGCGCATGGGAGGAGACTTCTCCTCTCCTTATCTCTTCGCGTTCACCACCGACGTGTGGGCCTCACCACTTTCTCTTCTTTTCTTTTTCTCTTTTATCAATTGGGAATTTACACAAATGCCCCTGTACATACAACAGTCCCCACCAATTTCCATTGATAAAGGATTCTCAATGTCTTGTTTAATATACAGCTGTTCGACGATGGGTACCTTGCGGGTTTGAACCCAAAGTCTAGCGACAAGGACTACGACTCTGCACAGACAAAGGAGGACTACGCCTTGATCCAATGCCTTGGTGTGAGAGCTTTCGCCCAAGTCACATTCATCATCGGGCGGCTTGCCCTTTCCTCTCGGGTTGGGACGTTCCGGTCATGTCCCAGATTCAGCTTATGAGCGCTTAAGAGAGTATACCTTATCTCTCTTTGATTGCGACCTCACAATCACACTCACGTAGGTGAACCCTTCTAGGAGTCCTGTAGGACGACTCCATAAGTCATATATAGACCTCGAGTTCATTAAGAGCCATTGCTCAACCTCCCATACAGACAGGGCACTGCAGCTAATGGGACCCGTTAGATGTGCTCTCTAATTTCACACAGTTTGTTGTCCTAGAGCCTAGTTCACGGGATCTCCGATCTCCTAGGATAGGTTACTACCGATGTGAACCTTCATACGGTATAAGCCCCATTCCACGAGATGTCGCAAGGATGACCTTTTGAGCCAATCCTTTAGTGAAAGGATCGCTAAGTTCCTTTCGCATCGGATGTATTCTACAGAAATAACACCCGTCTCTCTGGCATGCCGTACCGACTTAAGTCGTCTCTTTATGTGTTTTGAGGACTTCATATTGTCCTTTCTACTCTTCGCCTTAACCAGAACGGTTTGGTTATCGCAGTAGATCAATATAGCCGAATCGGTTTTTCCAAAGACAGCGGTCGAAAGGAGTTCTCGAATCCATTCTCGCCTCTGATACCGAATCTAGTGCAACTAGCTCACCTCCATTGTGGACCGTGTAATGATAGTCATTTAGAAGACTTCCATGAAACGCCCCACCGCTAGAGTGAATACATAACCACTCGTAGCCTTCATGTCGTCCGAGTCACTGATCCAGTTGGAATCACTGAATCCTTCCAAGACTGCCGGATGACCAGAATAATGTATTCCCAATTTAGAGGTTCCCTTCAAATATCTGAGTACTCTCTCTAGTGCTATCCAATGATCATCTCCTGGATTGGACGTATAACGACTCAATCTGCAAACAGCATATGAGATGTCTGGCCTCGTTGCACTAGTTAAGTACATCAGGGATCCTATAATTTGGGAATATCTAAGTTGATCTTTCCCATGCCCAGTGTTCTTGTGCAGCTTTGCATTTGGATCATAGGGTGTGGATACTGGCTTACAGTCCATAAATCCAAATCTGGTTAGGACTTTATCCACATAATGGGATTGTGAAAGAGTAATCCCATTCTCACCCTTTATAAGCTTGATGTTTAGAATAACATCAGCTTCACCCAGGTCTTTCATATCAAAGTTCTGGGAGAGGAAAGACTTTGTATTATTAATCACATCCATGTTGGTCCCAAAAAGCAATATGTCATCTACATAAAGACATAGAATGACACCTTCTCCTCTACTGAACCGATAGTAGACACATTTATCGGCTTCGTTTACACAAAAGCCGACCGACGTCATCGTACTATCAAATTTCTCATGCCATTGCTTAGGAGCTTGCTTTAGACCATACAGGGATTTGATCAATCGACATACTTTCTTTTCTTGCCCTTCAACCACAAATCCTTCAGGCTGTTGCATATAAATCTCCTCATCCAACTCTCCATTTAGGAAAGCGGTCTTTACATCCATTTGATGTACTAGGAGCTTGTATGCGCAGACTATTGCTAAAAGCACTCGGATTGTGGGTAAGCGAGCCACGAGGAGAGTATGTGTCAAAATAGTCTTCTCCTTCCTTTGCGTGAAACCTTTAGCCACTAAACGGGCCTTGTACTTTTCAATAGTACCATCAGGTCTACGCTTTCTTTTAAATATCCATTTGCACCTCATCGGCTTACAACCAAAGGGAGATCTGAAATTTCCCAAGTTCCGTTAGCTATGATGGAATCCATCTCGCTACGAACTGCTTCCTTCCAGTAATCCACATCCGGAGATGCGTATGCCTCTGAAAGTGTTCGTGGTTCATCATCCACGACATAGGTGACAAAGTCTTCACCAAGTGACTTTTCGGTTCTCGTCTCTTACTCCTCCTCAACTCCAAATCAAGTAGTGATATCCACATTAGGAAGAATAGAGATCATCTAAACCGAATGGTCACTAACTTCCTTTGGTCTCATAGGAAACACTTGCTCAAAGAATGTCGCATCACGAGATTCCATCACTATATTAGTAGTGATGTCAACTACCTCTGATTTGACCACTAAGAATCTATAAGCGGTGCTATGAAAAGCATATCCTAGAAAGATACAATCAACGGTCTTAGGACCAATCTTCCTTTTCTCTGTAATGGTACATGAACCTTTGCAAGGCATCCCCAAGTCCGAAGAAATGATAAGTTGGGTTTTCTCCCCTTCCATCCTTCATAGGGTGTTTCCTCCTGATTACGAGGTGGAACCCTATTCGTGATATAGTTAGTCAGTGAGAACCGCCTCACCCCACCAATAGTCCCAAGCATACCGAACTCAAGCATGGCGTTAACCAAGTCACATAGAGTTCGGTTCTTCCTTTCGGCTATTCCATTTGATTGGGGTGAGTATGGTGGAGTAACTTCATGGATTATTCCACTTTCTTCACGTAATTGGGAGAACTCATGTGAAACGATTCACCTCCTCGGTCCGATCTTAACCTTTTGATTTTCTTTTCTAGTTGATTTTCAACTTCAGCTTTATAGATTTTAAAGTGTTCAAGTGCTTCATCTTTTGTTTTGAGTAGATAGATATAGCAATACTTAGTTGCATCATCTATGAGAGTTAAGAAGTATCGTTTGCCACCTTTAGTTAATATTCCATTCATCTCACAAATATCAGAATGGATTAGTTCAAGTGGAGAAGTGCTTCGCCCTTCGACGCTATGAAAAGGTTTTCGGTCGCTTAGCTTGCACACACACTTCACATTTTGAACCCTTCTCATAATTATAGCTAGGAATTAAACTCATTTTACTTAACCGCATAATGGCTTCAGAATTTACATGACATAACCTTGAATGCCAAATATCATGAACTTTATTGCAATGGGAAACATTAAAGATGTTTACATTATTCGAATCAAGAGTTGATAAGCGGAACATGCCTCCGCTATCATAGCCTTTGCCCACAAAATTACCAAACTTGGTCAAAATGACCTTATTGGACTCAAATACAAGCTTTATTCCTTGCCTACATAACATTGACCCGCTAAGGAGGTTGCGAGTCATCGCAGGCACATACAAAGACGTCTCTCAGATGAGTGTTTTGCCCAGTGAGCTTGTGCAAACCTGTCCAATCCCACGATCGTAGCGGCGGCTCCGCTGCCCATTAGGACGGATCCACCACCTTCACCCCGAAATGAAGAGAAACAAGATCGATCGGCACATATATGTCTAGTAGCACTGTATCAATCCACCAATCAATAGATGGATTTGCCATAAAGGCTCGAGGTACATACTCTTCCAGTCGGAGCTTGCCAAGACGACATTTGCTTGACCTTATGGCCTTTGTGTCGACCAGAGGGACCCTTGCCCTTTCGATTGCGACAATGATTGGCCTTATGGCCAGCCTCTCCGCAAACAAAATGCATAATGTCTTCCTTTTTCTTCTTCATTTTCTTTGGTTGGAGCTTGTATTGGGGCTGACTCTTGAATTTGGGTTTCCCAGGGCCTCCAATTCTTTTGACTTCCACTTGATGAGCTTGGACTTGAGCCTTTCCCATACCGTCACCTGATCTCGCACGCTCTTCGACATTGATAGCGGTGATGACTCATTGCGTCAAGCGCTCCTTTATATGTCACGGCGGTCACAAAGTCACGCCACGAGGGCGGTAACTTCGCCAGAATGACGTTTACTTGGAACTTCTCTGGTAGGGTACAGTCGTACTGACTTAAGTCACGTACGTGGAGTTGAAGCTCGTGAAGCTGCTCCATCACCGACCGTCCTTCCACCATCTTATAGTTCAAGTAATTTGCCGTTACAAAGGACTCGTTCTCGTTATCTCCTTCGGAGTACTTCTCATCAAGCTCGTCCCACAATTGCTTGGCATTCGTGAAGTTGACGTAGACGTCAAACAAACGGTTAGACAGGATGGCTAGCAAACGGGCTAAGACTGCATTATTGGCCTCTTCCCAACGCATCGTTTGTGTATCTCTAGCGGAAGCGGAGGACTTGAAATGACCCGAAGAGCCTAAGGTCATCGACCAAAGCTTAGCCCTCGCCTGCCAACGTTTGAAGTTGACACCGTCAAAGACTTCAGGCTTTACGACGTCAGAAGAGGAAGCCATTCTTTCAAGTATAGGTTTTCTGGATTGTTGTAAATATTGCGGTATAAGCATATTTTCTATTTTAATTCCAATAATAATTATCATAATAGTAATCACCCAAGCATGGCATAAGCATGACATAAACAATATATTGACATAGAAATCAAGCATGTCATTGCAAAATGAGTGAATACTCAAAATGAACATCATATATGACATATTCAACAAAAGCATATCATTCAAATTAATGTATTCACATGCTATTCTTTCTATAAACATGGCATATATGAATATCACAAAAATGTAAACAGACCCAAGATTATAGCATGCTGCCTCCAAATATAGCCAATATAACATGACTAAAACAAGATAAAACAAGTTAATTGTTTTAGTATTGCTCTCAGAACATGGTTGCTCAAGATCATACATCTTGGCCTTCTCATGTTGATGTCGATACTCTTAACAAAAGTTCTAATAACTAGACTCTAAGATTTGAGCTCCTCTTTATGTTTTCTCTACCAAAACAGTGCAAGAACAGAATCAAAACAGCAGTTTGATTTCAGTTTAGACGTTAACATGCAAATGAATAACAAGCAGTAACCAGCAATCTATCAGGATATAGCATCAGGATAAACAGAGCATAGACAAAAGATATAATCTGAGTAGACAGAGAGTACTAGTTCTATCAAATTCTATTGCATATAATGAGATCGTTTCACCGAAATATAATCAACTATTGCTTTGTCATGAAAAGCAGATCAAATGAGCTCAAATTAAGTCTAGTTATCTAAACTAATCTCAGTATGCGACGATTTCTTCACAGAGCAAGCAATCACAGCCCACAAAGCATCTCTTTCTACAGCAGTACTTCTGGAGAACAGAGATGAACAACTCACTGGGTAGTGATATTCGAAATCACTAGAAGAAACCGAAGAACAGCAAGAACAGGGCAAGGCACACTGGTAAGTGCTGTCCCAGAAAACCTATCACCTCTCTGTGCCGATGAACAAAAGAGGTGTGGTTGACGGAGATACAAAGCCCTTCTCCAACCTCAATGAACCGTGGCCGGAGTCGAAGGATCGGGGTAGTGCCGCACAAGACCTCACGAGTACACCGCCAAGTGTGCTCAAATCACAAGAAGGAGCGGTCGTCGATCTCTTCCTCCCCTCGGCTGGGCCCCAAATCCCCACAACCCAAACTAGGGTTACACGGGGAGCCGAAGACAAAGCCTCAATCGGAGATGGCGCCGGAGCCCCACACCTCCACACAGCCGAGAGAGTCAAGAGGAAGAGGAAAAACCCAAGAGATCGAGAAAGATCGGAAACAAGATGCCCTCACCCGGTGGATTGGCTCGGCCATATGTAGGGGATGCGGGAGGTGGCGGCGAGATGACGCGAGCGGCCGGCTCCGAGAAACCCGGGCCAGCCCGCGCCTCCGTCGGCACCACGCGGTCGCCGATCCCCTCCATGAGCCGCCGAATCCGCCGATTGAATCGCCAAGTCGGGCGAAGGAGACGAACAGCCACACACGGGCCTCACGCGGAGAAGCGCTCGCGGGGAGGAGACTTCGTCTCCTCTCCTTATCTCTTCGCGTTCACCACCGACGTGTGGGCCTCACCACTTTCTCTTCTTTTCTTTTTCTCTTTTATCAATTGGGAATTTACACAAATGCCCCTGTACATACAACAGTTTTTTCATCGTCGTTTTGAAACGATTTATCATGACAGTATTTTCAAAGCAGCTTATCGGTTTATCCATATTCGGTTCGTCCACATAAACGCTCGTACTAGAGTCAAAAATCATAAACCGTAGTGGAGAAGAACTCACCCATGCATTTTTGTCACTCCATTATTTTTCGTACTTGTCATGATTTGAAGTGTTCAATTCGAAAGATAAAGGAGAGAAACTGTAGAAAATAAGCGGTAAGAAAATACGGTTTCCGCTGTTTTTGACTCTAGTAAATCCTTGCACAGTTCAGATTTATGACGCTCACCTTTTTTGGTTCAGGAGATGCTTCACCTACCAAAACATATTGTGTGCTAAATCTATTCTAAAGGTTACGTAATGCCTGTTGGAACGTACCCATATGAAGCAATTCAATTGTGGTAGCGATTTGGGACGATTTCCGCGTTCCCAATCCCAGTAGAGCCGTAAACATTTGATTTTCTTCCGCACTCAAATCTGGCTCTGATCAACACCATCCAAATAGATTTGTAGCACGATATACAAAAACAAAACAAAATTCAATGCTCAGCTTTTTTTTATCCCCGGCTCGACAGATTTGCCACATGCCGGAAATCATCCTTTTCAGAGTGCTGGTGACACGTGAGAGGCGAACAAGCGCAGCTTTCGCAACTTTCTCCGACACGATGGCACCGCGAAATGAACCGCGCGCGCAGGCGAGTCCCATCACTCGCTCCCGCACCTCAACAAATCGCGGGCGACAGATGGCCCAAATCCACCCGTCCGCCACCTACCGCGCGCAGTGGGTTGCTGCACTACATTAGGGTGCAATCAAATTCGATTCGAGCGGATATTGTTCATATCATATGTGAACTCATATTTTTTTAGATTTAAAATTAGATATGGTAAGATCAGATATAAATACGAATTCAGATAATTCAAAATTTCGGATATAATACCATCGAGATATATATATATATGACGATTTCAGATCGAAAACAGATAATATAGGTTGATAGTATATACATAAAGAAATATGTATTGAACCATACCACCATCACTTCAAGTTTTCAACTAGCAATAAATTTATCTAGATTACTTAAGTACGATAGCCAACATAACATAAGTTCAGCATAAATGATAAATTCATACATAAGTTTCAAAATCAATAAATTCATATATTAATTTAAAAACCAATAAATTCATACGCAAATTCAACACAAACGGGGAGGATTGATAGCGACTGGCCAGAGTGACTGGACATTGGAGTTAGGTTAGGGTTTTGGTAAAATCTAGGCCAGTTGGTGTTAATGATAGTTAATGGGCTGGACCGGTTAGGGTACTAACTTATTTGTCGGATATTCGGTCGGATAGTATCCAGTTTACCGTTTACCGAATACTATTTGGTCAGATTTTACCTCTCCTATTTCGCTACCATATCTGGCAACAACTATCCAGTACCAACTGGATTCGGTACCGAATGCTAAATTACTTTCTCGTATTCGGTATTAACTGGACTCAGTACTGGATTGATCGGGATTAACCAGTACCATTTGCACCCCTACACTGCATGCACACACTAACACAGTCGTAGCCCATGTGTGCTAATGGCTGCCTAGACCCAAACGGGGACGCTTCATGCAGACCAATTTGCAGCATACCGTCCGAGCCGCACACGGAGGAAGGAAACGATGTGATGCGGTGCGAGCTTGAACAAGGTTGTCATACTTATCATTTTTCATCTGATGAGATCGGATCGTAGAATCACGATTCTATCAGATTTTAAAAATGTATATATTTTATATAAAACTTGAATTATATTTCTAAACATACAAGTCTAAAGTAAATTTTTTGAATTTAAGTTTATAATTTGAGTACACTTGTTCATGTTATATTGAAGTAAGGTTGATTTTTGAAACTTATTTAATTATTTTAATAAACTAATAATCTAAAAATGCATTATGTTAAAGATAATACTTTTTTTTTACCTTAGAACAATATGTAAACACCAAAACAAAGTAAATTAAATTAATGCAAGTTAAACTAGCAATAGATAATATCAAATTTTATATGTTAATATAGTTTGTTGTCAGGATTACGGTTTCATTGTGATCCTATCCGTCTTAATGATTCTATGAGTAAGATAGCGATTCTACTGCGATATCACATGATTCCGATCTATATTACCATCTATATCATTTATCTCCGGTAGAATCGTATGATACTATGATACGTATCGCGATACTAATATGACCACTCTCACAGTCTTACTTGGCTGTTCGTTCGTCCCTTCGTTGGGCACGGGATCAGATCAGTAGATCACGTCGACGGGGAACCGACTCGAGCCGAGCCCGAGCAACGGACGAGTGGCGGCTGGTATTATGCGACGGTGGATTTGCCTATTGGGGCGGTGTGGAATGGAATGGAGTAGGACGGGCGGTTGGGCTGGGCACTACGGCGTCACATGATTAATCGAAATGATGATGGGTGAGCGGCGGATCCACCTCCCCCAACCCAAATCCCCGTCGCCGGCGTCGGATCTGCCTCCCCCAACCCCAATCTGCTTTCCGTCGAGCCTAGATCCGACAGCATCCGTCTTCCTCCCCCACTTCGGTAGATGTATTTAGTGTGTCCTCTGCTCCATCGTCACCAGCTACAACTCTAACCACTTTCTTCGCATGTTAGATCCGTACGTCTTGATTTTTGGTATGTTGGATTCGAATTTGCGCATCTTGATTGCTGGATCCGACCTTGTTCATCATAATTTTGTTTTGCATGTTGGACCCGAGTTTGTGCAGCAAAAACGAAAACAATTTTGTGCATCTTGATTGTTATCTGATTTGTGCAACATAATTTTTCACATGTTGGGTATGAATTTCTGGTGGATCCGAATTTGTGCAGAAGAAAACAAAAAATGCAACAAAAAAAGGCAATATGTTGAGGATAAAGAACATTCGATAAAATTTCTTTAAAGAACATTTGATGGAATTTCTTGTAAATTTCTTGATGTATATACGTTTAATGTTGAAAGAGAGAGGGGAGGGAGTAGAGAGATACGTATTTCACTCATCACGAAAAATTGAAGTGTATTTCTCCCTTACATCTGCACGAATCTTAAAGCCAGATCCAACAGTATGTTCATATACGCGCGGTTCTGCTTTTCTGTGGGTGAGCGGCGACTTCTCTTTTTTTTTTTTTGGCGTGCACGTTAGGTTTAATAATTAATTATGGTTTTGGCAACGTGCGTTCTGTACTGCACCCTGGAGAGAACCTTTGCCGATTTGCCCCCATGATGCGATCATGGTTATGCTTTCGCTCTTGGGCATGTGCTTTTGTTAGGTCTTCGCTTAACAAGTGAAATATGATTGAGTCGGGTTTGTTGTGCCAAAAAAGGGTGGGATGTAATGATACATAGCAGGAGTTATTTGTTACTTTTTTCGAAGAAAAAAGTCTCATGTGAGTGTGACTCAGGCATGTATAGGCCCATTGCTCTCAACCTGTATGGAAATGCTAATCTACACATACGCATAGGGACCAGGCTGTTTGGAACGCGGACCCTTCCTTCCACTCAAGATCGGTCGGAAGCAGCGGTAAGTTGCATACGGGTAAGCTACACTAGTGCAGATTAAAATTTTCTACCGTGTAAATCAGAAATCTGTGCGAGTTAGAGATTATAGATCGTTACTACTAGACGCGCAGTGCAGTGAAAGTAGAGTTGAACCAGCCGATTTAACGAAATATGTGTCGGTATAGTGGCGGCATGTTGGGATACGGTAGGCTAAACTAGCGCAGATTAAAGTTTTCTACCGTGTAAACCAAGAAACCATACGAGTAAGAAATCATGGATCATTACCGCTAGACGCGCAGTGCAACGGAAGTAGAGTTGAACCAGCCAATTCAACGAAGAGTGCGTCGATGTAGTGGTAGTAGTCGATCGTCATCTGGCCAACCGTCTCCTCCTCGTAATCATTCCGATTAGCGACACAATCGTAGCAGCGCATCTACTGAGGTCCACACATCTAGGGATGGAACATGGTACGTCGGCGTGCTAGCACCAGCGCGTACGACAGAGGTTGTGAGAGGTGGCGGCTAGGGTTTCGACCGGTGTGTTTGGGATGCCTCCCTTAGCCCCCGCAACTCTCCTTATACAGCCTCCAATCGGATCCTCATCCGATATGAGTAGAAATCGTATCCCACTCACAGACTATATTTGGCAATGGACCAAAAAAACTCATTTTCGGTCTATAAGTCAATAGCGGTCTCCAGCAGGATATAACGACTCCTAAACATACATAAAGCTCATATCAGACGAATCTATATAATACTTATGTATTGATCCCTTTGCCTCATGACACCAGATCGAACTCAAGACGAGAAGCATGCCATCCTATGATAGCTCAATTCTTTACTTGAACCTGTAATGAATTACTCATTTGTGATTGACTCCTTAACCATATTCGGCATGACTATACACTCCATATGATAGCTCGATCCTTTACTTGAATCTGTAGTTGATTACTCAGTTGTGATTGACTCCTTAACTATATTCGGCATGACTATACACTTTCTTAATCTAACCACATCGAGAGGTCCAGAGATATTTCTTCTGTTATATACGAGAGGCAAATTCTATCTTGATCGCTCATATTCCTCCGCATATTTCATAGTAAACCCGAAAGCTAACTTTATGACCACCTAGTTGTGGAGTAGTGTTTGGTAACCCCTAAGTAAACTATTACACATGTAGAAAACAATGATGATCTTAAGTATAAGGATCCTACATACACTATGTATGAGACTAACTGATGACACTTAAGAATATAACAATTCCCGCAGTACCTCATTGTGGGTTAATCCAACATCATGTTCTTTAACATGTGTCCATATTATTGATTTGATATATCATATCCATGATTTGTGAAACATGATTATCAATCAATACATATGCTGATCTGTAAATCATAATTGTCCCACATAGTGATATAAGATCAGGGATAATTTAGAATAACATCAAAACATAAATAAAGAGTTCCACGAACAAATCACATACTTGTTGATCAATACGAAAGATATTTACTTAAGAGACAAAATAATATATTATTCAAAAGATCATAAACATAGAAGTGATACAATTATCTTCATGGTTGCCTCTAGGGCATATCACTAACACGGCAAACAGGGGCGGAGCTGGGCCTCGGGCCGCTGAGACAATGGCCCGAGGCTCAGCTGAAAAAATCCAGCCTATTTTACTGTAGATATCAATAGTAAAGGCTTTGACATTTTTTCCAATAGGCTAGGCCTGGGGCCGGGCCTCGGGCTGGTTACGCCCCTGACGGCAAATGTCATGACATGACGAGCAACTAAATATTAGGTTTGGTGGGGTGGGCCAACGACAACGAGGAGGACGGGGTGGGGTGGGGGTGGGGTGGGGTGGCACGACAAGGGCACCGTCGATTGCTATTGGTAGGATTGGGCGAAAGGGCGAGGGCTTGTGGAGGAAGAAAGAAGAAGATGACACATGTGGGGAAGGAGGAATGGGCTATGGGGCGAGGGGAGCCGGACGGTCAGGGGGGGAGACGAAGGAGTAGCGATGGCAGAGGGAGAGGAGGGGAAAGGAGGAAGACAGCCGTGTTTAGGCCGATCAGCCGATCCCATTTTGTCTCCTACGCGCGTTCGTACACGTGGGCTCACCGTGCGCGCTAACACGAGCTATCGCGTGTGCTCACAATAGAAACCCCCCTTCCAACCTGTAAATGTTTCAAGGCCCAATATGAGTCCACCACTATATTAGCCTCTGTGCGTCTGACTTCTGCACCACGGGATGTGAGTTTGTGCCCTGTGGGCCTCTGTTCGGACGTTCTCCACTTGTCCTCAAGACCTCTATCGTGGCCGTTCCGATTAACTACATAAGAGAAATGTTTTGGCTCGTTCCGGCTATTAGGGGTGTAAGAAGGGACGGCGATCGTGGCGCCACGGGCACGGGTAAGTGTTCCCGTACCCATGCCCGTCAGAAATAACTAACATGACTGAATAAGCAGAGCTGCTGAATCCACAGTGAAACAAACCGAACACAACGGATGCACATGCAGAGCTGCTGACTGCTGGATCCAATCAACCCAACCAATTCTTATCAGTGGAAGAACCAACATATCAGAAGCATCAGAACCGACTCTTTTCACCTTTTTCATGTTCACTTCCTCCCTGAGCCGGTGCTCCTCCTCCACCCTGTTCCTCTTCTCTTCCTTCGTGGATCTCCCCCACCGCCTGCGGAGAGGCTGCCGCCGCACCCGGTGATGAGACCTCGCCGCGTGCCATGCCCCCCCGCAGTGCTGCTTCGACTGGCAAGATTTGGAGCTAGTTCGCCATGGATGCCGGGATGGAGTGGAGGAAGGGGGAGCCGGCGCCTGGCCGTCGCGGTGGGGCAGGTGGTGGCGGCGAGGTCGGAGGTGAGCGCGCCTTTATCCACTGTGTATCTTTGGGAATTGTGGGCTGCCGTTGGCTCTTCGTGGGCTATGAATTTCCGGCCACTTCATGATAGCAGTTTTGACCACACTACCCACTTAGCTTTTTTTGCGGGCCGGATGGAGCGGGCTCACGGGCCGACCGCCGCCACTTATATACACGCCTGCCGGCTATAACCCTAGGCACGCACCTCTCTCCTCCTCCGCCGCCAGCCTCGCATCATCCAGTTCAGCTTTGAGGTGCGCTTGCTCCGATCCCACACCTTCTACCTCTCGTTAATCTGCAGTCTGATTTTGATTAGACTAGGGGCATAGTGCAACGATCTTCTAGCAGGTTCAAAATCTATGTAGCTCCGCAAGTATTTACATCTCTTTGGTAGTGGAATTGTTTCTAGGTTGCCAAGAAAATATGTATTCTTGATGATTTCTGGTAGATCTGTACCCTATTGGTTGCTTGATCGTTTTCCCGGTAGATCTTTAGCATGTTGGCGTCAGCAGGCATTCCATAACAGGTCCGATTTTCCCATTTATGAGCTCAGTAGCCCTTAATTTCGATTTGTACTAAATGAAATAGCATGTGAGCTCGCAAATTAAATCTTAGTTTCTCTAATTAGGAAACCCGGGCCTTCGAAATTAAGATGCACTGGGAAGTGAGTCGTGTTTACTGGTTCTCGTTACATGCCTAATTGGAATGGATTTGTTTGCCTAATTGATGTATTTATCTATTTTATCTCTCTCAAATTCCTGAGAGAAAGGGTGGCTTATTAGTTATTGCTATTAGTGCTTTCATATATTGCAGTCATTTCCTTTCCCGTTTTGGGCATACATTTTCCCTCCATGTTTAGCGTATACTGAGCTGATGCCGTGATTTATCTATAAAAATGTCTGTTTTAGTTGTTTCTCCTAGTTTTCACGATGAAGGTGATCGCTGCCTACCTGCTCGCTGTTCTGGGTGGAAACACTTCCCCAACTGCTGATGACGTTAAAAACATCCTGGAATCAGGTATCTCTGCTATGTTGGTTGCAAGTGCTGTTGGTTCAGATTCTTCTAACTAGTCCTAATTTTCGGTATATCTTATGGTTTGGCTTATTTAGTATTTTGCATGCGACGACAAATCCGCTGCGCTCCAGTGTGTTGCTGGCCATTACATAAAGGGTTCCACTTCATTTTCTAAATTTTACAAGATTAAAGCACATATGCAGTTATGCTAATTCTAAGTATGGTCACAACTTTTTTTAATCTGGTGATAGTTTATAATGTCAAAAACAGCTAGAGAAAAATGCTTATTGTTGGCAGACTTTTATGTGAGAGAATGTATGTATATGACTCTGTGTATCATTTGCCTTAGCAACTGCTTTGATTTTCTTTACAGTTGGGGCTGAAGCTGATGAAGACAGGCTGGAGTTCCTGCTCGCCGAACTCAAAAATAAGGACATAACAGAAGTGATTGCAGCTGGAAGGGAGAAGTTTGCTTCTGTGCCTTCAGGTGGTGGTGCAATCGCTGTGGGAGCTCCAGCTGCTGCAGCTGGTGGCGGTGCAGCACCTGCTGAAGAGGCAAAGAAGGAGGAGAAAGTTGAAGAGAAGGAAGAATCTGACGACGTAAGTATTTTCCACCTGGCAATGGTTCCATTCATTCATTTATTTCTGCCCATAAGTTCCTCTTGCAGTAGCATCCTTTGTGTTAATTGTGTACATTCATTTTATCCACCAATCCGCAATATTTTGTTCCATGGATCTTCTGTGTCATTTTATCCATCAATCCGCACTGTCCTGGAGTTTGGACATCAAATGCAATTTTCTACCACACTATCGTTCACTGATATACCTATTATAATTGCAAACGTGGAAGGTTGCATATCTTTCAAGACTTGCATTAACACACTGACAGTTTTATAATTCCTGTCTTATTATTTACTCCCATGCAAGTTATTTCATGCATTTGCTTTATTCAGTATATAAATTACTGTTACCTAACTGATTGATACTCTTGTTGAACTTGCTGCAGGATATGGGTTTCAGTTTGTTCGACTAAGTACCTCTGCCCACCTATTCAACTTAGTACAGTATTACCGTTCCTATTGTCTGCTATGAGCCTATGATAGTATCTGCAAAATATGGACCGTGTAGAGTCCCAATGTTTGTGCTATTTTGCTCGAGACAATGCGTATTGCTAGCATCTTGATATGTGAGTACGCGAGTGCCTCAGGAATCTTGAGAAGTTACTTGTAATCTGCACAAATTGAGTTTCGACATGTATCTGTTGTATGTTTCGTATCTGTTGTATGGATGATTCGAGGAAAGTCAAGCTGATTTTTTGTTTGCGATTATGCTGCTCCGGCGTTTGATCGAATTACTTCGGATCAGTGTATACACTCGCGTATAACACCCCTAAAGTTTCATCGAGCATATTTGTTAGTGGGCTCAAAATGCACATTTCAGCAATGATGCGCACCATCCAAGTAGGGAAAATTTGAAAATTCTCTCTGCTTAGCATTACAATCAGCAACAGTTTTGCTGCAACACCTTCTCGTCGTCATATCCTCGTGTTGATTTACACACAACAATTGCACAGTTGATATGGAACGGGTGCCTCATGAGCGGTTATTGAATTGAGAGCGAGGACAGCATGACAGATTAGCTACTTGGGTATGCTTGGATCTCTTGCTGATCTCTTGCTCCACTTTTGTTTAACCTTGCCTGACAAGGTTAGTGGACATGGAAGGCATATTCGGTATCCTTGCCAACCTTGCTTAACAAATATGGTATAGATTTTTTCTTCCCATTAACAAATTATCTCCTATTCATATTTGTATTCGAAATCATATATAGATGGAATATGGTATTGATTTTTACCATCTGAACAATTATTTTATCAAAATTATTCATATTCAAATTCGGTGAAACGATACATATTTTATTATAATATGCCTGATTAGTTGGACAAATAATTTAATATAAATTCAGGTTCCTTTAGGTGAAATAGATAAACTAGAGTGACTAAGTTGACTGCACGAGGATGAAAGTGGCATTAATATCTTAATGTCACATTATTCAGAAAATAAAATGTCTTCACATTACGTAAGTTATAAGATTATCTAGATCCAACTGAATTAAGTAGATCTTTACTATTATAAAAGAAGGAGTTGGTGGTTGGTGTGGCCTCTCCCACCTTTCCCACCTCTCTTGACAAAAAAATACTTTGTCTGATGTGTGGACCACCCACCCTCCCACGTCCGTGCGCCCGCCTCCCCACCCCACGAACCCATGTGCTCCTCCCCGATTTCTCCCTCGCCTCCTCGCCTCCTCCTCCGTCGCATGTTCTAAAAATTTTTACCACCTATTATCAGAACATATAGTATGATCAAATTTTAAAATCCGTAGCAATGCACGGGCATTCAGCTAGTATTCGATTTAAGTTCGTATTCATTGTGACATTCAATTCATATTTGTATTTAAGCATATTTGAAATTGTATTCGAATTCACTAAAAAATATAAATACGGATATAATTTCATCATTATTCGAATCGTATTCTTAGCAGAATCATATAGCTAGTTACAGATTACTACGAGCAATGTTGTCTCCCTTTCTGGGAAGCTCACAGCTGGAAGACGCCTTCGTTACTGACTGTTATCGGGTCGCGGCCCCAAGTATAAGCCCAATACAAATCTCGCTCACCCATCCTTCTCCCATAAGCGGCGAGCGGAGCCGAACTCCGGTGAGCAGCTACCGCCAGCTAACCCGACCACCTCCTGCCGACGCTCCGAGCCCCGATCCTCCGCGCGCGACTCAGAAAGGTTCGTCCCTCGTTGGTCCCCTAATCCAGTGATCCTTTTGCGCAACGCAAACCGTAGACCTCTCTCAATCTTTTTCAATTATAGGGGTTGTTCAGTTTGCCCCTAAGCTACAATTTCGTTATTCCCCTGCTTTCTTGTACTAAGATAAAGCGGCTGCGATTTGGGAGGCTCTTTCTGGCGAATCTACCTGGGGTGTAGTCCCTCATGTCCCCCTAAAGACGATTTCTCTAGATGAATAAGTCAGAAATCCAAATTTGTGGTGCTTGATGAGTGGTGAATAGCAATTAACGTGCTGAACTCATTGAGGATTGTCCTACTAGGCTGCCAGGAATCCAAATCTATGTTACGCGGATACTTCAAAAGTCACGTATCAAGATCGGACATCGATGATCACGGATATCGCCCGACACTGCGCCGATACGTATCCTGCATGTATCCAGATTTAATGGTTATTAAAAAAAAATAATTCCCGATACTTCTCCAATCTCGCTCCGATACTCTAACCCTAATATTCCCACCCCACCCACCAAAACTCAGATCTACTCATCCCGCCGCTGCATTGAAACACTCACAGATCGCGTTTCTCCAATGGCCCGCATCGCTTGTCGCCTCGGCCGCCGCCGCGCGCGCCGCCTGCTGCCGCTGCCGCGCCGCCTGCGCCTCGCCTGCCGCCGCCCGCCGCGCTGCCGCCGCCGCCGCCGCCGCTTGCCGCCCGCCGCCTGCCGTCCGCCCGCCGCCGCCTCCGCTGCTCGAGGTCGCCGTCCGTCGCCCGCTCTGGTGCTATCTGCCGCCTCCGCTGCTCGAGGTCGCTGTCGCCCGCCGCCCGCCTCGCTGCTCTCCGCCGCCGTCCCTTTGTCTGCTGCTGCCGCTGCTCGCCGCCGCCGCTGCCGCCGTGGCTGTCCGCCTCTGCCGCTGCCGCCGCCTCGCTGCTCGCCCGCCGCCGCCCGCCGCCTCTGTTGGTCTGGTGAGGCTCGTCCGCCCGCCTGCCGACTAGTGTGTGACTGTGTGTTGCTATTTGTTGCAAATATACTGCTAGTGCTATTTGTTGTTGTCATTACTCATTAGGGGCAGTGATTAATTTATATGCTATTTGTTGTGCTGCTGTTCGCCTGTTCAGAACTTCAGATCGAAACTTGTCTCCATCAGATGTTGGACCTGTGGTCCAATCAGAGACAACTCTACAGGATGGAAGCAACAATTAGACTACACATTTGTCTTCTGTCATGTCTTTTATCTACCTATTTTATTATGTAATAGTTATGGTCTTATGGACTTATGGTCTGTTCACTTTGTTGAACTTGAACACTTGGACTGGTTGTGGTCTTTTGGACATATCAGATTATGTACTAAGTTTATTTACTAAGTGGTCTGTCGAATGCTTTCTTTACTACCTACCACAACTCATGAATTGATTCTGCTATTTATTTCATTATTTGTGTACATGTACTTATCTATTCTGTTATTCTTCGCAGATGGTTCATTATATTTGTCTAATAGCCAGGAGGGAGAACTGAAGTACCAATCAAGTTGCTACATATCTACATCAATATTAAGGTATTCTTGGTTTCTCAATTCCTTATAAGAATCCATTAATTTCTTAATTTTATCTTTATTTTATATATATATATATATATATATATATATATATATATATATATATATATACGTATCGCCGTATCGGTATTTTTAGGAAAATGGCGAATCGCGGTATCGCCGTATCGCGTATCCGTATCGAGGTATCTGGGTAACATAGATCCAAATTTGTGGTGCTTGATGAGTGGTGAATAGCAATTAACGTGCTGAACTCATTGAGGATTGTCCTACTAGGCTCTCTAGCGCAGTCTGTTTGTGCTTTCTAGCATTTTGGCTGGGAGATGACCTATGTGATGTTTTGGATGTAAATGATGTGTTATTACTAATTAGATGCCAATTTTTTTGGACGGTAGCAGTGTCATACATGTAGAGTGCGATTGTGCGAATATTCATATACGTGTTGATCATCTTTCGGAAAAATTTTCTAACACAGCATTGCTCTGCTGGCTGCCTGGATCTTGTGTATGGAAGCCGTAGATGGACATAACAACCTAATTTACCTAACAAGAATTTTGGATTCGAACCATGTTCTATGTTTCTCACAGGTTTGTATTCTAATAAGCATATTTCCTTGAGACAGCATGCCTAAGATAAAGACAAGCCGTGTCAAATACCCTGAAGGATGGGAGCTTATTGAACCAACTCTTCGTGATTTGGAAGCCAAAATGAGAGAAGGTGTGCACATAAGTGTAATCTGTAATCACTTGTTTTTTTTCAGATGTCTATTGATATTTCCTACTGTAGGATGGTAGTAATGCGATTTTCTGATGCAGCTGAGAATGATCCACATGATGGGAAGAGGAAGTGTGAGGCTCTCTGGCCAATCTTCCATATTTCTCATCAAAAGAGCCGCTACATATATGATCTTTACTATCGAAGGAAGGAAATATCAAAAGAGTTATATGAATTTTGCTTGGACCAAGGTTATGCAGACAAAAATCTGATCGCTAAGTGGAAAAAGGTTGGTAAGCTTGATCATTTGTATGCATGCTTTGTTTTGATGGTTTCTACCAACTATGGTGGGATGCTTTTCTCCACTTTGGGGTGTCTTGGGACTTTTGATGGTTCAATTATGTTCCAGTTCTCGTAGATTTTGAGCATCTGAACATAGTTAGGTCATGCTCAGCTGTCACCACCATGATCAAGTGAAAACACAGCAAGAGTAATTCCGTGCCAGATGCACCCTTTTGACACGCTATGGCCATATCAAATCAGTTTCCATCTTTCTTTTTGTAGCCACCAGAAATATAGTTCGAGTTCTTTCTTTCTTTTTGTACCGACCAGAAATCTACCAAGTCTCTAGGCTAGGGTTACTTAATCATAACTACTTAAATTGTATTAGTCAACATTATGACTGCTCACTGCTGCCTATCTTTTTCTCGAGTCCTTTGCAGCCAGGTTATGAGCGCCTCTGCTGCCTCCGATGCATACAAACACGAGACCACAACTTTGCAACCACTTGTGTCTGCAGGGTCCCCAAGCATCTCAGGGAAGAAAAGGTGATAGAATGTGTCCATTGTGGATGCAGGGGTGCGCGAGCGGTGATTGAAGTTGCCATTGCGTGGTTAACAATAATCTGAGACTTAGTTGCTTGAGATGTTTCATTATATTTGATCTCTGGTATAACAAGCACCATATAATCATGAGATTCGTGCATTGTATTGTAAACTCTTGGTTATGGTATGGTATGTGCGTACGACTCAGTTTTCGGACAACGGAAGTTCACTGCTGTCTTGCTAGATATTTTAGCCGGATCTTGCAATGTGGATTATTGTACCTCGCCAGCCAATCGCTATAACTGCTGTATGAGCATCAGTCCATGTTTCACATGTTGGGTCATCGGTGTTTGTTGATACGTGGTATGCATCGGGTGCTAATGTCCATCTGAGTGCCGACATTCAAACTTCAGTGGGAGCCATCCGATCAGAGTTGTTCAGTCACATACCAATTTCAACGCAAGCTCATACAATACTACTTTCATACAATACTACTTTCTCAGGCTGCAATGGCTGGGTTCTTTTCAGCTTTATGATTATGGCTTTTGATTTTTTGCTATAGTAATTAAATTTTAAATGATGTGTCTTTTTAAGATAGAGTTTACAAGTTGATTGTACTAGACATTATACCGACTTCAGTTATACTAGCTAAAATCGCATGTGACTATTTCTCTTTCGTACTTTCTCTCGCGAACAGCCAGAATTTATAAGCTATAAGTTACAATTCAAAAGAAGATGCTCTACTCTAAATGGTTTTAGCCTTTTTTTGCTTTCAACTTATTTGAGCCAAAAGTCACTTGGAACAAGTTAGTTTTTAATTTTAGTTTATTTTGGTTTTTTTGCTTTTTTGCCTTTTCTTTTTCCTTATTCATTTGCATTGTCTATGACAATATAATAATTTTTTTCTTTTTTTTAATTGAATGACTTAGAAAAGACTAACAACTGGTATAGTATAATTTCAACCAACAACCAAAGTTATAAATCAGAAACTTGAACTCTTTGAAGCAAATCCTAAATTTAAGTCCGTCATACACATAGATAATAAATAAATAAATATAAAAAGATATTCCCTCTATTCTATTTTAAGTAACTAGCTGAATGCCCGTGCATTGTAATGGAAATAAAATAGTATACTATGTGAAGCTTACAAAAAATTAAAACACTACATTATAATATCTTCTGTATAAAAGCAAGATCACAACGAATGATGCAAATATTACAACGGATGAAGTTGAAATTGCATAAGGAAAGAATTATGTGGCTAACGCTGTATGGTATTTTTCTTTGATGCAATCACGAATTTATACTTAAAAGAAAATTAATTCTATCAATACTATGAGAGGCGGACAAATGAGAATCATATATACTTCACTTGCCCTGCATTTGATATACCACTTTTCTAGTATTTTGCATATAATAAAGTAGTTTAGTTCTTATCACACCTTATATGTAGGTTTGAATCATCAGTATATTATAGCCGGGGGACTCCCCGGCCGGGGAGGCATGCCACGTCAGCAATTTTACAAAAAAAACCCCTACATTCTACGAAATTACGTAAAGGCCATCCGTTCTCGCGAAAAAGTCCCTGTCAGGTTTTTTTGCGAAAACCCCATCGGCTTCACCCGAATTGCGTATTCTTTATCCGATAGCACCCCGCGGTTTTCCAAAATTACGTACGGGTCCTCGTTTAGTTACGTATAGGTCCTTACAGGTCCTTAGTTTTTCTTGCGAAAAAGACCTTTGATTTTCTCGAAATTACGCATGCGTCCTCGATTTTTTTAGAAACTTCTCGCGAATTATCGGCTCTTTTGTTTCGGTCCACACGGTAGCTAGCGCGGCGTGTCGCCGCGCTTACGCAGCTAGTAACTAAAACAACACATACGAAAGAAAGAAAAATGGAGCCTTTGGCTGTAGACGGTTGAGAAAGTGTATATAACATATGCCAACCAAAACAATACAGACATGCCCAGAAGCCGACAGCAGCAAGCTCAGCATCAATTGTAGTTTGGCTTTGTTATCTCAAAGTGAATTAATTATCCAACAAAGACATCGGGTCGCTGGTTCGCACAGACAAGCCCGACGGTCTATCGCTCTACGGCTTGCGGCGGGCACCCAACCGCAGCGCCAGCCATTGACACCGCCGCCCTACCCTCGACGTCGGCGAATCCATTCCAACCCCGAGGACCGAGGTGGCCGCGGACAGCAATAGCGGCTCGGCGTGCAACTACATAAAGAGCATGGAGGCCCTCCTCGTTGATTAAGTCCACGCGCTGCACCTCCACACAATCGCCCGGCTGTCGCCGGCCGCTGTAGAGGTGCTGCACCGTCGTTCAGCAATGAGCAGATCCAGTTTTGCAATTAGTCGTTCGTTAAAAAAGTGCTGCAATTAGCGCATGCCTACAAAGCTAGCCCTCCTCCCTCAAGTGTAATTGATATTGCATCTCATTTGTGTTGTCACTCGTAATGTTTGCATCTTTTATGCATAGTATTTTTCCTACGAGAGTGGGTGCATATCACGCTCTCCTTTCACAAACACATGTCATTTATTTTAAACATGAGAGTGACTATTGTCAAGGCGACTGAAATTTTTTTGTCTCTCAGTCACTTGAAGTTGCACTCTCAATCAACTAAAATTGTAGTTGTTTTTTTGGAGGGGATCTGTTTTTTTTAGGAAGCCGTAATTTTAATTGATTGAGAGTACAACTTCAAATGACTGAGAGACAAAAAAATTTTAGTCGTCTTGACAATAGCAAAACCGTTATTCATTTGAGGACCATGACCCGAAAAGAACATCGCGCTTTGGAGCCGTCGACCGGAACCGGACCACGCAGAGAGCGGCAGCTGCGGCTGCTCGAGCTGCTGTTCCTCTGTCTAGAGGAGGGGATGCCGCGCTGAGAGAGAGAGAGAGAGAGAGAGAGCGGAGAGGAACGAAACCCCGCCAGATTCCGCGGACAGGTTCTAGATGGCGGCGGACGCGAGCACGGCCATGACCATCGACTTCCTCCGCGCGCGCCTCCTCTCCGAGCGCTCCGTCTCCCGCGCCGCCAAGCAGCGCGCCGACCAGCTCGCCAAGCGGGTGCGTGCGTCTCCTCTCCGGCGCACATTTTTTTGTTGTCTCCTAACCCCACATTTCTGGCTGACTCACGGGGGAGCCTCTTGCTGCAGGTCGCGGAGCTGGAGGAGCAGCTCCGGACGGTGACGACCCAGCGGCGCAAGGCGGAGCGGGTCGCCACGGAGGTGCTCGCCATCCTCGAGTCCCAGAGCTTCGGCCGCCTCTCCGATGCTGCGGATTCCGGTACCGACACCGCGGACACTGACGGCCCCGAGGCCGCCGAGAGCGGAGGCGGCGGTGGCAAGGCCCGCGGGGAAGCGGAGGATGCATTTTCGGGGTCGGAACTGGGGGGCCTTGCGGCGGCGCCTCACACCGTGGGGCTGTCATGGAAGGGCCGCGCCGCGAGCCCCGACTTGAGAGGCGGCAGACGCCGCAGCAGAAAGGCAGGCAGCTCAGGCAGAGGCATAGCCATAGCCATAGGAGGAGCTACATTTACATGCTGACGGCGGATCCGTCGCCCAAGTACCAGCCGGGGCAGTCGTGCCGGAAGATCAAGAGGAAGGAGCTGAGGTCCAGGCATTGAACGACATTGCTGAAATTCTGTGATAATTGTTGATCTGTAGCTGTGCGTTAGCTATCTGACTGACGTGTTGTAGCTGTACTGTTTTGACAGATTGCAGACTGAAGGTGAAGAGGGCAAGGACAATGTCGTGGAGATTCCCGAGGAGGGGCAGGAGGGATCAGATTGTACTGTTTGTACCGATGAGCAGCGTGATTTGGATGGTGAGGTGAGCCAAGATGGGCGGGGTTATTGTGGTGATGGAAGAGTCGGGGATGGCAGTGGTCAATATGCGATGGAGAAAGGCGGGGAGATGGAGAGGGTGCTTGAGAAGCAGGCTGAACTGATTGGGCGCTATGAGGCAGAAGAAAATGCTCAGAGGGAGTGGGAGAAGAAATTAAGTGAGAGCCGATATTCAACTGCGGTATGTGCTATTTTTCTGAGTTAGGAAATATTGTTGATTTAATAGTTATTGTGCTAGCACTTCTCACAAATATGCATGTTGTGTCATGTTCAAAGATTAACCTTGCATTTAGCTGCTGTTTTACAGGGATATAGGATCTGTTTTAGAACTTGAGACGCATTTGGTGGTTGGTTTGGGCATTTTAATGGACTTGACAGTCATAAATTTGCTTGTTGAAATAGTGCACTGCATTTTAATGCGCTTGCCTTTTGTGAAACCTGGCTGCTGACCTTGTTTGGAATAATTATTTACATTCTAACATGAAATACTTGCTGTCAATGTAAACCAAACAATTTGCTTTTACCTTATTTTTTTGTATTGAACTTTGCAGTTGACTGGACAAAAATCTGAAAAGAGCTAGAAATTCGGTTGTTTGACTTGTACTTCTGTGTTCCAAATTCCAGGATGATGTTGACCGAGACAATAAGCAAAATCTGATCGAAAAAGCTTGCGACCAGAGGGGCGAAGCTGCTCAGATTATGGATAATGAAGTAGTTTGTGAAGAGTTGAGGGATAAAAATCCCTTTGGCATCAACTGTCCCTCTGAATGTTTGTCCAATGGTTCTCTCTCTGGATTGTCCCCAAATGCACCAGAAGGAAGAGCTGTTGAGCAGTGCCTAGTTGTTGAGTGTGATCACGGTTTTGGACAGGCTACTGCAGCAGTTGCTTCAATTGATAGCGAATCGCAGTTAAGTAGAAGTTGTACTGAAATTATTGAAGGAAATGGGAATAATCTTGGAAGATCAACTCCTAAGAGCAGCCCAAATGCAGGACATAGTAAAGGTGAAGGAGATGAAAATTCAGCTAGTGGTTCAAGCTACCATGCAAATGCTCACTCTTCTGAACACTACATAAATACACCATCAGTTGGGAGTACATTAAGTGATACCCCTAAAAGCAAAGTCTCTGAATGGAGCTCGTCATGCTTTCACAAACATACCGATAATCAGATTGACACACAGCTGTATCAACTAACTGATGATGTGGGAGGTGTTCTAGAGGCCCTTCAACGTGCCAAAATGTCCCTAAGAGAAAAGCTGAGCAGGCCAAGTCCACCCAGCCAGGACATGTTGGCACTTCCAGCACCAGAGGATCGCTGCATAAAGGATGATTTGCCAATCAATGACACAGAACTTCCACACTGCAGGTCACGACGGCTCAGCCAGGAAATATTAGCACTATCAGCATCAAGAAACTACCTTAGCTGGATCAATTTACCACAGGATGATGCGAAAGTACCAGTTGGCCCTGCTGGTTTGTTTCGGTTGCCAACAGACTCGTTTCCCCAAAACGTGGTGTCTTCAACTGATGGCTATATATGGTTCTAGGTTCAGTTTGAAAGCAACTAGTCAGCACACCATCTTTTCAAGCAACCCGGCTAATTATATCATGTCAACCGCATCACTTTCCCAATATGGTTCTGGGTTCTCACAGAAGAATACATATTACGATCCTCGTAGTTCTATGTTATTGTCAATGCCTGCTGCTGGTGGGTGTAGCATCCCGGTGTCAGACTTCAGCATAGGGGGCGCTTCTTTCATCGCTGAAATTCCAAGGTCTAGCAACAATTTAAGAAGGGGAATGCCTTCTGGAGATGCAGGCATGCTTTTCCAGTACGGTGGTGATTACACGTAATAAGTGGTTTTGTAGCTATGCATGCTTAGGATCCCAGGATAGTCTTTAGTTAGATGCTATTTGTTGCATCAATTTTGCCTACGGTTTGAAAATGATGTATCATGTATGCCATGTAGTATTGCAATTCAAGAGCAAGTTTTTGTTTATAAGCAGTGTTGGCGTTTGAAACAATCCTCTCTCATGCCCCTATGACAAGTTGTTACTTTGATATCAGTAAAGCTACATACATACATATATTGTGAGGATCAGTAAAGCTAAATTTGCCAAGACATGACAATTATCCTATATAAATGGAGCTTTTCGCAGAGTTGGTATACGCAACTGAGTGGCAAACGAACTAATCCGAGTAATCTGTGCCTTATGGCTGAAATTGTACTGTAGCGGCTGAAATTTCACTGTAGCTGAAGGTGATTTATTTGTTGTAATTAAATTTAAAAAAAATAAAAATAGAAAAAATATGCTAGTTCATCACGGACAACACAAACAAATACGGAAAAAACCGACAAAAAAGTTTAAAAATCTAAAAGTTCAGAAAAAGATGAAATTTATGAATAGTGAAAAATAAGTCAGAAGCTGAAGCCAAAATAAGCGGGAGCTCATTTGTCCGGTCTCCTATGCACTTGCTGCTTGACAATTCGCATCCATCATGGCAGGTATTGTTTTTTCCCGGCATTCTTGTTCTTTTGTTCTGTTTATCGTATAGTTTATACGGCAAGAGACCTGTTTCACGATAGCGCGTATTGCTTGCTTGCTTGCTTCCCGAGCAATCTTAATTTGCTTGTTCACCAACTCATTATAATGTTACATGTTTGGTGCTAGCACCATTGCCGGGCACCATCATTACAACACTGCGTGATCGTTGTCATCATGTTTTTTTTTTTGAGAATTGACATCATGGTTTTCGCCTACTGCAGAATTGGCAAGTTTGTTAGCTATACCATATATAATGTTTCTTTTGGATAAATGGAAACCTCTTAATAAGAATGGATGGATTAAATGACTAACCATGAGGGGGAGGATATATCATATGATCAAGCATATATTGAACCGAACATGACGAAGACTGGTGACATCAGGATTCAGGTCAGATCTTTTCCCCCAAGTTATGCCTGTCACCCCACCAGTATATGATCATTTTTTGCTATTCAGTAAAAAGTGCATAAAACGTCGTTGATTATTCCATTGTAAATAATTTCGACGTGACAAAGATGAAGACTTAAAGAACCAGAACTAGTGACATTCATATATTCAGGTTTCAGGGCATAGAATCAGGTAGGTAAACAAGCGTGGAAGACAAGAAATACTATGCCACTGATCTTTCACTCCAAGCACTGCTTGCAGCAAACCTTGTTGATATGACAGTCTGTAGTCTATACCTCCAGTGGCGGAGCCAGGATTTTTCGGAGCCTCGGGCCAAAAATTGCTCCGAGAAATTCTGGCTCCGCCACTGAGTCGACCTGAGTTGGGCTGTGTGTGCAGTGGCGAGATGGAGCAGGATTGGCTGTGGCATGGAGATGCCAATGTCTTGGTTCTCTTCATCATGTATTTCTAATTCTAGTATCGCAAAAATTTAAATAGCAAGTAAATAGACTAATAGTCAGATAAAGGGCGATAAGTTTGGGACATTTCAATGTCCAAGGAACCAATATGAAGCTGATCAGATGAAGTCGGTTCCTTATGCTTCAGCTGTCGGAAGCATTATGTATGCTCAAGTATGTACACGCCCTGATTTAGCTTTTGTAATCGGGATGCTTGGCAGATATCAGTCCAATTCAGGACCGGACCACTGGAAAGCCGTTAAGAAAGCTTTGCATTATATGCAAGGCACTAAGCATTTCATGCTCACATATAAGTCTTCTGATAGCCTTGATGTTATTGATTATTGATTGATTTTTGGGATGTGTTGATACTAAGAAATCCACGTCAGGTTATATCTTCACACTCGAAGGAGGAGCTATTTCATGGAAAAGCTCCAAACAAACCCTTACGGCATCTTCAACGATGCAAGCTGAGTTTGTGGCATGTTATGATGCTACCGGGCAGGCTGTATGGCTTAAGAATTTTATCCTGGGACTTAGAGTGGTAGACAGCATCTCTAAACCACTCACTTTATACTGCGATAATGAGCCCGCAGTCTTTTATGCAAATAACAAGTCAAGTGGTGCTGCTAAACACATTGACATTAAGTATCATGTTGTGAAAGATAGAATTCAGGATCAAATCATAAGTATCAATCATATTAGTACTAAATTGATGCTTGCGGATCCGCTTACTAAAGACTCACCACTCAGTGTTTTTCGTGATCATGTTGCCGGCATGGGTTTATTGGAAAGCCTCGGATTCTGGATAAAAGGACCTTTAAGCAAACCAACTCCCATTAAGTGTAATGAATATCCATTCTAAGATAAAGTAGTACACTATAGGTACTGAGGTTGTATGGTACCTTATTGACCATGCAACACATTGCCTTGGTATGCTGTTTTATCAAAGGATAGACTTATGATGTTAGCCTTACGATCAAAGGGGAGAATGTTGGATTGATTTCTAGGCTAACCGCCCCGAGATTTCAGGGAGACCCAATCTCCACCACGCGCCTTGATCGGAGGCGATTGCCAACTGATTTTGGTTACGATCCCGGTCACCTAGCGCTATAACAAATAGAGGGTTTCGGCAGAGGGATTGACACCAGTTGTTTTACGCCTCCACAAACCCTAACATCACCCGATCCGTACGGGCGCTACCGTGAACGAAGGCCGACGACCGCAGTCGTCGGCCACCCCTACTGTCACCGTCCACGTCCACAGCGCCGACAACCTCACCGCCGCCGCCGCCGACCTCTTCTTCTCCCTCTCCGACCGCGCATCTCCAACCATCTCTCATGGCTTCGTCCGGCTCGGGTACGCACTCATGTTTCCGTACTTATGATTATTAGGTGTTCATGTTGATCTAGGTCTTAGATTATATATTAACAAAGATTTCAAGAAACACGCGCTCTTCTGATAGGCTAGAAAACAAATTACTTGGTGGTGTGGCGCACTTTACTCTTGAGAAAATGGAAGATTTAATCATTTGCCACTCTTATGAGTAGAGTGGCAACAGATTTGCCACCCTGGCCCGCTTTCAGTGACTCAGACGGGCCCACATGTAAGTGACAGTTAATTGGCTAATCTTAAGAGTGGCAAAAAGTTGAAATCCAGCCGATGGCAGTTATAAGAAAGACTTTAATGACAACAAAGAATCGGCCGGACAATGTCATGTCAGCCTCCATACCGAGCTCTTCGGGATTTTACAGCAAATCGATGTGCATAAACATGCAAAAATACTTTTCATGTTCACCTTTAAACAGTTGCGTATTGCTCCCTCGGACACAATCGCAGGTCAAGGGAATAAACCATGCGATCAGATATGTCCCTTCCAACGGCTTTGATGTATCTGCTCAATCGCCTTTCTAGCTCTTTCCTCTCGATTGGCCCAAAGACTCGCTGAAGTTCCTGAAAGGGAACCAACAAACTGAAACAGTCTAAAAAGGCACAGGCACAAATTAATGCATCCTCCAAAGAACAACTATACAAATCGTATAGATATCACAATCAGAGATCAGTTATGCGATTTTAATCTTTATGCAACATAAATGGTTGTTAAATTAGGTAAACAGGAGCTTTTGATACATGTTCCACACAAAAGACTTGCAAAAGGATGGATGATTTAATAACAGCAAAAGCTGGCAATTTCCAAATAAGTACTAGAAAGGCAAAAATAATGCATGCCTGATTATACAACCCCATTTCACTGCATCGACAGGCTATGACTTATATCATCTTTTAGGTTGGAGCACAAATTTTTGTATACACCTTATACTTAACTCGAGAAAGATTCATGTCCATGGTGATATTTTAAATATCATTTGGAACAATCCTCGGCTGCATCAGCTTTGAATTCTGAATGAACCACATCTTCATCAACCATCATGTCTGATTCATCATAGTTCAAATCTTCATCATCCTCATCAATGGGAGACTCACAATGGTCATTTTTTTGCTGAAGATTCATCGGGAGGACCACAAATCTGTGGTTGGGGCATTTCATCTTGCATTTTGGCAAAATCAGATAGAACAGAATAGGTGGTGATCGGTTCGGCTGAAAGCTGAAAGCTTATGGCTGAAAACACTGTAGTTGGCTGAAAAAAACACTGTAGCTGATAGAGGCTTATTTAACATAATTAAATTTTAAAAAATTGAAAAATATAAAAAATATGTTAGCCCATCACAGACAACGCAAACGAATACGAGAAAAAAAAGAACCGACAAAAAACTCAAAAAAGTCAAAATTCGAAAAACGAAATTATGAATAATGCAAAAATAAGCTTAAGCTTTAAGCCATAAGCTATATTGAGCAGGGCCTAACTCTTATCTAGTAAAGGTTTGGCTACATCATAGCGAACCCACCTGCAAGGTTAAGAGTTAAATATCAGAGAATTATGAATAAGTTAGTAGACAAGGAGAGCCCAAATAATTATTTATCCAACATTTTAGCATAGAACCGAAATGTTAGAACGTTTTGTTTGGAAAAAGTCTATTTTACCCCCTCAAGTACGGTGGTTTGTCTACTTAACCCCATGAAGTATAAAACTAGGTATTGTGCCCCTTAACTACGCAAACCCATCTAAATACCCTCCTGAGGCAGTTTTGGAGGTGGTTTTTCCACCGTGGAGACGTGGCAAATGACATGGCAATGGCTGCACCTGAAAATTATTTGAGGAAGTGGGGTCCACTTGTCATCGAGTCAAGTTTAATCTTTCTTTTTAAAAGAAACTTCTTGGAGGGCCTACTTGTCATAGCGAGACAGAAGGACAGAGAGGGGTCATCTTCCTCCTCTAGCTCTGGACAGAGAGACTGAAGAGAGGTGCGTCGGGCAAGTAGGAGAATGGCAAAGGAGTGGTGGCCAGGATCAGTGGTTAGCGAGGATCAGTGAAAACTAAACACGGTCATTAACTTAAACTAATTACATATTTAAACTTGATCTTCGCGCTATAGTGGTCGTCTTCCCGCCGAGAGGAGATCGTCATTGGCGAGAGAGACCACGATGGGCGGCGAGGTGGGACAAAACGGAATCATCGCCTCGAACCGAACCTCTAGGCGAGGCAACGGGGCTCAAATTGGTGCATGGGGTGGTCGGCGGCGAGCTTATGCAACAGCGCACGGGAGCATGGCACCACGGCGATCGACGGTACCAAAGACAAATTAAACGCTAGGGGAGCTATAAGGGATGAAGGGGAACTAATCGAAGGCAGAGGCAGAGCTCGAGGAGGTGAGGAGCAAGCTGGCGTCGAGGGGCCAAGGCGGTGGAGGGAAGGAGCACGGCAACGACGCAGTAAGGTGGAGGCGGCTAGAAATGGCGATGGGGATTGGTGAAGGAGACCATGGCAAGGCTTCTGTGAAAGGAATTGATGCGTGGTGCTCCGAACCGGCGAATTGCGGAGGTGCATGCGCTAAGGGAGTTATGGACCTGAGAAAAGAAGGCACAATGGTTGGGCGTGGAAGTTCCAGGCATACAGGGGGCGAACACGATGCGGGTATGGCGTGGGAGCGGCGGGCGCGAACACGGTGTGGCGCAGAGCAGAGGGGAAGAGGGGGTCTGAGCAAGGCAGGGGACGGTGTAGCACGAGGCGCACAGGGACGGGCGGTCATGCACTATGGCGCAGGTGGATGTGGCAGGTAGCGCGGCCGGTGCGTGCACGATGCAGTCAGCGTGCGCATCGGGAACGGACTGGGCGACGCTAGAGCCAGGGGAGAGAGGGGAAGGGAGTGGACCGGGCTGGGTTGGGCTTGGCCCAGAACACGGGTTAGGTTCAGGTTTTGGAATTTTTGAAAACTTGGTTTGAATTCGAGTGGAACTTTTGAATTGAAATTCAAATTGAATTTTAGTCAAGCAAAAATTCAAGACTCCCAAAATGGGATGTTACAGTTATGCAATGGCAACCCTCGGTTGGAGAGTACTGTGGGGTATGAGGAGAGAAGTAGAGAACAAGAGAGATTCGGTTGTAGTCTGCAGGGAGTTGGGGAGTGATTTATGAAATGTTTTTCTACTTTTCTTTTGAGTTTTTTAGCCGACCATTTAGGTAAAAGTACAACAACGGAGGATGATGGAGAAAGGGTTCAATGGTTCTATAGAGAAGTGAATCGACAAACTCCTTTGGGAGTGACTATTGCTAAGGCGACTGAAATTTTTTTATCTCTCAGTCACTTAAAGTTGCACTCTCAATCAACTAAAATTACAGTTGTTCTGAGAGTGCAACTTTTAGAGGAGGCTGCAATTTTAGTTGATTGAAAGTGCAACTTTCAAGTGACTGAGAGACAAAAAAATTTCAGTCGCCTTGGCAATAGTAAAACCGAAATCCTTTTTATGTTAGTAGAGAAAAAAAGAGTGCTCCTGCTTTTCGTGCTCCATGAGAGTGAATGCACACGGACACGAGTGATGGAAACAGAACTTGATGCAGTCTTGTCTCAAAAAAAAAAAAAACTTGATGCAGTCCCACTGCATGCACGGGCATTCAGCAGCGTCTGTGGATGAGATGGGCAAACGAGACACAATAGTAGTAGGCAGATGCATACATCGAACATGGACTGCTTGACTAGACAGTTTTCCACGAGAATCGTCAGTAAGGCACAGTTCGTTTCATGCCCAGCAGAGACCAGTCGTGTGAATTTGTGATTGAAGGTACAATACTATTGACATTAAGGAAGAAGTTCTTAACATCTAGCAAATTAAAGTTACGTGCTCATGTGCTGCTCCGGAAGACAATCGATGGAAATCAAGCATCAAACATCCAACACCCCAATATTCAGCATGCACAGGTAAATCTAACCAATGCACATGACTACAGTTTTACATTACAGGTGCTATGGTGCATGTTGTTTAATGAAGCTTCGGGTTCAGGGTTTTACGGCACCATTTACATATGATATTGTTCGTCATCAACAAATAAAGCTCCAGTTCAGATTAAACTTTTTTTTACTGAACCTTACGTGTGGATTTAATCAGTTTAACTCAAAACTAGAACCTCAATATGTTCAAGGTTGATGGAGAACCACCCGTACGTACCATAGCACTTCTTTTTTACTTTGCACATTTGAGCAAGCAGGCTAATCAATGGCCATTTTCAGCACGACAACACCGTCAAACAAGAGCTATTTGGATTAAGAACAGCACATGGCAATATATTGTTGTCTTGTTAGGATCAACAAAAGAGTAACAACTCTTCCCTTCTTCCACAAGCACCATGGTATGAACATATAGAAAAAAAGTTGGGGCTTGGCAACGTGAACAAACAGTACAGTTTACTTTGTTGGCAAAAACCACGGAAAGCTCAGCACCTGAACATCAGAACACATACTAGACTAGATGAGTACCAAAAGGAAGTAGCGTAGCTAATACAAGTTGTACTTCCGTCTCCAAAAAAACAAACAAACAAAAACACACAGGTTGTAGTAGCCGTCTGAAAGACTTGAGATTTCAGGTACAATTATGACAAACAAATATTTAAAAGAGATCAGCACGAGCTACAGCTCTAAACTGTATATAACAAAGCGTAACGAAACAAAGCCGGAATTCCAATTTTAAGGACACAAACTGATTGAACCTGAGAACACTTTACCAGTATGAGGAGACCACCTGACTAATATTGACAACTGAAAGTTATACTAGGTCCTATTCCATTATAATACTAAAGAAATGCTTACTGGTTACATCTTACCAAGGACATCATTGCTACACAGTTCATTTTTATAAGGAGACCATACATTTCAATGCTCGAACTCTGTAATTTTTCACCGACAATTAGTCCTATAATATATAGGTTCTGTGACACAAAAGTGATACCGTCAGATTCGTATTTGAGGGTCTTTCGTGTGATCATGGTTTTGCAGTTACAAAAAATATACTGAAAGAGAAATCAAAGGTCAAAGCTCAATTTTGAAGACTGCACAACTCAAACCGCACCCTTAAAAAGTCAATGGAGTACCAGTTGGCATTTAAGCAAGATTGACTAAGGATGGAGAGTCCATTCTCTTCATTGTATTAATAACTAATGATGGAGAATGGCCATTAGTAACACACAATACACGTTGGCATTTAGGCGGCACCACACACTCCTATAGTCCTATGTATGCAAACCTTATACTTCAGTCTTCAGGTGGCAACATTAAGTATGTGGTTGTTTGCCTTGATCACTAATGAACATACCCCTGGACACACTTCAAACTTCAGTATTACTACTACCACTGGAGTTGTTCTCATAAATTTGAATAGGAACTCTAGGACACAAACTTCATAGAAACACTAATTTTGTGATTCAATTGCTTTGCCAAAAGGAGCTATTTTATTGGTAAAAGATCCTGTTTCTACCAGTCTCTTAGTTCAAAGCTCATGCCATACTACGCACCAAACAAATTGGTGCTGCCAGCAGAACAAAAAAGAGAATTATAAGCAAACCAAGCCCAGCAGAACAAAAAAGGAGAATTGGATTATTAAAATTTGCCCGAACCAGAAAATTCAGGCAGCACGAAACTAGTGGACACCAACCGATTGGTAAATTATGCTACTGCAACCAGTCCGAAGTGAAGAACAAGCTATACACCGAATCCCAAACTTATTCCCAGACAGCAGTCAATAATATACATATGGAGTTGATCCACTCCATAATCACGAGACAAGAAATAAAAACCACAAATTCACAATCACTTGAGTAAATACAATAGAGGCAGCATATCGAGAGAGTCACAGACCGCAATCTTACGCTGACGGCTCATCGTTCACTTCGCTCTTCTTGGGCTGCGCCGGGGCTGGGAGCGGCTGTCGTAGTCGACAACCTCGGCGTCGGTGACGGAGCGGGAGTGCTGCACGATGGATCGTCCTATGGAGTTGATCCACTCCTCCTTCTCCTTCTCGGAGTCGGCGATGAAGTACATGGTCTCAGTCGGGGTGGAGAGCTCGAAGGCGAACTGGCGGTTGAGCACGTCCTCGGCGCCCTTGACGGTGAGGCAGGATGCGACGGGGATGACGCCGCGGGGCACCGACGCGCGCATCACGGCGGGGTCCTTGAACCAGAACAGCCGCCCCTGCTTGAGCACGAACCACCGCCGCCGCCACGTCTTGATGTACTCGCCCTGCTTGTTCAGCCACCCCACGCGCTCCGCCCCGTGCCAGAACTCCACCCCGCCCGAGGCCGCGTCGCCGCCGCCCGCCGAGGAGGAGGAGCCGCCCGTGCCCATCACCGCGCGCCACAGGCTGGCCGCCATGGCGCCGGGGGATTTGGGGATCGGGTGGGTACTCGCGCCGGCCGCCGGGGGATAGGAGATTGGGTGGGGGTGGTTCGCTGCTGGATTCGGCCGGATGGGCGACAGTAGGTGGAAACGGATCGGATATCATGCAATACGAATTCATATTTTTAAAATAAATTTAAGTTTAAATTTAAATATTTTTAAATATGAATACGAATATTTTTAAATACGAATACGGATATTTTTTAATACGGATTTTCTCGAATACGAATATCGGATAAAACAGATTCCTAGCGGTTTTGCCAATTTTTCACCGGTTTTGACCGGTTACCGGTTTTAAACCACTTAAATTCAAATTTTAAATCACAAAATTCGTACAAATTTTTCATAGGTTCTAGAAACAAATTGAATAGTCTTAAATACGAATACGGATACGAATATTCTCGAATACAAATGCGAATACGAATATTCTCAAATATAGATACGAATATTCTCGGATGTGAATATGAACATTTTCGAATACATATTTTATTTACTATATTCATGTTTTTTAGATATAAATATCAAATAAATTAAATTATTTGTTATTGTTTTTCACTCCTGTGGGCGAGTGATGGGATCGGGGAAGGCATCTAATTAGCGTTCACCCAGTTTAACGGATTAGGCCAAGAAGTTGAAATCTGACGGCCTCATCCTTTATTCACTTCACAAATGTCCACAAAATCCAAACTGTTCAGGTAGCCTATATATAGAGCCTAGACCTAGAAGCTATATGGGCTTGGAAAGCCGATATCAATGGATGTGATCTTTTCAACTGAGCCTAAAGGCTTATGGCTGCGGTTAATAGCTTTTAGTTCTAACGTAAGTGTTTGTGCGAACGAACCAAATATCGATAATTTAATAAGCTGTTTTGAAAAGACTATCCGATAAACCGCTAAAAATGCAACGGAGAAGTCATCATATTTATCTGTTTGCATTATGTCTTTATCTGTAGGACTAGATGATGTTGGGCGAAAAAGTCTATTTTTGGTATTGTAATATTATTCGAGCCCTAGAGGCTTTATACCAAACTTTAGCCTCATGTGGCTATGCTTATATAATATCATGAACTGTCTCTAATTATTGTTACGTTGTAATACTCTGATAGGCATATTATTCGTTGGAGCGGTGTTCTACCGGGCAAACGAATAATAATCTGTTGACCAGTGCATGTATATGTGAATTTGCATTTATGTATATGAAATGTGTCATATGTATATGATTTTGCTTTTATATATGTATATGAGACCGTGTTATATATATATGTGAGTTTGCCCAAAATATCACAGACGGTTTTAAAGTAAAATCGTCTGTAATGTTTAATTTTCACAAACGGGTCTAAATTAAAACCGTCTGTATTGTTTGCTTATTACAGACGGTTGTAATTAACAACTGTTTGTGGTGTTAAATATCATAGACGGTTCTATTTAAGAACCGCCTGTGATTATTCCCCTATATATATTGCGCTGTAGGGTTTTCCCCCACTATACTAATGCTACTCCCCAGCCCCCACTCTAACGTTGTCGCCTGCCCCGAGCCAATCGCTGCTTCCCTCGACTCGGGCGGCCCTCCTCCCCCGCGCCCGGCGCCCTCCTCCTCCCCTGAGCACGCCACCTTCCCCGAGCCAATCGCTGCCTCCCCTGACTCCAGCGCCCTTCCTCCCCTGTGCCTGGCGCCCTCCTCCTCCCCTGAGCACGCCTCATCCCCCGAGCCCGACGCCACCTCCCCCGAGCCAGTCGCTGTCTTCCCCGACTTCGGCGCCCCTCCTCTCCCACGCCCGGTGCCCTCCTCCTCCCCCAAGCACACCACCTCCCTTGAGCCCAACACCGCCTCCTCCCCCCAAGCCCGACACAGCGAGGTGCTTGATTTTCTAAGGTAGCGCTAAGTGCATGCCTTGCCCTGATTCTTCTCGGTGGTGTCAATTACCATTGGTGTTGTGAGTATTCTGGCAGTTCATCCTTTACACTTTGCTTGATCTGTTTCAGATAGTTATTCTGTGATTTATCACTATCTATCTCTGGTTGGAAGAAGTTGCAAAATGATGCTTGTGTAGTGGGCTCAACACTCAATGAGGAAATTGTCTAATATTGAAATTGAATTAATTGATGTTGTTACTCAGTTAACTGGCAGTAAGTAGTCTCTTTGTGTGTTGGGAGCTTTTCTATGAATTGTTCAGTTGAAAACTTTTTAGAGCTCAAAATCTAAACTGTGGTAATCATTTCCAATTTGTGAAGAATATAGATAAAGTATTAAGAAGGCCAAGAGTGAACCTTGAGCAACTCTACAACTAAGAGCAATAATCACATTAAAATATGAGCTTCTTGTTGGTTTAAATTATTTTGATGCTCTATGTTTCAAGTCAGCTCAATTATGCTTACATATTAATTAATTATTGTTTCAAAATGCTCAAGAATTGGCTCTACATATTCTTGATTTAGCGTGTGACGTCGTCCTAACATTGTTGTTTCAAAATTTCTAACAATTGTTGTTTCAAAATGCTTAAGAATGGGCTCAAGAATTGCTCACTTTTATTATCTTTTGAAGATGTCGTCCGCTCATTCTTCGTCATTGTCGCCGGATGCGTGTGATGCACCGTCCTCTGGAAAATTCAAGCGCCATGGAAGAGGACTATTGAAAAGGCCCGAGGGTTGATTTACCATCATGGATGTCGATGCGTCTGGACCCCTCTCAATCCTCGCTGAGCAGTGCCTGTATTTCGGAGAATGGCTAGAATAGTTGCATGGGAACAGATTGAGATCATGTACAATTCGTGGAAGAACGTGATCGAAGTTTAGAAAAATGAGCTAGTGACAGAAATTTTTGGATCATTCAAGATCCTGGAAGAACACAAGGTCTTCGTGCGATGACATATGTTGCTAGTGGTGTGTAAAGCATGGAAGAACTTCAACAACGTGCTTACAAAGCAATATGTGGAGAAGGATCTGACACCCCTCTAGAAGTATCCATTCCTATCCTGGAACCGCAATGACAAGAGTTTGTGGTGATAAAAACGACAAATAATTTTAGGAATGAAAGTGCGACGCACAGGGCCCTCTAGGCAAAAAATACACACCCTTACAGATTCGGCATCGCTGGGTATGCTGAGATCCCTGACAAGCCCGGAAATCTTATGGGACGCCTCCCCGCCATTTGCCGAGGTCCCTGATGAGCGCACTTGAAACTAGATAAGAGCGATGTCATTTACTGTGTCATCGAGGGTCATCACCTTTCAAAACCCCGCAAACGAGGAAGTGTCCCACCGCTTGGTAAGATATCGAATTACCTAGTTTGTAATTACTTCATAACTTCATGGGAAGTGAAATGACATGTCGGGCTCTAGCAGGAAGCGTTGAGTGTAGAATCTTCCTAAGGCTCATTCCATGTAGTCAGGGATAGAGATATACTCTCTGCGGTCCTAGGAAACAAGGAGCATCCGGGTCGTGTGAGAGGTCTTGGTTTTTATGTTCTTTGAAAACATGGTTTCTCAAAGGACTCTAAAGCATACTGGAGTAGGCAGAGAGCCAAAGCAGAGCATGAGGCATATCTACGAGAGGAGATTAGGGCATCCCTTAGAGAGGAGATCGCTTATTCCGTCAGAGATGAGGTGCAAAGGTATAGGAAAAATCAGTTGGAAGCCGCCGTCACTCCTGTTCTAGCCAGCCCCCAACCGTCGGAGTAGCTGCGCGTCCAACCTTACCTCAGAAAGTGACCATAGATTTCTTGTTGATGACATCCTGATAATAATTATTATCTATGTGATACTCGATCCATTGATAGGCCTGTTGGAGTAGCTAATTTGTATCGTTATGTAGGTGGCTACGAAGTGCAAGCTCCAAGTGAGATATGCCTCCATTGCAGATGCCCCTGGTGCCAAGGCCTTAGTGCATGGTGTAACTCTAACTTCAAGTTAAGTAAAAGTAAATGTGAATGGTATTCATGCCAATTTTGAGGTCACCCCACTGCAGATGCCCCAAATAACGAAGTCGTGACTCTAGGGCAAGCCATTAGAACATTCATCCAGTGGCTCAAGAGGGATATTTGCCTGGAGGTTCATGTACTGGTGCCAAGTCCACGAGAGCTATCTGCACCGAAGCTACCTACACCAACACGGCAAAGGCGTGGTGCATCTACATCTCATGCATGGTCGACTACCGTGAGGTCGACCTCTAACAACTGAGGTGGCAAGGGCAAACCGAAGAAGACTGATGATATCCCCTACTTGCCGTTGTTCCAGAAATTCGAGATAGGCAAGCCATTGCTCGTCCTGATAGAGCTCATCCAAACCCTAGGACTAGCTTGCCAGAGATTGCACTTATGGTATATAGAACAGGCCAACAAGCCAGAGGGACAACGACGCTCGGGTTTCAATGTCAAGTTTAGATCGCATCATCTTCACTACGATATTAATGATTGTATCTTTACGGTGACCTTCGAGGACATATTCTTTCTCTTCAAACTCGACGCCCTCGACACCTCACTCATTCGTTGCTAGACACTGTAAGCGTGTATAACATCATGATCTACGTTCATGTAATATTGAAATGTCATATATAACTCATTACTTTTGTGTATATATAGATACATGGTGACTCAAGCCAGACATACCTGTGTAGGTTCCACTGAATTCTAATTGTAGTTATACCAAAATAGAACAAGTTAATATACCTTGATTCCCAAAAAGGCCAAAACGGACTTCACAATTGTTCAACAATTAATCAACAAGTAAACGCATTTCTTCATAGATAACTCTATTGTAGTCTTTCCTTCCTTCGCAATGACTAAGGCTAACTTTTTTGAATCACGTAGGTCGTTTGCCTCATACGTTGCTACTGTATGGAAATACAAGGGAGGAGTCAACGCCCTGCGACACGATCTAGATTTCCCGATATTCGCTAGTACACATTATTCATATATATAGCACTTCGTAGTAATGCCTCGAACTAACAAATTCTATTTTTGCAGTGCCACCAGCAGCCGCCGGGCAACACTTGTGGATTCTATGTTTGCCACAATATGGAACTACTCTTCGGTTCCGCGAAGAGCAATGATCCTCATATTTGTCAATCTTATAATAATTATTTAATACTTATCAATTTATATGTATATGCACAACATTGATCTTCCTACCGATAGATTGTGTCCATCGCTACAACTGCGTTGGAATAGGCCAAGCTCCAACAATATGTGTACTTCTTTATGTCTCAGATCATAAATCAAGATGGGGAGTTCCACCATATAGAATGAATTTGATTGGGATAAGATTGAGTTTAATTGTACACATGTGTATTTGTTCATAGATGGTTAATTTATTTCATTTTAGTTAATTGATTTGTGAAATGGATGTTCTTATTTCTGAAATGAATATGAATTAGATGTATACATGTACTTGTTGTATTTATGCTTTTTCAGAGGGCATGACTAGCATTTCCTGAGGCTAACCAACAAACAGAAATAGATTTAGGAATACAAAAGATTATCACAGACGGTTATTAACTCATAACTGTTCGTGATAGTGGACTATCACGGACGATTACGAGTTAATAACCGTCTGTGATAGTATGTATCACAGACGGTTCGAAAATCGTCGGTGATGACCTTATGTCATTACTGACCCATAAACTTAGCCGGATCATGAAACCGTCTGTGATGACGTTTTTAAACCGTCTGTGATGATCTTTTCTGTAGTAGTGATGGGAATATACTCTTGATTTAAAACAAACTCAAGCATTCAAAATAGAAGTAAACACTAAAAATTAATTCAACGATATGAAAATTCTTAATTTAAAACAAACTCCAACAAACAGAGTACAAACTAACACTAAGCAGCTACAGTTCAAGGATGGAAATTCTTGGTTCTTTTGTCTGTAGGAAAGGTGAAAGTTAAAGCTAATGCTAAACTGCAGTAATCCAACTGAGGTGCTAATTAATCCCCACAGATGTAGGGTTACAACAGAATGATAAATTGGCAGGGTGCATTAAATCATAGCATGCATGAAGTCGCGCGAGCTCAGAAGCCGCCACGAAGGTTTAGATCAGCTGCTGCATTGGCATTGGCATTGGCTGGCATGGGGAGTTGCTCCATGACCATCTCAGTAAAGCTAGCGCCGCCATCGCCGTTGCCATGGTGGCTAGGCCCGGCCTCCTGGTAGTAGCCTGCACACACTTGGTTGGGGCCTTCAGCTGCATGACAGTTAGTGAAAGCATGCGCCTGGTGGGCAGGAAATGGGTACTGAAGCTGCAGCGCGCCGGCCTGTTCATGAGCAAAGCCGCCTCCCGGCGCCAGCTGCAGCGATGAGTACTGCAAATAGCCACTCTGCTGGTAGAGAAGCAATTGGCGCCTGTCAACGAGGACAGGGTTCAACGCAGCTTCCTGAGGGACGTGGCCACCCATGTTGAGGCCTATGAACGGCAACAGCATCGATGTCGGTGGCGGCACGTTGTGGTGCAGTGCTTGCACCTGGGAAGAGTCGGGCGAGTTGGAAACCGACGACGGCGCCGAGAAAGGGTCGACCATCTGCCCGCTGAGCGTCCAGCAAGCTGCGTTCACCGGTTCAGTGGCGCTAGCACCAGCGCCCTGCTCGTTCATCTTGCGGCGGACGTAGTCCTCGAGGATGGTTGGGCGGGACCCTGACGCCACGGCCTCCTCTTTCTTCTTGCTCCGGCGCTTGGCGTTCTGGCTGCGCTTGGTCGCGTTCCAGTGGTTCTTGATGGAGTTCTCTGACCGGCCAGGCATGTGCTTGGCGATCTCAGCCCACCGGTTGCCGAGCCTCTTGTGCCACTCAACCAGCATCCGCTCCTCCTCCTCAGTCCAAGCCGACTTCTGCAGAACACAATGCATGTAAATGATTGGCGCGTGAAAGAACGAAGTGTTCGAAAAGATATTTGAATTGGGATGTAGTGCATCTATTACAAAGAGTGCGTCAATTTTGACGTTGCATATATAGTTTCTAGCTAGCTAGGATCTTAAGTGGATACTAATTTGTATAACATTATTTGTGCATATCATTATGAAGCCAAAACATTGTGTAAGTACTTCTAAGATAAATATGCAGGTGCGTTTTCATGTGGCTAATCTCAGTAATTAATTTTATCTAACAAATGGCTAGAGATAAGTTCATATACAGATTAACTACCGGAGGAAAAACAAAAAAAAAGGGCTATTTAGCAAACATTAAGGATCTAATTGAAAGACAGCTGTTTTATACCAAATGAGACGAATAGTAAGTGTGCGTGAATGTTTTAGCTTCCTACAAAAAATTCACATGCTCCAAACGTGGTCGAATAAGATTAAATGGCAAGTTCGTTTTCCATGTATATATATATGTACACAGTAAGGCAATATACGAATATATCTTCTGCCAGTAAGAAGCAATATAATGAATCGCACTATTTACTATTTACCCCCGTTAGCACCCCACAGAAAAATATATAAATGCTTCAGAAAAAGGCAAGAAATTACGAGCATGTCAGGACAAACTCGAAAATCTCTACATTTATTCTCTAATTAATTTTGATTGCTGGTATAAAAATAATTTTCTAATCACACTTAGGACTCACTTAAAAGTGTACCTTTTTAGAATTTTGCATTCCTCCCTATAAATGTTTCGTAAATTCTATCGTTCCAAACAGGAGTTTTCTAAAAAACTAACAGGAGGTTAACAACACTTGAAAGAAACAAAAAAGTTCGATATTTGCCCCCAAGTTGTTCCCTAGCCCGTTTTCCATAAAAAACAACTTTTAGGCTTTGATGATCAATGAAGAAATTGTTTTATGAACAAGATTGATATTTTCTCTGTTCTTTTTTACTCGACATTTTTTATTTTTTACAGTATTCGAGATGCAACTTTGATCGCTACCTTTTATAACTTCACACTAATACACACTAATAAAATTATAATATTAGAAAAATATTTTTTGATAATAAATATAATGATATAATTTATGTATAGCCACTTTAGTTAGTTTTAAATATATTGACGGTTAAATTTTAAATAGTTTAACGACACGGATTCTAGAAAGTAAGTAAAAAGGAATGGAGTGAGTAAATATTGTTCTCACTAAATGCAGCCATATATTTATTCATCAGGAATTAACACACATACTTTGCATGTTTAGAACAAGGGAGTGTCTATTGCAAAGGCGACTAAAATTTTTTATCTCTCAGTCACTTGAAGTTGCACTCTCAATCAACTAAAAGTGCAGTTGATTTTTTTAGAGGGGGCTGTAATTTTAGTTGATTGAGAGTGCAACTTCAAGTGACTGAGAGATAAAAAAAATTCCAGTCGTCTTTGCAATAGCAAAACCGTTAGAACAATTACAAGAAACAAAACAAATGCATGAAAAACATACAGATCTCGAAATGAGTCTGAAAACACATCGGCAATTAAAGACCTTGATGTCAGGCCGCAGATGATTCTGCCATCTCTCCCGGCATTGCTTCCCAATCCTGCCGGGGAGTTCCTTTGCGATTATCGACCATTTCTTGTCACCATGCTGCCTCACAAGGTTACCCAGCACACTACAAAAAAGAACTGTGTCACTGCACGCTCTAGAAGGGCACAACTCCTAAGACAGAAGTACAAAAATAACTAACTATGTGACACGTCACGTCACAAATAACAAAAACCGTAATAGTCACAGTAACTGGCACAGAAGCTAGCAGCGGGGAATTCCTTCATGATTAACTGCGAATCTCTGCCGGATAGACGTACCTGTCCTCATCAGCAGTCCACTGCCCTTTCCCGACATACGGCGGGTCGCCGGGGCGACGACAGCATAGTTAGCCATCTCAGCCGCGTCCACAGTCCCTATGGCCATGGGATCGACCACCAAGCCGTGATCGCCACCCACTGCAGCGAAGCGGCCAGCGGCATGACCGCTGCCTCCTCCAAACCCTGCAACATCTTGTCGCGGCAGAGCAACGCCCGTTGGCGCACCGTCAGCACCGACAAGGTAGGCAGTGTCAGCATCAATCATGGGAGCAGGAGTGGCGACGTGCGCGCCGCCGACGTGGTGCTGGCTGCGGAAGTACATGTCCCCCGACAAAGCGCTCGCAAGGAGCTTCTCGATCGGCGAAAGCGGCCTAGCCTTGCTCCTCATCGACGGCGCCGTTCTCACCCTCGCCACCTTTTCACGGAACGTCGATCTCTCCTCACCCATCCGGATCGCCATAGAAATTGAAAGGATTATCAAAGTGGCGTGGAAAAAAGATCAAGGAGCAAGGGATGCGACTCCTCGTGGGGTGGCCCTGTGGGCGTTATATAGACCAACTCAAGAATCCATGGCCGTTGATCTGATTCTCGTCCAACGGATGGTATTCATTCTAGCTAACGACCTTCGAACTCTCTTGCAAGGTCATATCTTGCCCTTCATGAGTAGGTTTGCTGGATATAACTCCTTACTGTATTTTTGGGCCATGTTTGCCACTTTTTGCTTTTCGCTCACTGACTTGCTGGGCATAGCCTAGATGATAGGTGTGGGGCCACATGAAACGGACAAGTCCAAAAGTGATTTTCAAGTCGACTTCTCGTGTGATGCACAAGTATTTTCTTCTAATTTTTTGTTGGGCGCGATGGCTGCCTTGTGTAAAATGGAAGCGTCACCATTTTATAATTGGAAACAATAGTTGTGACTTTTGAATTTACATGGCTGGTATTAGTGTAATTTTATTTTAGATTATTAAAGCATTCTGTCTAATAGAAATGCCAATAAATCTTAGGGGCAAAGAAAATAATACAACAAAACAACTTATTTACTTCTTTCCCATGTTCTTAATTGACAATTCACCTTCAAAGCAAAGATGGATATCCTAGCTAGTTGTTATTAAATTATTTAATTTTAGATGGTTTTGGTTTAATTTTTCTAATAAAATGGTAATGATCTAAGCTACATAGAAGTAAAAGAAACAACAAAATAGGGCCAACGAGCTAGATTTGAAGAGGATAGACATCACTATTGTTGAGTGATTGCTGCAAAGTGCATCATACTAATTCGAATTATGTATTGCCTCATTCGCTAGTGGAAATTAGTATATTTCACTTGGTATTAAGTCATACCAATTGCAAAGTGTCTAAAATAATGAAAATTGTGCTTATCCCCCATTAATGTGTAAAAGTAAAAGAGGAGACTGTCAAACTCCAAAATAATTTCTAAACTATCCTCACATCTGATGTGTGGGTCTTAGATCCTGTTTGGTATGGCTCCACTCGAGGATTTCGCTGCTCCAGCTTCAACATCTCACCTGGATCCACTCCACTAAGAACAAGGAAGTATTTGGCTAGGAGATGTGCTCTGGATCTATCAATGAGAAGAATATGTGTAAAAAAATCACGACTACCCTTGGTTTTGACACTTGTATTTTGCTTTGTATATATTAATTAGCTTTTTCATCAAGTAAAAACTCATGTACAGATCGATGGTTCATGGACAAGTAATAGCAGGAAAAATCAAGCAGTAGCACAGGTACATCTTCAAAGGTTCATTCCATCACATGTATGAATATAACAAGTAATATCAAGTATAGCACCATCTGGTATGAATCATCCTGTTCACGGACAAGTAATAGCAGGCAAAAAATGCACATACTCTTTCTGCCAATTACTGGCAGAACACCTCGCGCTCGCGCATGCATGCGCTAAGGCTAAGGCCTCGTATACCAGCTGTTGCCGTGCTTTATCGTCAAAGTAGCGGCCCAGCAAAGCACATGGTACTTACATCAAACTCCAAGCGCCATCCCATGCTAGGCCGAAGCTAGTTTGGGCCAATTTCTAAACAGAATTGAACGTACGGGCCCACACCATCGTGCTGCTCCTACGTCCAACACATTAGACATAGGCCGAAGCTGGTTTGGGCTGAGTAATGGGACTGGCCTGAACCAGTTCCTATCGGCCACATCTCGTGGAAACAGGGGCTCAGTCCAGGTAATCGTGGACCGTAATCGTATGGGCCTTTCAGCAGGGCCTTTTGTGTGAAACGAACCATATTGTACTGGACGACTTCTGCTCCCACTGGACACAAGCGTACGATCATTTGGACTTACCGCACCACAAGTTCATCGAACGTGGACGTAATCAAAAGCAAAACCTAGGGAAGATCCAAACCCATTATGCATCGCTGATCACAACAACAGCAGAGCAAAAAAAAAAAAAAGTTACTCACATGTACCAATGCGGGAGAATGGACCGGAAATTTCAGTAAATTTTCATAGAATGCCAACGGCGTATTTGAAGCATAGGAATTTAGCAGAAAACGGTATTATTCGCACAGGATTCCTATAAAATACCCGGTAGGGTATCAGCTGTACTGCAGCACTTGTATCAGATGAGAACGTACGGCTATGGATTATGCATGTGACGAGTCACAAACAGATCATACTTCCATGTGAATAACTCAGGGATTATGCCTGGAGATCCACTGCTCCCCCTAGCTCGCATCGCCTGGAGATCCATCGCTCCCGCTGCTCCCATCGCTCCCCTGTTGCTCTCGTCGCTCCCGCTACCTACACGACACCCATGCGCTCGCTCCCTATGTGTTCAGCCTGGCGTCATCTGGTAAGCCCACTCCTCTTGCTCCCAGATCGTCGTGAGCTTCTTTGACTCTGTCCTTCCCTCCTTCTCACGTCTCCATTTAGAGGAGATTATTTGGGATCCTGAAGGTGTAGGATCAAATACTATAATCAAAGAGGATGAATGATTATCGCTGTGATGAGGATAGAATAATCCTTAAATTATTATGTTATTATATTCTTTGAATATACCTCCTTATCGATAAGGGGTAAGTCTAGCAGTATAGTCGTAAGATCTTCTACGAACACATAGTCAAAAGTCTTATTGCGATTACCCTCTTGGTTGTAAGTCCTTCTACGACCAAATAGTTGTAAGTCCTACTGTGACTACTTCATATGATCATAAATCCTTCTACGACCAAATAGTCGTAAGTACTACTGTGACTACTCCATATAATCGTAAGTCCTTCTACAGCTAAATAGTCGTAAGTCCTACTGCGACTACCAAATCGGCTCCTGTCAAGGTGACCCCACCCATAGGTCGCACACGTCATGAGCCATGATGGCGAGGGATTACACATCAGGTTCCTTGCTCCTGTTCAGCATGGAGATGACGTCGGTGCCGAAGCCCTTGGTCTGGCTCCCATTCTTCGCCACAGAGAACAAGGGCAAGGAAGACCGTTTCGTCCTCATCGACAAGTGTGTCATCGTGCTCCATGAAAAGCGCAGCTCCAGGCACGAGGTGACCATGGCGGTGCTCGTTGACACGCTTGAGGGCTTCATGCCCATCGACGACATTGACTACTACTGTGGCATCTCCCTCAAGAAGGACTTTGCCGGGGAGGCTGCCCTCGCCTACCGCACCATTGGCCTCCTCGGGCTCACCCTTGATGCCAGCTACAACAGTTCCAAGGATATCCTAGCCGACATGCTCTCGCTTCTCGCCAGGACTGCCTAAGGTCGTCCAACGAGGTGAGGGTGGTCTCCATGCTTGACTACCTCGCTGTTGTTACCTTCGCTAGCACGCAGGTCCCAAATGAGATGACATAGCTCCTAAAGGTTATTTGGGGAGTGATCGACCCGAGGTCAGCCCCCAAGCTTGTCGGGCCAACAAGGATGATGAGCCCCCAAGTCCTGGTCGCTACTGTGTCCGTAAGGCCATCCCTCCTCACCACCTTCAGCGAGTGGAGGATGAACCCCAATGCCTGAAAATGTACGTTGAAGGGAGCCATCCTGTTCCTCGCTAAGCTCCTTAAGGACAACGTCTGCCTTGCCTGGATGGCTGCTGGCAAGGCGCTGGCCATGTGCGTTGAGCTCAACACATGCGGTGAACGTTCGTCACTCCTGCTACCCTGTGGTCGTGCTTGCTCCCGTCTCTGCTCGCTCATGCTTGCACCCATTGGCCCATATGGCCCAAGCCAACATGTAAGACCTCGCCGCCATGGCTCATGACATGTGTGACTTGTAGGTGGGGCCACCTTACCAAGAGTCGATTGGGTTAGCCCACCCAAATATTGGTTGGTGCAATATGCAACCCTTAATGCTCTAACCTAGTGCAAAGTCACATAATTTCCTAAACCTAATGTAAAGTGAAATTATGGTTACAAAATCTAGTGTAAAGTATAATTTACTCAGATAAAATTAGGCGGCCTAGTTCAAACCTGGCTTGGCCTGGTGTTACATCATCCTGTATCTAAAATTCTTCCCACTTCTACTGTTCTACACACTAATCAAACCAACCGTGTGGAATTTTTCTCTTGGACAGCACTCGAAACCTTGGTTTGGTAAGGGAGCACACCGCATCAATCAGCACAGGCAGGCCCACATCACAGCTTGATCCCGACATGATCAGGAACAGCAATCCTTCGATAGGTTCAGTCACAACCGTACACGTCGCACTTGGTCCAGCAGTACAGGGCATGTGCCGGCCTCTGCAAGCCCGTGCCGACGTGCGTGGCTAGCTAGCTAGCTCGGCGGGTGATGGCCCCATGTATAGTTATAGGTCGCATCATCACGTACGCTGTCTTGATCATCTGAGCTATCCCAAACCCTTCGTCTGTCCAACAAATCATACGATTCGTGGTGCTATCTGGCTTTATAAGCCTAGTTTTCTAACTTCTATTATTTTTCAGTATAATTAAACTTAAAATACTTAATAAATAAGAAAGTTTTATGATCGTGGACAATGTAAATAAAATAGGGAAAAAACAAAAGCCCAAAAAACTAAAAAATAAAATTAAAAAGTTAGAAGGGAGCATATAGAGAGAGAATAGGCGCGCATGCCCCCATGCCAGTTTGGACGTTCTTTCTTGGTGCATTAGCCGGATAGTGGCGTTTGACAGGATACCCATGATATAATGCACTGTATATGCGCGAAGAGGGGCGTGATCGCACAAGTTCCATTTTGTACTCTTTTCCGTGATCTGAAGACAGGGGAAGAATATTGGCCACACGCTGGGCTTTCCTCTGTATCTTTATCTTTACTATTACTAGCTGAATGCTTATGTGTTACTACGGATTTTAAAATTTGATCATACTATATGTTCTAATAACAGATGATAAAATTTTTTAGAACATGCAGGCGGAGGAGGGAGGGGAGGAGGCGAAGGAGAAATCAGGGGGAAAGAGCGCACGTGTTCATAGGGGTGGGGGGAGGTAGGGCGCATGGGCGTGGATAGGGTGGGTGGGTCCACACGTCAGACAAAATATCTTTTTTTTTGTCAAAAGAGGTGTGAAGGGTGGGAGAGGCCGCACCAACCACCAACTCCTTCTTTTATAATCTTTACTATTATAAAAGTATAAGTTGATGATTGGTCCATTCTTTCTCCTCTCTTTTTAGCCATCCGATTTGATCTGGATCATTCATCTCTCCCTTCCTCTCTCTCAGAATACAACCGCTCACCCCTCTATTTTTTCATCTCCTCGCGCATTCTGACCATTCTTCTTTCTCTGTTACTTACTCTCGAATGTTTAATGTGTAAAATTGATCAGACAGTAAATTCTATTTTATTATTTTTATGATTTTATTGTACTGTAGAGATCTCTAACTAGAACGGTAAAAAAAGGCTGTTCCTGTGATACCGACTGCGGCATGCAGCACCCGTGAAAATGTGGTAAATATCCTTTCGCTGAAATGATGATGCCAATATGATCAATGCCTAAACTAGGCAGATTTTCAGAAACCGTTCGATAATTAAGTTTTAAACTGACAAGGTGATTTGACACGGATGGAAAGTTGTTGCGGGGGAACTTGCATCACTGCAAGGACTGTATCGATGACTTCAGTCTGAAATTACATGCCCTGTGCGAGGACTTTCTTGGGTACCACTTGAATTGATTCCACTTCCGGTAGGATACGTATTGGCTCACCCGTCACTACATGGAATGCGCGGGCCATAACTTATTGGTGCTCTAATTGGATCATAGTTTAAGTTTTTAGCTATAACTTCCGAAATGTGCGGGTCATAACTTGTTGGTGCTCTAGTTGGATCATAGTTTAAGTTTTTAGCTATAACTTTCGGTGTATGGGTAAAATTATACTGTATTAGTAGTTAGAAAAAAAAGTGTAGTATCGAATACTGAAATAAGTGGGGATCAATGATTGCCACCGCTTTTTAAAATCTCTAGTGGTCGTGAAGGTTTCGACTGCTCGGTGCTCGACTGTCCGATCTATCGCTCAGCGTTCGACCGCTCGATTAACCGCTCAATGTTCAACTGCCCGCTTAGTTTTGATCTTCGACCGGTTTGTGCGTACTCGAAATCTTCAAAACCAGAAGGCAAACCTCTCGAATACCTTTGCACGTCGCCGTAAGCTTCAATCCACCTGCAATCACCAGCACTCTTCGAACAAATCACAAACCAGATTGATTTAAGATTATATTTATTGCTGGACTTAGTGGATTTACAAAGTGCCCTCACAAGCACCCCTAAAAGTTCTAGCCAGAAACTAAAGCCTCTTCTCAAGTATCTCCGCCAAAAAACCTCCCAAAAGTCGTGCGTTAACCATTAGTCTCTTTCTGCTTTTATAGGCTAACGCCCCAAACGTGTCCTCATTAAACACAGACATGAAATCCTATCTCTTTCGAAAATCATAGGACCTGGAACCCTTCCAAACACGAGTTTTCTATTATCTCTAATCCTTCCCAGTTATGAACGCCTTCCATAACTCTTTCAACCTCTGAAAAGGAAGACAAAGCAGACGAGGAAACACAAGACAACGCACTCAACGAAGTAGCCTGCACGAGGTTAGTCACAAGTGCTAAAGATGATCTGGTCGACATGCCGTGGTCGTTCAGCCATGGTCGTTCAGTCATGGTCGATCAGACGTGGTTGACATGTCGTGGTCGTTCAGTCGTGGTCGACATTGTCAATCAGACCATCCATCATAAGACCGATCGACTAACGTTCGTGGTCAAAATCTGCCGATCGCCAACCGTGGTCGATCGAAACTTTTACAAACGCAAATTTCAATGCAACCCAAAAGTCAATTATTTGTCATTACTATATTCACAACCTTCATATGGTCTAACAAATCGTTATATCTTTACGGACAATGCAAAGAAATAAGGGGGGAAAAGTAATAAAAAGACAAAAAAGTCAAAATAAATCAAAACTATTAGTCAACGCAAGTGGCTTTTAATTTGAATAAGCAAAAAAAACAAAATAAATCAAGAGCTAAAGCACATTTAATGTGAGTCTGCTCAAAAGGGCTTATTTGAGTGGCTTTTGGCTGAAAATCACTGTAGCTGGCTGAAAAAGCACTGTAACTGACGGTGACTTATTTGACATAATTAAATTTAAAAAAATTAAAAATAGAAAAAATAAGTTACCTATCACGGATAGTACAAATGAATACAAGAGAAAATAGAATCGATAAAAAGCTAAAAAAACCAAAAAACGAAATTATTAAATAGTAAAAAATAAATCAAAAGTTAAAAGCCTAGATCCAAACGAGCGGAGGGCCGCAAGAGACACAAGAGAGACCGGTGCTTACGCCTCCTCCCGAACGTATATGTACTAGTACTACTAGCCTGCCAGAGACCTAAACCCAAACGAGCGGGGGGCCACAAGAGAGACCGATGCTTACGCTTCCTCCCGAACGTATATGTACTAGTACTACTAGCCTGCCTTACCTCGGCGGCTCCCCTGCACTACTGGTCTAGTGGTCCTAGCGCGTCGTACCAAAGCCTGTGCACGATGTACTCGTCTCATACTCTCGTCAGGTAAAAAGGCAGTAACTTATAGCAGCGGCCTATCTTCCCCCAAAAGGCCAAAGCTAATCCCCATTCCAACCACCGTTTTGAGGGTGGATTTCGACTTCCCAAGCCAAAACCAAAGTTCCCAATTTGGGAACTTTCTGCAAAGGGTTTAGGGGATTTTCAATTAGAAACTAGAAACAATGACTTGGGGAACTTTCGACTCGGAAGGAGACCTTTCAATTCGAAGAAAAGCAGGTCTTGCCGGCGGTGGAGGCGAAGGAGCTCAACATGACTCTTACTCTCTTATGGATGTGAGAAGTTGAGGGCAGGAGGGACGTGTGATCAATGCATGCCATGGCTATGAGCTAATCCGAGCCGGATTCGACGGTCGACGAAAACTTGAAATTATTTAGTTTCAAGTTTTCGCCAAAATAATTACTTCACTGGATATCCCAAAGGTAAAAACAAGGTTGCATGCACCATAAAAAAAGGTTCCATGCATCAACTTCACAATAGAAGCACCTTCTCGATAATCAGTACTACTAGCCAATTCACACCAACCGTACGACAGACCTCTTCGTCGCAGTTTTTAAAAATTATTTTTTATTATAGTAACTAACTTTTAAACTTAATTTTAGATTTTCTATAGGAACTAACTTTTAAATAAAATATCTTCTTAAGATGAGATGTACAAATTTATTGTATTAATGATTTTATTTATATTAATAAAACTGAACGTGAATTCTTGTTACTTCATTATTCCTAAACCCACAGCTATGAACCGAAGAAAAAAAAGAAGAGGTCCGACATTCCCACAATGCACCGAGATTAGCATGGTCTTATTATTCACTTAATTCTTTTTACTCATCTACATAATCACAGGACGCAAGTTGTGCTATACATTACACCATCCATCCATGCCACTGTGCTACTACAATTCTACAGCCATCCATGCCATCCCAACCGGCCGGAGCGAGCCAACCACGGAGATAACTGGAAAGCTCATCGGCATTCGAGCTCTCGTCTGCTCATCGCGGTTCCCGGCCAAAAGCTGCAGCACCACATCCTCCTGGATCATCACGACTCACTCCACTGCCCATGCACACTTCTACTTAACCTAAGTAAACGGAAAGAAATCATGTGTCAGCTCCACTCCACCGCCCCCCGGCAATGGTGTCGTGCTCTAGGCGTCTCGCTGCGTGCCCGCCCCCGCCAATGCCGCAGAACTTGACTCCTTGAATAAAGGTTTTTTTTTTCCTTCTTGGTTGGTTCGTACTATTCTGCGGCCATTGCGGTGCCGGTGCGCGCTTCAATCGAGGGGGTAGCATGTGTCCTCAGCCCCGGTGTTCCAGAGGAAATGCGCGTAGGCGGCGGCGTGGTCCGCATTGCCGGGGTCGGCCGCGATGGCCTCCTGGTATGTCTCCTCCGCCGCCTCGAGGTTGTTCCGCGCCTTCCACAGGAAGGTCGCGTACCAGCTCAGCGCCTCTGCATCCGCCGGCTCCGCGCGCACCGCCCTCTCGAAGAAGTGCTCTGCCCTGTCATTAACACAAGATTACTACGTCAATAATGACCGCGGTTCAAATGAGCAGGAACCGCACGGCGTCGATTGTCGAACAGGTGGTGGGCGTGGCGGAGGGGCCTACCGGTCGTGGTCGTTTTGCACGAGGTAGAGGAACTGCGCGAAGTTGGCCAGAATGAGCGAGTTGTTGGGCTCCTCGGACACGGCCCGCTCGTACGTCTGTTCCGTCCGCGCGTACTCCGCGTGGTTCTCCGTCTCCAGCCCCGCCTCCACCGGCGCGACGAGGTTTCCCAGTAAGTCCGGGTCACTCAACTCCTCGGCCCGCGCGTTGGCCTGCATGCTCGAAGCCTCCGCAACCATCCGTTCCCAGATGGACTGCTCGTCCTCGGCAGCCGCGTCGGGCACGACCTTCTCCGCGCCCGTCCCCGTCAGCGGCGCCGGTGGCTGTGGCGCGACGCGGCTCAGACGATGGAGGGAGTCGTCCCACCGGTCGTCGCCGGTGGGGCCCGCGACGGGCCGAATCTTGCCGCCACCACCGCTGCTCCCACCGACCGAGGCAGTCCGACCAACGGAAAACGTATTGACCGAAGCTGCGTCGAACCGCGGGTGGGTTGGCCCGGTGTGCTGCGTGCCGACCACCGTGACAGCCGCGACAGTGGGCGGGATGGCGGCGGCGGCGGCGACGACGACGCTGTGGCCCATGGAGTGGACGGTGAAGTTGGCGAGGAGGAGCATGAGAGAAACCATGAGGGCCGGGGTGCCGGCGAAGATGTGCTGGAAGAGCCAGACGAAGGAGGCGTGCATCTCGCCGTGGACGCGCGCCAGGACGCCCTGCAGGTCGTCGCAGAGCAGAGCCTCCCGCATCTGCTGCAGCGCAAAGCTCTGCAGCTCACGCACGATGAGCACCATCGACGAGAAGGCGCGCCCCACCGACTCCCCAGCGGAGCCCAGCGGCCGCTCGTCCCACCGCGACTGCCGCGCCACCTGCTGCTGCCGCTGCTGCTTCTTCCGCTTCAGCATCCGCAGCGACAGCGGCAGCCCGACGGTGTTCGCGCTCCGCTCCACGCTCGCCGGCCACCCACACCCCGCCACACCCGCCGGCTGCACCCCCGTCGCTGCCGCGAGCTCCTCGATCCTCCTCAAGAACTCCGCGTCTCCGCCTCCCATACCATCTAAGCTGGCGCTCAGCGCGCACCTCGCCGGCCGCCGCATCATAAGGCCAACGCCCCAATTAACCGGGGCCCGGGATCTCGCGAGCCCGGCGCAGCCACCGCTGAGGAAGGCGGGCCGCGAGGATGTCGAGGGCGACGACGAGGCGGAGGAGTGAGCGCACGGCGATGGCGCGACGGCCGCGACATGGAAGCCCATGGCCTGCTGGCTTTCTCTGCGCGGCGCCCCTGGCCTTCGGTTGGGCCACGAGACCAGCACCGCGAGGGAGGTGTGGAAATCGGTCGCTCACAACCGTAGGAGGGAGGCTGGCTAAATGCGAGCGAAGGAAGCCAAAGCGTTGGGGTGCTCCAACCGGTCAACCGGTCTGCAAGCTAAAAAAGCTAAAACTAAAATTATGGCAGCGGCTTTAACTTAAAACTAAAATTACACTATAATCACGATTAGTTTTTTCTACATCATCATTGAAAAAATAAAAACACCGTTATATCTCCACAAATAATAAAAATAAAAACAAAAAACAAACATAAAAAACAAAAAAGCTAAAAAAATCAAAATTTAAAACTTACATGTTTCAAATAACTTTTTATTTAAATAAATCAGAAATTAAAAAACATAAGCTAAAGCCGTTTCGGAAATTATGGATCCAGAGGGCCGTCCTGATCAGCCTCCCCACGCCGCTCGTGAAGCGGTCTAGTGGTGCCACTGTGTAGTGCAGACTGCAGAGTACTTCCTTTTCCGTATTCTAATAGACAACAAAAAAGTGCTCAGGTTGTTTTTTTTTTTCATACCGACCAGCATTAGTTTTTTTAAAAAAACAATCTATTTGTTTTTAAATACAAAAGAATACATCAAATTTGCAAAGTGTACTAGGAGTAATATGCATTATCTTATTTTTCTTATAGTTTTGGTATATTCTAAATATACGTTGAAAAGTATAAATAATGTGTATAAACCATAAGTACAAAATATCGCTTATTAAAGGTTTCAAGATTAATAAAACAAATGGGGACACATAATCCCTATTGCTTTAGAGAAAGTCTTCCTATATATTCCTATTGTTTTTCATTGTTCATATGCCGGCACCAACACATTGCAGTAAGTATAAAGTGTCGATGCCGAATTTTGCAGATAAACTTTTTAACAAATGTTTTCTAATGTGGTTTTGTAAGAGCATGTACAATGCAAACACTTAGAGAGATGCTTAACAATTAAAAACTGATTTTTCTTGCCACATAAGATAGATAAGACTCTTATTTTGAAGCACCGATGCTTAAGCTCTTATTTTGAAGCATGGATGCTTAAATAAACATAGTGCTTAACAGGTGCTTATGTGTATAACTATATCTAATTAAAAGATAATATAACATCTAAACACCTATGGAAGTGATGGTTGCATTGGAGAAAGTAACTTTTACATAAGTGATTGATGATGTGGCTATATTCTCTCTCTTTAAATATTCATGTATAAGTATCTTGTATTATACATACCCTAAGGGAAAAAGGCGACAAAGTGTTTTAAAGTTTCCCAATTGTTAGAATTGTGATATTTTACTGATATTTAATAATTTATTTGGACAACGGTAATTTGGTTTTCCGTAAGCGGAATTTGCTATTTGCAATAAAAGTATTTTTTACAGCACAAGTTGGTATGCATGACTTTTAGCTAACATTTTTGTTAGGTCTTTTCCGGATTGATGCGTCACACTTTAAGCTTTAGGCGCCAAAATGCGACGATTGTATTTTTTTTCTTACAGTTATTCCTTTTATTGCTTAGTGTAAATCAATTACCATGTTCCTCTAGCTTTTTTCTTTATCAAGTCAGATCAAGTTTTTTTACGAGGAGATTAAAGCTTCTTAAACACAATGTAAATATAGTACTCGTCCGTTAAACAAGTGAATCTTGTGGGGGAAACATACGTCCTGCTCTTTTGTGGTTTTTGGTTTTTATACTGTAACTAACTTTTAAATTTGTCTTTTTAAGATAGGGTTTACTAGTTAATTATAGTATATATTGTACCGACATTATTTATATCGAAAAAAGCCGCACGTAAATTTTAGTTTCTTTGTAATCTCTCACACGAACAACTAAAAGGCATAAGCCGCAGCTACAAAAGAACAGACCCATAGAGCAGCAATAGACAATATACCACCCCACACAAAAAAAATCATCAGCTGCTAATTTATGTGATTATCTCTTGAAATTTCTAGATCCATAAGCAAGTGTGCATAAAGCAGTCCAAGAGCAACAAAACCGTCCTTAGACTAATGAGTTCTTTTCACTGCAGCTTATGACTACGGTTGTTTACTCCATCATGAGCATTTGTATAAATAAATCGAATATTAATAAATTATTTCAAAAAAATTATCCCAATAAGCAGCTTCGAAACGGCGGTGGAAAAAAACCGTCTTATTTGTTTGTTTGAGGAAGTCATAAGAGTGTATGTTTTTTTAGACTGCGACTTATAATTTTTGACTATTGCTTATTAATCTAATAAATAATAATTATTAAGATAAATCAAAAATAAAAAGATGCTAAAAAGTAAAAAAAATGACCATAAAACATAAACGAGAAGAACTCGCCAAATCTTGTGATTGGCCGCTAACTTTCTTTGGTGAGTAATTAATGCCCAGTAGTGCTTATCCCCGAAGCACAAAATCAACAGGCTGCGGGCTGGATCACACATTCACACCCTCTGGAGACAGACCGCTAGCCGGTCCCACCGCTCAAAGTTAGGCTGACGTCTTTTAGCTCGCTCGCTCGCTAGCGCCGAAACGGCAAGAAAATTAATATCTCGGCGATGGGAGAGCGAACGCACCAGATTCCAACCTGGGCTTTTGTGCGGATCGGCCCGGACAAGCGACAAGAGGTAAGCCGCGTCTGGAAATGGAATGCTTGTCCTCCCAGCGGATCCGACGGTGGAGGATGGTGGGGGCGCAGATCCGACGGTGGCACAGGATGCCGGATGGATGCTTCTCCTCCGTCCACGGGCGACACATGTGAAATGTGCACGCGCGGTGTGTTAATTGCTAGCTGTGCGGTGGAGTGATGGAGCCGTGTCCGGCGTGCCGCGTGTGCGCATTGGGGCGAGGGAGAGAAGGGCAATACCGTACACATAATCGTAGTAGCTAGGGGTGTGAACGCATCGGATTCGGAGGATATTGTTGTTGCCATATTCTAACCTATATTTTTTCTTCGGATTCGGTGTCAATCGGATTCGATACCAATCGGATTCGGTGCCGGATCGATCGGGATTAATCCGAGCCGTTTGTATCCCTACTTGTTTGTAAGGAATGCATGCAGTACAACAAATGGAGTAGGACGTACTGTCAAGAACTTGATGTTACTACTTAATAGCTGATGTGAAAGATTTTATTTTACCATTTGCAAAAGAAAATGAAACGTCAAATAGTAGCACTAACCTGAAATCAAACTTGAAGACGTATCGGATTCGGGACGGACATTACTGTTACCATATCCTAACCCATATTTTTTCCCCGGATTCGGTATCAATCGGATTCGGTACCAATCGGATTCGATGCCAGATCGGTCGGGATTAACCCGACCCGTTTGCACCCCAAGTAGTAGCAGTCAGGATGAACTGAGCATATAAATATCACTCAAGCATTTTTTTAAACTAACCTTTGAACGTCTGATTTCTAAAAAAATAATCTTTTTCGTGGATCTATCATGCGCAATAAAGCACCTGGTGATCAGTCGAGCTATGTAGTAGTTCGGTAGATGTGCGGTAGATCTATCGAGGAGACTACTTTAAAAAAAATCAATTTATTTTTAAAAAATAGGTAAAGCCGTATCTTTAGACTCACTTCCAGGCTGGATATCGTTCACCGGGAGGAGTAAAGTCTGAGTTGCTCTTCCCCTCCCGGACAGCCTATTTTTGTTCCTGACAAGAGAAATGTCTTATTGTGACAAGAGAAATGTCTTATTTTTGTCCCGGACAGCCTAGTTAAAGCCGTATGTTTGACGATGAACGGTGGGTGGCTACTGCTATTGCTCGTAGTGTGTCCTAGTTTCGATCGCTGGCTGTTCGTCACGAATTAAGCCGGGAGGACGTCCATTTGTTTCGCGATTTTTTTTGTTGAAAGAATGGCTTTTGATCGTTAGTTGTTCATCACGAATTAAGCAGGGATGATGTCCACTTGTTTGGAGATTTTTTTTTAAAAGAATGGCAGAGAACTGCTATTGATTCAAGGTACTGTTCATATATTGGCTTATACTTGAAAAAATCAAAAGCTAATACGAACATTCGGTTTTTTGAAGCAGATTCTCTATTTGTCTCACTACCTTCTCGCTTCAAGAATAAGGCAAGAATAACGGGTGCATCACCCATCCCACTCCTCTTACTTCTGTCACGTGTACACATCTCTCTCATTTTTTACACCGCTCGCCCCATATTCTAAAAGACACTTCTTTTAATCACTACTATTTATTTTCATCCAAAAATCATAAACTATAATCAAAAGCTATTAGCAAAAATACAATACAAATGCCCAATAAGAGAGAAGGAAATAAGCTAAAAGTGAACAAAACAAAACAAAAACCGTACAAATGAACAGAAAGGGCACTAGGGAAAACTAAGGCAGTATTACAAGACGAAGATCCTTCGCACCCGCAAGGCCCTAATGTCAGAGTACATCTTTGAGCTCTTCTTACAGGCAGGGGCGAAACAAAATTGACCTGGGTTCACTATTTTATCATATATATAACAATATATAACTATATATATATATATATATATATATATATATATATATATATATATATATATATTCTAAGGATATTGTACTATATAGTAATGTGCCCAGTAATTTGTAGTATCAACATTTTAACATAACTTATCGCAGTGTATGATGATAAATAAATAGTAATCAAAATGCTTTGCAAAATAAAGAAGCTCGATAATAGTATTAGTTAGTTGCAACAAACTAAAGAAACTAAGAGTGAAATCATAGATACAAGTTAATTGGCATTGGTAAAATATACATTTGATCTTAATGGACTATTAAGAGAGAATAAAATTACTTAAAAATTTTAAATAAAAAATAGTACAATGATCAAATGTTCTTTCAAGTTCATAAAGCGACGAACTAAAATATCATTGGTAATTTTCTTCATTTTTTTCTTCACATAGAAAATAAGTCTATCATTAATGAAACGTCACCGATTAATTGAAAAATCAATTAGGTATACGCAATTGAAAAATCATTGGTAATTGAAAATTTTACTAGGAGGCAAATACAATAAACCAATGATGTAAAAGTTACTACTAACAGCAATCTACTCATCATACTTCAGAATATACGCAAGAAAATATAGTAACAAAGTCGAACGAACGCGCGAAAAACTTACTTTTTCGCCTGATGAAGAATTGGAAGCAACGGCTTGACTCGATCGCGAGCGTAGAAGATGCGGTCACGGTGGCGGTCAGCAGATGTGCGCTACCCAGAAACCTTATTGCCGCCCCATGCAGAAACTCTCTACGGAAACGGTTCGGAGATAGCCGCTCTCCCTCCTTCCAGGTGCACGCCGGGAAGAAAGGTTGGCGAAGTTCAGACGGCGCAGTACAATAGCACAAGTTGACAGAAGTAAGAGATTCAGGCAGTGAGAAATCCTCTCTATTATATACCTTGGATGTCTCCAGGTATATATAGATATGCAAATTACTCTATAGTAACTGCCCCATTGAACTGAAATAATTCACTGGTAACTGATAACATTTAATCAATGATTTACCCATTGATAACTACCTGTTATCAAAACCCAATTAAGTCTCAAATTCAAACATTTGAATCTCATTTAAACAGAGAGAGTGAGATGCAGGGTTCAGCAAAAATAAAAATGGACTTGGTCGTCCAAGTGGCGCGCCACGTCACGGCACGGTCGCGCGTCACAAGTCACGAGTCACGCGATTTTCATACGAAAATACGCGTGCGCGTGCGTGCGTGTGTGACTAGACAGAACCCTTCTCAGACCATCTCTATCCATATTCAAGGAGTGATGAGGACTCTACCTTATAAATCGATTTTCCTTACCTTGTCTTAGCAATATGGTACTAAATTATGCATGCTTTGGAATTAAAGAAATGAGTCATAATCAAATGGGCCAAATTCTAACACTTCGCTCTCCTGGCGAGTCGAGGTGTTTCCACCACGGCCTTCCCTGCCGCGTCCATGGCCACAACTGCGAGTTCTGCCATGGCCACAGCCATAGTTGCCACCTCCGAATGTGCCATGGCTACCACAGCCCTGTCCCTTCGAGCCGAATGAAGAATCATCATTGTTCTTCTTCGTCTGCGCCACCCACTCCGAGTGTGTCAACAGGAGATGCTCACTGCCATCATTGCCATAGTCATGTACTCGCTCTTTCTTGAGCTTTAAGGCGGCCAATTGCCTCCTCAAGCAACATTTTCTCCAATCTCCAATTGCTCAATTGTGGAAACTATGGACAGGAACCTTGCTGGCATGGTGCGGTGAAACTTCTTGACATACGCTTCCTCCATCTTGTCACCTAGGGCTTATATTTTGTTCACAACCGCTATCAGCTTCATCGCAAAGTCATAAACCAATTCTACCTCTTTCATCCGGAGGAACTCGAAGTCAGTTTTCAAAGTTTGTACCTTTGTGTTTTTCACATGATCTGCACCCAGGTGCATGGTTTTGAGGGTATCCCATGCCTCCTTTGCCGTCTGCTTCTCGGCAATTGTCAACAACGCATCTTCACGAATTCCTTGGTAGATGGCCACCATCATTTGTCTTGTCCTTCCTTGTTTCCACGACCTCTTCGGTCTCCAGCTCGATGGCGTCCCAAACACCCTGAGCCTACATATAGACCCTTATCTTGATTGCCCATGTTGCGTAGTTGTTCTTCAGAAGCATCGGATACTGGAGGGAGATGGATCCTTCCTTGCTTGCCGTCCTCTCCAGGATCGGCACATCTTCTGACCGTGGCATGAACACAAGATTTGATACCCGATGTTAGTTTCAGACCCAGAGTTCAGATCACACCTCAGAACAAACTAAAGAAGCATACACGCTAATGTTTACACACGCGAGAAGTGGAGGTTCAGAGCATGGCAGAAAATTCAGAACAAAACAGCAGTATTCAGAACAGAGTCGTTGAAGCTCTCTGCTATCGTTCTGCTTATTTACCGGATGACGCAAGGTATAAAGGAAAACACACACTGAGCTTAACTAAACTTTCTGAATAAAACTAACCCGATACTCCAGGATCGGCACTACCTGCTAGATCCGGTTTATACACACGCACTACCTGCATTAGTTGTAGCAGCCTACAAGCCAGGCATGAGCAACTTGACTTGGCCCAAGCGTCCAGCCGAAACTGACTGGCAGCGTGAGTGACCATGTTACTGACTAACAGAGACCAAGTTACTGATTACAGCTAACATTCTGTTGTGCGGCTTGACGTGGGAAGTGGCGTGCTCCACGGCTAGATCGAAGAAGACGACGGCAGCGGCGAGCACCACGTCGGGGGAACAGCAAAGGGCAGCGGTGCTGCTCTGTGGCTAGATCAGAAAGGCACGATGGTGGTGTGCTCCAACAGGTGGCGGACATCGACGAATCCATGGCCAGGTCAGGAAAGAAGCGGCGGTGCTCAAGGTGTTGGCGGTGTCCATGTCTGGATGACGGTGAAGCCGTCGCAGAAGCAGACCATTGTTTAATGAAGCTCTCTTGTTGTTGTGATGTTGTTCGAGCTCCAATCTGACCCACGCGGTGAAATAATCACAAGGTGTTTGGACTTCATGTTCAGACTTGAGATTGCTATTAGCCGAGCGGGCTTGAGCCAGGCTCGGCCGAGCTCGTTCGGAACTGTGGCTGGGCTCAACTCATTCAGAAAATAAGTTAGAAGCCTAGCTCGGCTTGATTCATTTTCTAGCTTGAGCCGGCTCAAATTGCTAGTGAGCCACACCATGCTTTTCAACCAGCAACTGGAAGAATGGGATCTCCAACAATTGCAAATGGCAATGCCATGAGCTAAACCGCATGCTGCCTTTTGATGAAACAAAATGTGTTTGCAAACACCAAGATCTCCAACAGTATTTGTAAAGGCAAATCTTGCTAACAGATATAGATCCTTAACCCTTGTGCTGAGAACAAGATCAGATGGCTGTTAAATCACAACAGATAAAGATAATATCTAATACGTATTATATATTATACACATGATGGGCATATATTATACACATGACTAATAACGGTAGGCAAAAGATCATATGGCTGTGACTGTGAACCCAGCCCTTAAACATAGAACCAGCATTTGAATCTGAGCTACCATCAAGGCATCAAACAGTCTAACCATCTGAAAACAAGTTTCTACACTAGGCAAAAGCTTGAGAGAAAAGTATTGAGACACCATCTCCAACAGCAACATCCATGTCCCCCCAATCACCATCATCTGGGTCTGATCCCTCACTTGATGACTAGGAATAAAGCAACAAGTTAAATTAGAATGCAGCCATCTTCAACCACCATAACCATAAAGAATCAGCAGAACATATCTATATTAATTTTAACTGGAATAGCTAAACTCAACCAGTTGTGTATTCTTGTAATGTGGACACAGGATTTGTACTGTCCGCTTTAGAACTCAGAATTATAATAATCCATATACTTTATATAGGCAAGTATGTTGTAATCTTCAACTTTCAAACTGAAGCATGAGAACAATAGGAGTTAATGCGGATATGCTTTATGCTTAATTTCTAATAGTACAAGACTACCACCATACTACATATCAATGATTAATATACTGGTTCGAATAGTTTTTCACAAGATTATATTAAAAATGAGGATGGCTACTGTACAAAACTTATTAGCTGCAAATTCATAAAATAGTGAATACAGATGAGTTATTACTTATGAACATATGAATATGTGAGAGCAAAATCATTCATAAAATAGTGAATACATATGAGTTACGACTTATGAACATATGAATATGTGAGAGCAAAATCTTTTATAAAACAGTGAATACATGAGTTATGAACAAATGAAATGTGTGAGAGCAAAATCATTCATAAAACATTGAATACATATGAGTTATGACTTATAAACATATGAATACATGAGAGCAAAATCATTCACAAAACAGTTAATACACCGACTAAACTACAATCTAACATACCCATCCATTGGATGTTAGCACAAATGCAGTAAAAGAACACTCATGCTGTCGTATGACCACCGGGAACAAACTCACCATAGAGGTTAGCAGTTAGGTACCTGCTGTATGAACTGTAATGATTGTATCACATAAAAATCATGTATGTAGTCTATATTAAGTTGCTAACAGAGTGGTATTTTTAAAAATTAAGTGCAGTTGGCAACCTCAAAGAAATAGGTGTCATTTAAGAATTTACATGCTATTTGATACTCAAAAACACGTTTAACACTACTTTAATATTCAGATATCTTTCAAAATTTAGAGTTGCTTAGCCTTAGGCTCAAGGAGTCGAAATTGATGATTTGTACATTTGCAAGTATAGATTATTCCGAACTCTGCCTGCTGTGGGGGTGGCCCAGCCTCCATAACCGTTAAGTTCAGCTACTGGGCCTTGCAACATGCTCAGCTACTTTGTCACCCTCCTCGTAGGTGTCACCTCGAAGGGGTAGCCCCGGCTCCACCTCTGCGCGCTGCCCGGATCGGAGGCTCAACCTCGACGGGGCACCTCCGGCTCTATCGGGGGATGCCACAATCACGTCATAATCGACGTAGTCATACGCGCCGCCCGCATCTGAGACACGACCTCGACGAGTCATCTCTGGCTTTGTCGGGGAACTCCACGACCATGTTGTGATCGACGTAGTCGTACGTGCCGCCCTTGTCAGAGGCATGACCTCGACGTAGTGGCTCCAGCTGCGTCAGGAGACTTCACCGCCCTCCTCATAGGCGTCGCCTCAGACGGACGACCCCACCCCTGGCGACATGATGACCACGTCATGATCAACATAGTCGTACGCGTCGCCCAAGTCGAGGCACAACCTCGACGTGGCGGATCAACTCTGTCGGGGGACTCCATGACCACGTCATGATCAGTGAAAGAAGAACCCTGTTCCAAGAGGTTTAGAGCGTCTAGACCCCTGGGAGTTGGAGCTAGCAGTTGCATCAGCTCGCTCCTCAAAACCTTTCTACTTGCTGTTGGGGAACATGGGTTGGGGCAATTGGTCGCGTCAGTTCGCCCCTCGGGACCTCCGCGCTTACTGTCGAGATAGTACTGTTGTGGGCATGGCCCAGTCCCTATGACCGTTAAGTTCAGCTAATGAGCCTTGCAACAGGCCTAATAGTATAGGGATATGTGTATAAACGAATTTACCAATATACCGTCACCTTTCAATATTATTAAGAGGTAGGATGGGAATTTCCTTTCCTATCCCATTTATGTATATAAACTCCTAAAAGGGGTACAAGATGGCTAGGTCCACTCATTTTACTCATTAGCTCTCTCTCTCTCTGTTGGCTCCCTAACTCGCTAGGCATGTACCCATTGTTGTATTCATTAGTTCTGAAAAAAGTTTCATATCCCCAAGGGGAAAGGGATAGCATGTACCCATTGTTGTACCCATGCTACAACACTGCCTTTTCCCATTCTTTCCACATGTTTATTTCTTATAGCAGTTTAGCTCCTCCCACAGTCTGCTCATTTTTATTGCAGCAACAATTTTTTTGTTAACTGAAGCTTTCTTTGCTGCAGGTCTCTTGACAAAAGATCTCAGGAAAAGGCTCCAAAGAAAACTCATAAAGCTGAACGAGAGAAACTTAAGCGAGACCAGTTGAATGACCTTTTTCTTGAGCTCACCAGTATTCTAGGTTAGTGAAGTGCATCATCAGTCATTGAATATGTCTGTAATAGATTTAATTTGCTCAAATTAGGCTCGCGAGCCGGTTCATGCAGTCATGGACACAAGTCAAACAACACAGACACAATAGAAGACAAGTGATAACTGGGTCTCTCAACACAACAGCTTTGTATGCCTACCTCTCAAAGAAAATTGCTTTATGAGAATTACATTGGAAGCAAGTGATAAACACCAACAATATGTCACTACAAAATTATTCACAAAAATGAGGGACATTACACTACAAAACATCAACAAAAATTACAAAACATCTCACCGAGTCTGCCAAGTTCAGGAGACAGCTGGGAGTTGAGGAGGCATCGACTGGTTGCATGCTCGCCTGCTGGTGCCGAGCTAGAGGCCCTGACGTCGGCCAACTTCTTCCCTCACGTATAGGACTCCATGCTCCGTTGACGATCCATGGGAGTCAGACAGAGGAGTAGGGGAGCACAGGGCAGGGGGAGCATGGGGCCACGGCCTAGGGGGAGGACGGGGGGAGCACGTGGCCAGGGGAGGGCAGGCGTGGCGGCATGGTGAGCAAGCCGATCGGCACGGTGGACGGGACGAGAGAGGAAGGGGATCGGCCGATCAAGGGAAGGGCCATCGGTGCGATGGACGGGGTGGGAGAGGAAGGGGATCGGTCGATCGGGGTGGGGCCGATCACCGCGGTGGACGGGACGGGAAAGGAAGGGGATCAACAGATCGGGGTAGGGCGAGCGGCGCAATGAATGGGGCGTGGGAGGAATGAGGAATGAGGATGGGGAATGAGGATGGGGAGTTTAGGACAACCGGATAGGACACGGTTTAGGGTTACGCATGTAATATGTTAGTGGGCTGGCTAGGCTGGGCCTGGGGGCACGAGCGACGATGGACTGGACACTACAGTGCGGACTGCACATACGAGCCAAATTAGGCTCGCGAGCCAGCTCTCAAGCGGCTCGAGCTCAGCTCGCTTTTTTGTGAGCTTGGAAAGAGGCTTGGTTCGACTAGAAAATTCATGAGGCCGAGCCGAGCCGGCTCACGAGGCTCGAGCTATTTTTTCCCTACTATTAGCTATTAGCTAGTCACCATGTCACCCGCCACGTAATTTGCCAAAGTGACAAAATCATCTTTAAAACCGCTTTAGAGGGTCATTTCCATAAGTTCAGCAGGCCGAAAACGTAAGAGAGAATACGGAGAGAGATACTTGCGTGTGATTTTAATCGGTGCAGCTGAAATCAGTATAGTGTTTACTATAATCGATTTGTAGACCTTGACTTAAAAAACACTCTATTTAAAAGTTAGTTACCGTAGATAAATCATTAACCATAAGCGAGAAGCCCAAAATAACGACCACGTCTCTCAGGAAAAGAAACGCAGAAGTAGTACTAGCAGCAATGGCGCAACTACTCTAAAAATCCCTAGGCTTTCCGGGACGAACGAAACGTTTGTAGTAGCATAGTAGCAGGCTGGCAGATACGTTTTCCTCCGAGCCCATGCATATCAATCGTCCTCGCTAATACGTTGCAGGCGCCCCAGGGCGCAGGGGCTGCCCCGCCATCTGTACCTGGCACCCGAAAGCCGCGAAGCCGATCGGCAATAGACAGTTGGACACGCACCGAGGTCCATCGATCCGTCCGGTCCCGTCCCTATCACGGCCGGGCCGGGAGCATTGGATCGGCCAGGCACTCGGCCACATCAACATGCAGATGCTGAGAACCTGGCGAACGGATCGATCGAGCAGCGAATCTGGCCTTGGAGACTATCGATTCGGTTCAGCTATGTAAATCTTCAGTAACTGACAAGAAACTAGTAGCGGCTGGCGGGGTGAGTCGCTCGCAGGTCGCTGTCCTCGATGCGTGCGCGTTGCCTCGACTCCGGCGGGCGGTATCTTGTCTAGAAGACGAGCCGGTGGATGGATGGATCATGGTCTTAACCTCGACGTCGCAAGTTGGGCTCGTCTCCCCCCAACTGTTTTTTAGTCTATTTATTGAAAATTCGACTATTTTTTGCAATAAAATTAGTCAGATTTTAAAACTATTAGATAGAGATCTAACGACATGATTCACCCTCAAAATTTTTTAGTTCCCTAATTCTGACTCTCCCTCTCTCTCCCTCCATCTACTCCACCCTCCGCCATCCCCCACCGCTGACTTGCCCTTCTTTTCTATCTCTGATGGCTCAATGTCACCGGATCTGCCTCCCCCTTCCCCCGCCTCCTCCTTCCACACAACCGTCTTCTCCATCTCCAGCCGGATCTGGCATCAAAGCCCCCGCCCCACCCTTCTTCCTTGTCTCCAGAATGACGCCGGATCCACCAACTGTCCTCTACCACCTAATGACTCCATGACATGTCGCCCCCACTTTGCCCGCCGCCCTCTCCATACGGTCAAGCCAGCGCCACCGCTGCCTCGCCGTCCCACCACGTCCGCCTCCCATCGCCAGTTCGCCGCTGCCCCAGCCTCCCTCTAAGGTCGGGAGGCTCAAGTGAACCATAACCCTAACAAGGAACCCGAGCCCTAATCTTACGAGGCGGTGGCGCGCGAAGACGACGGCGTCGTGGGAGGCGAGGAAGATGCCGGTGGTGAAGACGACGTACGAATCTCCATAAAGATCTAAAGGTTAGAAATTCGATTAATTTATCCTAGAAAATATTTGAACGGGGTATAACACTTCCGTCTTTTTTAAGACTTAACTCTCCACTCTCCAGCTGAGGTTTAGGTCTTCGTATACTGACAGGACAGGGCAAGTCTGAAGCTTGCTGGTTTGTGCTGTCCTCTCGAAATAGAAAATGACAGCTCAATGGCGAAATGGCACTATTATCATCATCGGTTATCAAGCACGAAGTGTAAATTTTCTTGTCTTCTCGGTTCTCACAACAGAAAAGAGCTCTTTTAATTGGGAAATGTCAATTATTCCATCTAGTATAGTGCCCGGCTCTTGGCAACCTCCTATCACTGTTTTTCTTTTAGGAATAAGTCCATACGTAATTCCTCTACTTTCAAGTTGGTCTAGCTTGGACTCTATACTACAAAACATGGTAAATAACCCTTGTAGTTACAAAACCAGATTAAATAAGGTCGTTTGAGTCAGCTATACATGTCGTCTTGTTGTTTAGAAAATAGAGAAGGGGAGGAGTCAACCATGGATGGACATAGGTGAAGCTCTGTAAGTCCGTGTGATGACAACCCCATATGAGTGATGAGTATCTGACATTAAACATGTCTAGCTTTCATTGCTCGAGTTTGATTTTAGCGAATTTCAATTTTGTTCGGTGCATTTCTAGAATTACCGGTCAGACTGGCCTGGCCAGGCGGTCTAACCGCTGAGACAGTGTAGCCAAACCGGCCTAGGGATACGGTCTGACCAGCTATTGTTTGGACGGTTTGACTGGCGTGTGAACCCCGGTCAGACCGGCCCTATGACAAGTTGTTCTGTTGGTTCTGTGATTTTGGTTGTGAGTCATGGGGGTATCCATACAGTGTTAGTCATGGTGGGTATTGTGCAAGTGTTAGTCGTGGAGAGTCCATACATGTGTGAGTCATGGTGAGTATTGTGCAAGTGTTAGTCATGGGGCATGTCATTTGTGCTCGGACCAATTGCTTTGTTCTTTAGTGTATAGGTGCTTTGATAATTGTCGTGGCCATCAACAAGACCAAGGCTACGGGAGGAGCCCTAAGACCATGGCGTGTCGCGTAAGTCCGGGTGGAACAACATCTCAAGTCGAGAAACACGAGAGAAAGATAAGGATCGTGAAGAGGCAATGCTTGCATATGATATGCCAAATGAACTTATGTGTTTCAAGTGGTGACATTCCTCAGAGCAGTCGTACAATCTTGACGACAAGGTGTTGGGCATCATGGACTGGGGAGTGATGTTGGTGTGCCATGGGACTTAGGCGTTTCAAGTAGTGACGGCCTCAGCGCAGACGTACGATCTTAACAACAAGTCATGGACATCGCATTGTTGTGAAGACCGACGGGTGGCAATTTGAGAAATTGTCCGAAATCAAGTAGAGTGGCGGTTTACAAAACCATGGCACTGGCCTAAGTAGTTTAGATTACATCTTTGTGGTTGGGGTGTATTATCAAGCTTGTAGAGCCTTTGGAGTGCGTGGGTTACCGGATTTTCCCATAAGTAAGTGGTGTGATCCACTAAGGAGCGGTTGGTTAGTATGAGGTGGTAGCCTCCACTATATAAGCCTTGTATTGAGTTGAGTCGTGTGAGAGGCTTGAGTGATTAGGATTAGGGTTTTCTTGTGTTGGAGCCTTTTGTGTGTGTGTTCTAGGTTTAGAGCTCTGCTATCCTAAGGGACTAACACTAAAACATTTCTCTCCAAGTAAAATAAACATCCAAAGTTTACCCAAGTGAGTTATGCTATGGCTCCCCTCATGTGTTTTTTATTTTCTTGGCTTTCTTGTTTGGATTTTCTCTTCTCTTAAGCTTTTCTAGTGCAAAGAACATGTAAGAGGTGGAGATATCTCCTGGAGATAAGATCACATCTATCTAGGCATGATCTAGAGAAAATTCTTGAGTTTGCTCGATTTTGTTCAAGAGAGAGGTGATTTTTAGGTTTTGCTCTTGTGGGTGTTTTGGGTTAAATTCGTATTATGTTCTTTCTTGCTATGACATGTGAGAACTATCCTAGGTCACCTAGACCATCTAGGACTCACGAGTAAGAACATATCAAAGTTTTTCTCTTTTGATCAGTTTTGGTGCACCCTTCACTTAAATGGAAAAAGGTCACAACTTTGACGACGATTCTCTCTATCATTGATTGAAATAGGTTCATGACATCCCAGAGAACGTGCATACCAAGTTCGAGTCATTTGGATTATCAGATCAAAAGTTACCTGGATTTTAGGATTTGAAACAATGTTGAAATTACTGTTCATTCACCTGATTTTACTGTTCATTCCGGTCTTACCACCATTGAGCTAAAGGTCTAACCACCATTAAGCTAGAGGTCTGACTGCCCTCACCAGAGGTCTAACAAGTTGGTAATTCTAGTCTGACGGGTTGGTAATTTCGATCTAACCAGTGAAGGCTGAGATTTTGTAGGGTTTATGCTTCCTTGGCTTAGAGCTTTGATGAGGTAATGAATTTGGTTTTCCGCTGCGGTTATTGTTGATATTTGGTGAATGATTTTGAAAGAGTCACCCACCCCCTTCTGACTCGCTATACTCAATCCTACAAATAGTATCAGAGCAAGGTTCCTCTTTCATAGATCTTAACTAATCTTGAGCAATGGCATCAGAGAGGTATCACAACAAGCCCCCTGTCTTCGATGGAGCTGACTATCCCTATTAGAAGACACGAATGTTGATGTAGATCGAGGCTCAAGGCTTAGCCATTTGGAATAAAATGAAAAATCCTTTTGTTGTGCCTGCCGATGACGTGATCCTCAATGTTGTTCAGTCAATTGAGATAGAGGCAAATACTAAAGCACACAACTTCTTGATTCAAGGCTTAAGAAGATCTGAGTTCAATCGAGTAGCTCATGTTACATCTGCACATGAGATCTGGACAACCCTCTCTGGTTACCATGAGGGAACGTCGAAAATCAGAAAGTGTGTGAGACTTAGTCCAAGAGGGACTACCAGAAGTTAGAGATGAAACCTGGAGAGTTCATCGATTCTTTCTTTGATAGATTCCACAAGATCCTAAATCTGAGGTCTGTTAGTGTGACCTATGTAGATATCGACAATACAGCTCATGCTTTGAGTGCTCTTGACATGAGTGTTTGGGAGATAAAAGTTACATCTATCAGTGACAAGATGGACTAGGCAACTATGACTATGAATAAGCTATATTCACATCTTAAGACCCATAAGATGGACGTCATAGCCAAGAAATCCAAAAGTCCATAGACAATGGCTCTTGCGACTGATCTTATCAAGAATGGCACTTCTTGTGAGAATGCTTCTTCTGACTTTTCTTTGTCTTGTTTTCAAGCTATGAGTAATGAACAACTTGAGAGCCTTTCCATAATGATCTAGCCCTCATCACTAACCGATTTGCTCATGCCTACCACAAAGCAAAAGAGCGTAGGAGAGGGGCTCCAATTGTGTGCTTTGAGTGTGGTGAGATAGGCCATGTCCATGCTAAATATCCTAACTTTGTGAACAGGGATGGAGATGATCGTGGGAGGAAGGACTATAAGGAGTACAAGAAGGACTACAACAAGGAGGCCATTGACCTTTCAAGAACAAGGACGCAATTAGGCAAGCCACCATATCATTACTCACAGCTCTCAATGGCCGAGATATGAGCGATGTTGATCCTACCACTTCAATCGATGAGGATGAGCAAAGGAAGAAGAAGAAATCTATTGGCTTCACATGGTTGTGCATCATAGTTGCTAGCGATGTTGATTCCCGTAGCACGTATGACAAGGATGATATCTACATTAAGGACGATGATGAGGTAGATTTATTTGACTTTCTCATGCTCAAATATGATAAATTGGCAGCAAATCATGTTAAGCAAATCAAGCACTTAGAATGATTGATGAGAAAGAATGATAAGCGGAAAATGAGCTCCTAGTCTTGCAAATGGATAGGCTTAGAACTATTATTTCTTATCTTGATAATTGTGATACTTGTTTTTCTTTGCATGCTACAATTGAAAGATTGAGATCTTCTGAGTCATCTTTGCTAAGACAACTAGAAAATGCTAAAGCTGAAATTATTGGTATCAAAGCTAGTCCATATTCTAGTTGCTTAGGAGCTAAGGACATTTTTAGAGCTAATGATTTGCCATATTTGAATTGTGATGAATTGAAAAAGAAACTTGCCATGCAAACTAAAAAACGACTTCAATTTAGTCATGAATATTCTTGTGCTCATTGTGAGAGTGATCGGGTGGCACAGTCTATTTGACCTCTATTTTTGGACAACCAGTTCATACCAAGAATTATATCCAACCTTTGAGAGTCTAAGACTATCAGCTCGGCTAGAAATGATACTCCTTCAATGAGCAACTCCACCTTTGGACACAAGATTCCGGCTCTCATTTCTGCTCCAGGGGAATGAACTAGTATGGGATTGCTAATGGGGAACTAAACCCAACCCATTCTTAACCACAAAAGCTTTGGAACTAAATGAATGAGAAGCTTTGAAATCAAACAAAACTGATGCTAGTACTAAGTTCACTAGAAACTTACCTAGCACGACGTCTAGTGCGGCCTGGGCTTCCTCTGTAGTGACATGGTTCACACGCCCTTTGATGAAATTCTAAGGCTTCTTGAAAGCTTGCCCGGAGTTCTAACCTCCTAATGATCCTGGATTGGCTGCAGCTTGATGCTTCTTTGAGTAGGACTTAACAAAGTGTCCTTTCTCCTTACAGTAGAAATAGGCCACTCCATTTGCCAGGGAAGGGTTCTTTGGCACTGACCCACTAGCAAGAAGGGCGTAGATCACCTAAGGAGCAGAATGATTGGCCTGGAAAGGTGGGAGGTTGGCGGCTGACCTGAAGTTGCTGAATGGTGGTGGGGTGATGCAAGGTTTAGAAAAACCTCCTGAGTTGACCTTCTAGGTGGCCATCCTTCTCTTGCAGTTCTCCATCTCAGCATGCTTGCCCTCCTGGCAAATAGCCTTGCTAACCGATTAGTGAAAGTCAGAGTAGTCGTTGGAGAGGAGCTACATAGAAATGTTGTAATTGAGGCCCTACAAGAACCTCTCCTACTTCACCTCATCAGTGGTGACATCTTCTGGTGCATAGCGCACCAACTGGTTGAACTTCTAAAGGTATTCGTTCATTGTACGCCCTCCTTAGCGTAGAGCTCAGAACTCTTTCTTCTTTAGGGTGATGATGCCGACGAGGATATGAGCTTTGCAAAAATGCTGCACAAACTCATTCCAAGTGATGCCTTGCGTGTTGCTGTGAGAGGCGATGAAAGTATCCCACCACTCTGAAGCGGGTCCGTGCAGCTGATGGGAGATAAAGAGAACTCGCTCCCGATCACTACACTGAAGGATATCTAACTTCTTCCCGATAGCTCAGAGCCAATCATCTACATCCATCAGCTCAGTGCTGCTGGAGAATTTCGGAGGACGCGTCCTCATGAACTCCAACAATCTTGACTAGTGAGGAAGGTATCCCTAGGCTATGGAGCATCAAAGGTGTAGAAGACAGCTTCATCTCGTATGTTGGCAAAGATCAGCACCTCCACTCTCTAGCATTCTTGGTTGCTGTAGGACTGAAGGTATCCTTGGTAAATTGGTCGTGCCTTGAACCTTAACTGTTGAAGCAACTCCCAAAGGCGGGTGGCCATGGGAAATCTTGGTGGGGGTTTGGCCATCTAAAATATTTGAAAAGAGGAAGGATTTAGAAAACAATTTTTTAAGGGAGTGTAGTTGAGTAAATGAAAGAAGGAGACAAGTCTTTATGAAAATTTTTCAAATTACATTTTAAAATAAGTCATTAGGGTGAACCAGTTATATTCTATCTACATCTCTGTCGGACCCGAGAGCAGCGCCTCTGGATCCTTAGTGTTAATCACACTAGTACAGGATCAGCTGGTGAACACAGTGATAATAGGGATATATATCAAGCAAAATGACAGACTTTATTAATTAAAAGGGTAAGGCCTTATGGCCAAGTTTACATCAACTTTGCTCATTGGCTAAAAGTAAGGGAAATAACAGTGAAAACAAGTAAATGAAATGGTGAAGCCAAAAGCCTGTCCACAGTCAAACAACAGTAAAACGCGACCAACTCATCCTGATCCTTATCGTAGTCGAAGTTGTCCTCCTCTGAGCAATAGAATTAAGCAAGGCTGAGCACATAGAATGTACTACGCAAGTTACACGGGAAATGCAATAATAATGCAAGGATAACAAGTGAAGGTATATATAGTTAATTAAGCGTAAAGCAGCAGGATTTGTGCCTAACGGGTAGAAAACCTTTCAGTTTTTCCCAGTTGGCTTTCTCAACCTTAAGTGAATAAAAACTTCCTTTATTCCTTTAAATAAGAGGCGTTGAGAAAAAATCTTACAGTATAAATGTATAAATTTGTAACTTGAGCTTCAAAGTTTACTGTCAGAGAGAGTATGACTATATATATCTTTGACTCTATCTAACCTATTTCCCCTAGGATTTTACAAGATATTAAAACTGGAGGTGCATTGCATCACTGCATGGATGCATCCTAGTCCTGGGAGTTCGCCCATGCTTTTCTGGGCCAACCAGAGGCCTGACCGGTATGGCTCGGCCTAGGCACAACACGTGGATGAGCTGGGCTAGCATGGCACAAGCTACCGGGCCAGACTGGGCCTAAGAATCGGGCATGTTCTAATGGGTCGTGCTCGGGCTAGCATGGCCCAAAAAGCCCGATGTAGCTCGGTGCACCTTGCCGATGTCCCGGAGCTAGCTGCGGCAACGGTGGCAAGGGCATCATGTCGTCATAGCCAAGCAGTCACCGCAAGGGCGCTATTCTTGCTACCTCCATGATGGCCGCGACTTCGGTGATCAGTGCCAAAGCTAGTTGTGGTGCATGCGGCTGCTGCTGCGATGGCAGTAGCGCAGCACCAACGATTCTCACGGTATCCTAGAAGCCGAAGAAGAGCACGTTGCTGGGAAGTTGGGGGACTCCTGGTCGGCCTCTAACGGTTGCACGGTTGACGCCTCATCGACGACCGTGCACCGACAAAGTAGGTAGGTGGAGTGCGACCGGAGCCACATGTCGACACACTCAATGTGGAACCCATGGCCGCACCACGGCAACAGGCTTGTGGCCTCCCGGCAGCGAGTCCCGTGATGCAGATGCCGCAATCCGCGGCAAGGTCCCCCTTGGCCACATCCCTCCACAGCAACGCTACGATGGCCGCCTTCTCCAAGGCCTCCCGTGGTTGCCCACGTCCCAAGCCCCACGAAGACGAACCACGCCTAGCCCCTGCACTCCGCTCCACCGCTCCCACCGCCGGTGGTAGGCGTGGTGCCGTGATGATCAAGCGAAATTAAGAGTGTTCACTACTTGCACAACAACGGTTATATGGTGGAGCTTGGCATGAGAGTGTATATCCTAGCAATCTGAAATTCTTGATGTTGTAAAGTTAAGTAATAATCCAAGCTAGAATACTTTGCCTAAGTGCTGATCCAAAAGATTTAAGTGAAGTATATGAACGCACACGCAAAGATTAATGTGACTCGATGCAAACAAATGAATGAGCTAGGCAATCTGAAATTAAAGATTAGATAGTTCGTTTTGCACCAAGTACTAGGAGAGACGCTAGCCAATTGCAATGATATGAATGTAAGGGCACGAGATTGCTCAAGAGGTTAAATTACACAATCTGAATTTATGGATTAAGAACTCACCCAAATTCGGCCAATGCTTTCTTTTTCTTTCTTTCTTTCTTTCTTTCTTTCTTTCCTTCTCTGTTTTTTTTTGCCCAACTTCCTCTTTTTCTTTTCTTTCAAAGGCCAAACTAGGTTTAATTGTTCTTTTGGTTTTGCATAGGTCACAAATATTCAAGAAGGTGTGAAGTACTCAAGAGCGACCCTAGATGCAATATTCAATGACTAGTCTCAAATGATGAAAAGAATATCGCAAGATTTTTTTTTTTGGATTGGACACAAAGATTAGGCTACGCAAATAAACATGAATAATCAGCACCTAAACAAAAATTCTAATGGATCAAAACCTAACAAAACTCACAAAATTAACAGATGCAAAAGCTAGGGTTTGGTTAATTTTTTTTGTTGCAATTTCAGTTTAATAGACTATAGGACAAAAATAAATCAATCTAAAAGTAAGGGTAAATAATCCTACCGAGTAAACCGCTCGATACCGGATGATACGGGTCGCCCGATCTTCTCGACGAGGATCCGGATACTCACGTGGATTTGATGAACCGTAGTGATCCCGTTGCCAATGCAAGAGTTAGCACTCTATAATTCGCCTAACCTCACGTCTTTGAACTTCACGACCACGGATGAAGTTCTATTACGCTCTCAATTCCAATGGAAAAGGTTGAACAATCTTAATTTGGTGAACTCCCAATTCTCTCAAGTTGGTTTGCCCAACGAAAGAACAAGAGTTTTTTCTATTATCAAAAGTGGTTCCCTTTTACAATGGGGATCTACCCCTCAATATATAGTCTCAGCCTAAGGCTATTCAACACTAAATTTTCCATGTGGTACTATTCATGCGCAGCCATCGTAGCACGGCCTTCTGTTCACTACCGTTCTTGTAGTACGACAATCATTCATGGGCACAGTTCTGTAGCACGGAACTATTCATGGGCTGGATACTATAGCGCGTACTATTCATGCGTTGCACTATTTATGGACCGATCATTGTTCATGTCGTGGACTTGTGCTTTCTTGGATGACGGCCACATATCCTTGATCTCCATCCATCGCTGACTCTTCAAACTTGAGCACAAGTAAAACATTGTTTTTAGGTAGTATAAAATTCTCATTAAAATTAATGACATATTCATTAAGGAGCAGGTTCACCTGACATTGTAGTTTCTTGGTTCGTGCTCTTGTTATTGGTCCTGTTATTGAAGTCTCATTACTAGCTTTTGGTTTACTAGCGATGTCCTCATCATCCTCCCCTTCTTGAAAAGGAGTCGACCTCGACTCTGTACAATCTTGTCCAAAGAAAGGTGATAGATCAGCAACATTAAATGTAGAACTTATTCCATAGTCATCACCGGGAAGCTCAATCTTGTATGCATTGTCATTGATCTTGGCAAGAACTTTAAAGGTCCATCACCACGGGCATCAATTTGGATCTACGCTCATGAAAGCGATCTTTGAAGGTGGACCCACACTAAATCACCTGGTTCAAATAGCATTTTCTTTCTAGATTTGTTAGCTTTGGAAGCATAAGCACGTACCTTGTTTTCAATTACCTCTTTGGTTGTGGTATGGAGTTTTTTTCACAAAATCAGCACGTTTAGAAGCCTCCATATTTGCACGTTCTTGTAGTGGGAGAGGAAGTAAATCAAGGGGCGTGATTGGTTTGAAGTCGTACACCACCTCGAATGGGCTCAATTGAGTTGTAGAATGTACCGCCCTGTTATATGCAAAATCCACATGCGGTAGACAATCTTCCCACTCTTTCAAGTTCTTCTTTATCATGGCACGTAGCAACGTTGAAAGTGTGCGGTTCACCACCTCCGTTTGCCCATCTGTTTGTGGGTGACAAGTCGTTGAAAACAATAATTTTGTCCCAAGCTTGGCCCACAAAGTCTTTCAAAAGTAGCTCATGAACTTGACGTCGCGATCTGAAACAATGGTTCTTGACATTCCATGCAATCTCACAATCTCCCTGAAAAACAAATCAGCTACATGCGACGCATCATCGCTCTTATGATGGGAATAAATGTGCCATTTTAGAGAACCTATCCACAACAACAAAGACCGAATCCTTCCCTCTTGGTCCTAGGCGGTCCTAACACAAAATCCATGCTAATATCTTCCCAAGGAGCACTAGGAACAGGAAGTGGAGTATACAAACCATGTGGATTGAGTTTTGATTTTGCCTTATGGCATGTGATGCATCTTTGAACAAACCTCTCGACGTCTCGCCTCATCTTTGGCCAATAAAAGTTATCGCTAACATCATATAAGTCTTCTCCTCCCGAAATGCCCCATCAATCCTCCCGCATGAGATTCCCGCAACAATAACAAACGCACAGAGGAATCCGAACACATAGCTTATTCATGCGAAAGAAAACCATCATGAATATGAAATTTATCCCACCCTTTTCCATCTTTGCAATTAGAATATGGAGCTGCAAATTCATGATCTAAGCATATAAATCTTTCAAACTTTCCAACCCCGGTACCTTTACTTCCAACCGAGTCAACAAGACATGTTTTCTAGACAAAGCATCGCCTACCACATTCTCTTTGCCTTTCTTATATTTGATAATGTATGGAAAGGTCTCAATGAATTCTACCCACTTAGCATGTCTACGATTCAATTTCGCTTGCCCCTTTAAATATTTTAAATATTCATGATCAGAATGTATTATGAATTCCTTAGGCCAAAGATAATGTTGCCAAGGTTTCAACACACTCACAAGAGCATATAGTTCTTTATCATAAACAGGATAATTCAATTGTGCACCATGAAGTTTCTCACTAAAATATGCAACAGGTTTTCTTTCTTGCATCAAAACACCACCAATACCTATTCCACTAGCATCACATTCAATCTCAAAAGTTTTTGTGAAATCGTGTAAAGCAAGCAATGGTGCTTCATCAAACATTTCTTCAATTCAAGAAAAGCTTTGTCTTGTTTTTCTCCCCACTCAAAAATCACTTCATTTTTAGTTAATTCATTTAATGGGGCAGCAATGGTGCTAAAATCTTTCACAAATCGCCGATAAAAACTAGCAAGCCTATGGAAGCTACGAATTTGACTCACATTCACGTGAATTGGCCAATTTCTAATAGCTTCAATTTTAGATTCATCCATTGCAATGCCATGAGCTGAAACAACATAGCCTAGAAACACAACCTTGCTAGTGCAAAAGGTACACTTTTCAAGATTGGCATACAAGCATTCTTTCCTAAGCACTTCTAGCACTTGTTTGATGTGTTCAACATGATCATCCAAGCGGCTATATATCGAATATCATCAAAGTAAACTACCACAAATTTCCCAATGAAGTGTCTCAAAACATGGTTCATTAAGCGCATGAATGTACTAGGAGCATTGGACAATCCAAAAGGCATCACTAACCATTCATACAAGCCAAATTTCGTTTTAAAAGCGTTTTCATTCATCACCATGTTTCATTCTTATTTGATGGTAGCCACTTCGCAAGTCGATCTTAGAAAAGATAGTAGAACCACTTAACTCATCAAGCATATCATCTAACCTAGGAATAGGATGACGATAGCGAACAGTTATGTTGTTAATAGCTCTACAGTCTATGCACATTCTCCAAGTACCATCTTTCTTAGGAACAAGAATAACAGGAACGGCACAAGGACTAAGACTCTCGCGACGCACCCTTTGTCCAAAAGTGCTTGCACTTGCGCTGAATCTCCTTCGCTTCTTCCGGATTTGTGCGACGACGGCCGGTTGGGAAGAGGGCTCCGGGACTAAGTCAATTTGATGCTCAATACCTCGAATAGGTGGTAAACCGGCGGGCACCTCCTCCGGAAACACGTCGTCATAAGCACGCAAAACTTGATAAACAAAGACTAGGAAGAGATGTTAAGTCATTAGTAGAAAGCAATGCATCCTTGTACAAAGAATACAAGGTGCATCAAAGTGGTATCATCTTTCATCTCTTAGATCGGTTGGTGGCTATCATGACTAAATTTTCTCTCCTCACTCTTGCTTTTACCTCTCGGGTTTGGTTTGTGGCTCTTGCTCACCTTTGTGGAATCACACTCTTTGGTTCTCTCCTTTCTCACTCTCAACTTGCACTTCAATCTTTCGCACATTATCATTTACAATTTGAGAAGGAGTCAACCAGAAACACCACTTGTTTTTGTTCCACCAAAACTTGTATTGGTTAGTTCTTCCATCATGAATCACAAGACGATCATATTGCCATGGCCTTCCTAGCAGCAAGTGACATACGTCCATAGGCACCACATCACACTCCACCGTATCTCGATAAGTGCCAATTTCAAATTCAACATCCACGGTGTATCCCACACTCAATGAACCTCTCTCATGCACCCATCGGATCCGATATGGATGTGGGTGTTTCTTGTACTTCAACCCAAGTTTATTGCAAAGCTCCTTGCTAGCTAAATTGTGACAACTCCCACCATCAATGATTACCTTACAAAATTTACCATCTTTGCTAACTTGAGCTCTTGTATGGAATAAATTGCGTATTGTTCATGGAAGGCTTTGGTTGCACACTCAACACCGCTTGAGCACACACAAGTATAGGACCAACACCGGGTTCACAATACTCTATGTTTTGCTCCTCCTCATGTGCATCATCATATGTCCCTAAATCGGCATAGTGATCATTCTCTTCTTCACTTGCGTAATCATATTCCCATTCTCTAATATCAACATCGCCTTGTTATTTGGGCAATCCTTTTGCATATGACCACGGCCAAGGCATTTGAAGCATTGTATACCGCTACTCTTGTTGTAGAACCCATAGAAGAGGAACCACTAACTGCTGGATTTGATGGCCTTCTTGCACCTGGAGTGGCTTCTTCCTTCTTGCTAGATGATGGGCGAAAGCTTGAACCACCATTTGGAGTCGTTCGTTGGCTTATTTGTGATTTGGAACCATATCTTCCTCCACCGGACGGTGCACGTGCAGAAAGGACGTTGATCTTGCAAACTTAGCATCCTCTTGCAATTGTCGTTCTGCCTTTGTAGCTTGATGCACTAACTCATAAAGATTGGTATAAGGCTGAAAATTGACAATTCTTTTGACTTGATGGTTCAAACACGAGAGGAAGCGTGTCATGGTTTGCTCTTCTTGTTCTTGAACCTTGGCTCGAATCATGGCTAGCTCCATCTCCTTGTAGTACTCCTCCACGAATGTGCTCCCCGCTTCATATTCGCAATTTATCAAATAGATCACGCTTGTAATGACGAGGAACAAAACGGCTCTCATTTCCGCTTCATCTCTTGCCATGTTCAACAGGGTTTTCTCCATTCTCAGCTCTTTGAGTAATGACTTGTTCCCACCAATCCAAAGCATAACCTTCAATTCCCAAGTGAGATACTCCTTGGGATCAGTCCCACCTGCAAACTAGGGCATGAAAAACTTGAGCTTGCCCAAGCCATCATCTTCATTGCGTGGATGACGATAATGGTCATTGTAATGCAAAGCAAAATCATCATCTCTTCCATCGCATGTGCAGCACCACCACGCCCACCACGGCCTCCACCTAGACCCTGGCCACACCCTCCATGGGCTCCTCCTCGTCCTCCTAGGCGTGGTGGACGCACCACGCTGGTCGCCACTCGGTGTTGCGGTGCGGGAGGTACATGTGCAGCAGCTTCTCCTCCTTGAACACTTGCTTCATCGCCACCATTGCGAGCTTGCATGAGCCTAGTGAGGGTCCCAATGTCCTCCCGCAATTGGCGCATATTTTCATCAGCTTGTATCTCCATATTTTGCATATCCCTTGCAATTTGATCAGCAAAAGAATCATGCTTCTCGTGGAGTTGATTAAGCCCTTGGTGTAGCTCACGTTGAAAGTGTTCATGAGTGCCCCAAATTGATATTGCTTGACGAATGCCCGAGTTTCATTTGTCCCACCACTCTCATCATGGTGTTCTCCTCCACCGACATGGTTAGTTATGCAAGAAATAAATAGTCGTGTATATAATAATGCTTTGTGGAAATCACTCAATCTCACTATGTCCCTCTCCAAGTAAAGTTCTTACCCTTCCGGCGAATTAAGGCCAATAAAACTTACACCGGTAGAAGTGACAACAAGACGGTGATGATCAAGCGAAATTAAGAGTGTTCACTACTTGCACAACAACGGTTATATGGTGGAGCTTGGCATGAGAGTGTATATCCTAGCAATCTGAAATTCTTGATGTTGTAAAGTTAAGTAATAATCCAAGCTAGAATACTTTGCCTAAGTGCTGATCCAAAAGATTTAAGTGAAGTATATGAACGCACACGCAAAGATTAATGTGACTCGATGCAAACAAATGAATGAGCTAGGCAATCTGAAATTAAAGATTAGATAGTTCGTTTTGCACCAAGTACTAGGAGAGACGCTAGCCAATTGCAATGATATGAATGTAAGGGCACGAGATTGCTCAAGAGGTTAAATTACACAATGAATTTATGGATTAAGAACTCACCCAAATTCGCCAATGCTTTTTTCTTTCTTTCTTTCTTTCTTACCTTCTCTTTTTTTTGCTCAACTTCCTCTTTTCTTTTCTTTCAAAGGCCAAACTAGGTTTAATTGTTCTTTGGTTTTGCATAGGTCACAAATATTCAAGAAGGTGTGAAGTACTCAAGAGCGACCCTAGATGCAATATTCAACACTAGTCTCAAATGATGAAAAGAATATCGCAAGATTTTTTTGGATTGGACACAAAGATTAGGCTACGTAAATAAACATGAATGATCAGCACCTAAACAAAAATTCTAATGGATCAAAACCTAACAAAACTCACAAAATTAACAGATGCAAAACTAGGGTTTGGTTAATTTTTTTGTTGCAATTTCAGTTTAATAGACTATAGGACAAAAATAAATCAATCTAAAAGTAAGGGTAAATAATCCCACCGAGTAAACCGCGCTCGATACCGGATGATACGGGTCGCCCGATCTTCTCGACGAGGATCCGGATACTCACGTGGATTTGATGAACCGTAGTGATCCCCATTGCCAATGCAAGAGTTAGCACTCTATAATTCGCCCAACCTCACGTGCTGAACTTCACGACCACCGATGAAGTTCTATTGCGCTCCTAATTCCCAACGGAAAAGGTTGAACAATCTTAATTTCAGTGAACTTCCAATTCTCTCAAGTTGGTTTGCCCAACGAAGGAACAAGAGTTTTTCTATTATCAAAAGTGGTTCCCTTTTACAATGGAGATCTACCCCTCAATATATAGTCTCAGCCTAAGGCTATTCAACACTAAAATTTCCATGTGGTACTATTCATGCGCAGCCATTGTAGCACCAAGACCGCTCACTACCGGTGATTCTTGTAGCACGGAACTGTTCATGGGCCCGGCATCGCTCACGGCACCGTTTCGTAGCACGGAACTATTCATGGGTCGGATCTCGTAGCGCAGATCGCTCATGCGTTGCACTATTCATGGACCGATCATTGTTCATGTCGTGGACTTGTGCTTTCTTGGATGACGGCCACATATCCTTGATCTCCATCCATCGCTGACTCTTCAAACTTGAGCACAAGTAAAACATTGTTTTTAGGTAGTATAAAATTCTCATTAAAATTAATGACATATTCATTAAGGAGCAGGTTCAGCTGATATTGTAGTTTCTTGGCTCGTGCTCTTGTTATTGGTTCTGTTATTGAAGTCTCATTACTAGCTTTTGATTTACTAGCAATGTCCTCATCATCGCAGAGCACAAAGGTGATGGAGATGACGGCCCTATCCCCGCCATCGACTTGTCGTCGCCTCCAAATCCCCTCCTCTTCTCCTTCCAACAGGATTGGGCTGGGCCGACCCTTCTTGCACTAGACCATACTTAGGCCTCGCTGAAGACGAGTTGTGCTGGCATGACAAGGCACGGCGGGGTGGCCATGTTGGGCCAGCACATCTTGATGCGGCCCAAAGCCCACTGAGCCCATGCTGTGCCAACTTAGTATGGCCCAACTCCTAGGTCTACAAGGATCAATAGCCACCATCAGTATTCAGATATTCAATACGATGGCGGTCAGCTATTTTCTTTGCGTGCGCCATCATCAGTAACGCAAAAATTAGCCACAGAAGAAAAATGGGCCAGTTGCTTGACGTACTCCAGATTCACCAAATCAGTAGACTGACCATCTGGACCCTGCAAAATTTGGAAGCTCTGAAAGAGACAAATGAACTACGAATATGATTAGGGCTTCACGGTCCCAGTAGAGAAAAAATAGCATCACCGCGAGAAAAGAGCGAAGAGATCCTTTCAAGAGCTCTGTTCTTTCGGTATAGGACATATGATTTATGGTTGACCAATGATTTTTGATCCTAACGAAAATGTTTATGCGAACGAACTGAATACCGATAAGCCGTTTTAAAAAGCCTATCTTAATAAGTCGTTTTGAAAATATAACAAAAAAATCATCTCGTTTATTTATTTAGATAAGCTATAACCTATAAACTAAAAAGAATAATATAGCCAAAGACTGCGATAGAACAACCGTATGATAACATGAGAGAGAAAAAAAATCCAAAAATGAGATATAACGAGAAGAAAGTCCAAAACTGAAGCTATAGCTAAACGCCTCGTATCGTATCTTTCTGCTACAGTGCTACTTTGGTGTAAGCCTTTTTACCTCTTCTAAACAAAAGGGTTCCTTTCTACGAAATATTAATTCTCGTTAAGTACAGTTGCGATGGAGTAAGAAATTTACCTTCTAGTCCCGTGTTCGCTTTACACACCGCAAGTGGCTGTCCGGTATCAGTTTGGTCACTGGCGACCCAGAGACTAACTAACTCGTCCAATGATGCTTTAGCTTGATGATTAAAGCCCTAACCTTAAAAAAGAATGGTGCGAATCCTCTTCTCACGTAGTTCGAAGCTAACCCGTGCTGCGTGCGGCCCCCGCCTGTCAGCTATGTGTGAGGTGCAGCACGGAGGAGTAAGAGCGCGCCGGTGGTGGAAGTGAAAAATATGGTTGTGCCATGTGGGGGGCCCAGCTAAAGCGACAGAAGGGGGCGGACCACCATGTGGTCTGGGTGCGCCCAATGTAACCTGTTGGATTTGATAGAGATTCTCTCGAGATCCGACTCCGGCACACCACACACTGCAGCATTGGCATTGGCATGCAAGTTGCAACACCACTACGCCAGGTGCCAGGTAAATTTTGTTTTCTGCTGTGGTTTGGTACTCACTCCATAGCAGGTGAAAAAAAATTACAGAACAGTAAGAAGTAGCTGTGGATTAAAAGTAAACAACTGGTAGGAGGTACTTCCTTTTTTGTTACAGCTTATAACTTATAGTTACATATTATAATTTTTTATTATAACGTAAATGTTTATATGAATAAATCGAATGTCGATAAGCTATTTTAAAAAGATTATCCTAATAAATTGTTTCAAAATAGTGATGAAGAAAATGTTTTATTTATTTGTTTGAAGAAATCTATAAGCTAAAAAGGACATAGCCGTACTCATCTAATTATCAGCTCAACACGACTTTCCCTCCATTTCAATTTACGTACCAGTTTTTTTTTTCTTTCGCAGAATGGAGCCACATTTCGCTTTCTGTTTTTGGCGCTAGGCAAGCAGTATCTTTATGCCAGTTGTTGTCGCGCTTCGGGTGCTGGCCTGGTATTTTATAAATGGAACATAGGGCCTGTTCTTTTTCTTGCGCGCATGAACTTTTGGTGAAATTTTGAATTTTAACATTTACAGTCTGATTACGAAGAGACAAATACTCACTTGCGATTTTGGATGGTACAGATGTTGAGCTTTTAATGTGTAGATCGTTTTACCTGTAGACCCCGTCTTGAGAAAATACTCCGTTTGAAAGTTAGATCAGAAGAAAGTTTAAAAGTTCACGGCCGGAGGAAAAGAACAGGCCCATAGACTTATCATCTTCTTTTGTGCTTAGTGCAATCATGTTTAGTCGTGCTCTTCTATTGATTAAAAGTGGCTCGTTTGTTTGGCGCTTCTTGTCGCCGAGGAAACAGCTACTAGCATTATATATAACCTTTTAACCAAGTACGCGTGTGTGTCATGCGAGCAATCATCATCATGGAGAAAATCCTGCCGAGGTGATTGTGATTTAGATAAGAAGTATTTGGGTTCACGGAAAAGATAAAGCAGTGTTTGGGTGCGAACACATGTGGTGTGTGAGCAGAGCAGCACCAAGGGCAGCAAGCGAGGAGCTAGAGCATGTCGGCTAGCGAGCGGGATTCTGTGCGTGACTTACTTCTCTAAGCTATTTATGTCCACCAGAAAAAACGATTCAGATTCTAGTTTTTTAGTTTTAATTTTTTTACTTCTAGTTTTTAGTTTTTTATTTTCATCTTTTTCTAGATTTTTTCTTTTTTATATTTCTTTATATTATCTGTGTTAAAATACTATAGAGTGTCACCACACTTTGTGTTTTATATTTCTGCTAGTTAGGGTAACGTACACACTCGCCTCACAACCTTCTCGTCAGATCTTCCTCTCTTCTCCTTTATAGAGTGCCACCGCACTTTATGACGCCCTCGTTGTCTTAGTGCCACCATGCTCATTTCTAGTTGAAAGTTTGGGAAATTTCTACTTTGAAATTTTCTCAAGTTTCTTGTTTGAGAGTTCATTTTCCGATTTGAAAGGTCATTTCCCCCCTAATTTGAAAATTCATGTAGTGGCAACGGTAAGTTGGCGGCGAGGGGCTAGCAGCGATAGATGAGGCATAGGAGTTTGGTGGGACGGTGGGAGAAGACCGGGCCAAGAGTTGGAGTAGACAGTGACGTTGGGCGAGGTGAGGCAGATGTTGCCAACGAACACCCACAATGTAGCAACTCATAATAGCTAGACACAATGGTAAATGTCAAACTAACTACATATTTCCAACATATCTACACTTGTTACAATGAGTTATAAAGGTGCCGCTCGGTTAGATTGAAATAAGCTGTCTTATGGTTGAAATTGCACTGTACCTGATAGTGGTTTATTTAGCATAACTAAATTAAAAAAAATTAAAAATAGAAAAAATATGTTAGCTCATTATGGACAATGCAAACGAATACGGAAAAAAGAACCAGTAAAAACTCAAAAAAAGCCAAAAAAATAAAATAAAATTTAGGAATAGTGAAAAATAAGTTAGAAACCAGAAGTTCAAGCCGAAATGAGCGGAACCAAAATTGTATACATAATGACATATAAGAAATAAGAATTAATTGAGGAGTATTCTGTAATGTTTATAGTCTGATGCTTTAAAAAATTATATGCCATTTTTCTTAAACTCGGTAGTGTACATCACACTCAACAATTGGCTACTGCAAAATTTAAGTGTACTTGACATTTCCCTTACACTATTAGTGTAGAAAACACTCAAATTTTGGCTATTGTAAATTTAGTTGTATGCCTCATACATTTGCTCAAAATAAATACTACGGGTGGTAATTTCCCCCGTGGGGAGGGCCCCACAGGAATATCCCCATGGGGCGGGGGCGGGGTGATCTCCCCTCACGAGGGGAACAGGGTGAGGCCCCGCTACGCTAGCAGGGCAGGGACGAGGTTGCCCTCTCCGTGTAGGGCCCATGGGGGACCCGGTAAACATAAAAAAATATTTTTTAAATAATATATTATAGTTTTAATATATGAGATTATATTCTTTTATTGTATGTTTGACTAAAACTTAAATCTATATGTTAGAATATATATTTTATAACTATATTTTTAAAAGTATTTAACCTATTTTTATCCCTCACAGGGATCCCCGTAGGAGTCGGGTCCCCGCGGGGACCGGGAATAAGGGCATCTTCTCCCAGTAGCCTTAGCGGGTAGGGGTAGGGGCCTTGCTAGCAAGGAGCAGGACGGGGCCACAGGGGCCTCCCCCGGGACCCCATCCCGTTGCCACCCCTAATAAATACTATACAATATTGCATGTTGGAAAATCACTTCTTAATAATATATTTTATGGCTTACATTAATGACATAACTGTATACACTCTTGGTCAAGATTGTCAGGATCGCGGCACAAATCGTGGGATTGTACGATCCCACGGAGCCGACATAATACTAATCAATGTATGGATTGGATTTTTATAAAAGCGTGATCCTGAAGGTAGGATCACATGGAATCAGGAAGGATCGTGCTCAGGATCGGGTAGGATCATAATCTTGACAATAAATTATATTAGCATATAAAATTTGATGTTACCTATTGCTAATTTAAGTTGAACTAGTTTAATTTGCTTTGTTTTATTTTTTTACATGTTATTCTAAGGTTAAAAGTATTATTTTTGACATATTGGACTTTTAAATTATTAGTTTATTAAAAAATAATTGTTTCAAAAATTAACCTTGATTCAATATAATATGAATAAGTGTACTCAAATTATAAAATTAAATTAAAAAATTCTACTATAGACTTGCATATTTAGAAATATAATTTAATTTTTATATAAAATATATATGTTTTTAAAATTTTGATAGAATCGTGATTCTACGATGCGATTCTGTCTGACGAAAAACGATCCTACTTGAGATCATGATTCTGATAACCTTGCTCCTGGCCCTACATAATCATTCTTTTTCTTGGAGTTTTCAGAAGTAATGTATTTTAAGCGCTGTGCAGTTACAAGTAAACCAAAGCACATTTTTGTACAATGCAAAATCTAATTCTATTAAGTGACATCACCTACGATTTTTTCACATGCATAAATAATTACACGCTACTGAAGTTATACCAAACTCCATACTCAAAAGTCTTGACAACATAAAGAGCAACCTCAACTCTTTTTCTCCTTAAATCTACAAAATTTTATGTATTTTAAATTTTCTATGCAGTTGCAAGTGAACCAAAATAGATCACTCCGTATCATCCTGCCACCTACAATTTTTCCATACCCTCGCATAACTATAAACAAGCAAAGTTGCTAGATTCCACACTCAAAAAGGTACAAGCCGATGGCGATGATCAACCTCAGCTTTGTCTTAAAGCTATAAATGTCGTGTATTTTCACCCTATCGTGGTCACAAAATAGGTATCTCTGAAGAGCATGAAGTCTAACGTCACGCTTTACTTTTTGAGTTTTGGACACAAATAACATTATTGCTCCTAAAAATACCAGATATAGCATCCAAATCAGCGCAATTGTGTTTCTAACACCCTCCCCCACCGCATGATTTCCTGACGCCGACATGTGGTAATCGTGCGGTCGGAGACCGTATGACTACTGTTCATGGATGATCGGACCGCACAACCACTATTCATTCGAGTGGTGCGGTCCCCGACCACACGACTTACATGCTACAATGTAAAAATTACAAAAATGATAATTTTATACCTCATTACAAACAGCAAACGCACCAGTTGAGCAAAAATATTGTAGCATGAATAGTGGTCGTGCGGTTCCTGACCGCACAATCAACCCATGAACAGTAGTCGTGCGGTCGGGGACCGCACGATTTCGGTGTCGTACGGTCCTCGACCGCACAATTGCCATGTGTCGGTGCTAGGAAATCGTGCGATGGGGAATGAGTCTAGAAACGGAATTACGCTGGTTTAAAAGCTACATCTGATATTTTTAGAAGCAACAATACCATTTTTATCCAAACCTCTTAATTTTTCATTGCACACACATAGCTACAAGCAACCGAGGTTGCTAAACTCCATGCTCAGAAGATACAAGCCGATGATCAGTTTCTTCAACTAACATTCACACGCTACAGCCGCTATTGCACCCCATTCAAAGCCACCAATCATGGCGGGCTCACCTCAAGGGACGGTAGCAGAGACCAGCCGGCGACAGGGCGCCCCACTCAGGGCCGGTCCTGGAATTTTAGGGCCCTGGCGAAACTAGAAATAAGGCCCTAGTATAAATATCTAAATATAAATATCTACATATATATATATATATATATATATATATATATATATATATATATATATATATATATATATATATATATATATATATATATATATATAATTTTATCAACAAACACTTCAAATGCGTTATGTATTAAAGAAAAATTCATATCAAGGAGTTTATAGATATTACCTTAAAAATTTCTTCTAACATATCTAGATGCGAAGTCATTGATGATGGTATTGATATCAACCTCATCCAATAATTTCTTCTCAATACATAAAGTTGTCAAACCGTTTAACCTCTCTTGAGACATTGTTGACCTTAAATGATTCTTCAACAATTTCAACTTTGAAAAGCTTCTTTCAGCTGATGCCACAGTCACAGGCATAGTAAATAAAATCCGATAAGCAATAGAAATATTAGGATAACAATCCGCTTCTCGACAAACTCAAAGATCTCCATAGCAGACATTGGTTTATCCGATAAAGTCAATTGCATAACACTTAACTCAGAAATTAGATCATTTAACTCAACATCAGATGAACCATCTAGAGAGAAAGTTTCTGCAAATTTTGTACAACATTTTTTAATTGATTCGATCCAATGACTTCAATGTTGTTGAACTCATTAAAATCCAAATATACTTCGAATGTTTGGAGTTCTTGAAATCTACTTTCCAATGAATTGATTGCCATATCAACCATAACCTGCGGTGCTGCGGTATGTGCGCAAGCGCCCCAAGCGGTAGATGGGATATGCGATGGCACCACCTGACCCTGAGCCGACGTGGCGCGGCATCCCCAGCTGGATCGCGCAGAGTAAACTTCCCTTCCCCAATCCCCATCCCTCTAGTCCTCCTCCACTCTTCTCCCTCCAATAATTCTCTCCTCCCCTGCACCACCATCAGAAAAGGGCAGCGAAAAAAAACCCCATGTCTCCACCCCCTCTTTGGACCAGATCCCCGGCGAGCCAGCGCGGAGCCGTAGGCGTGGAGCGAGCTCAGGTTGCCTGATCTGCCGCCCGGTCGGATCGATGGGCGGGGAGGCGCCGGAGTCGCGGCGGCTGAGCCGCGCGCTGAGCTTCGGCGGCGGCGTCCCGAGGAGGCGCTGCACCTGTTGATGGGGTACGTGGACGACCCGCGCGATCGGGAGGCGGCGTCGCTGGTGTGCCGCCGGTGGCACCGCATCGACGCGCTCACGCGGAAGCACGTCACCGTGCCTTTCTGCTACGCGGCGTCCCCGGCGCGCCTGCTCGCGCGGTTCCCACGGCTCGAGTCGCTCGCGCTCAAGGGGAAGCCCCGGGCCGCCATGTACGGCCTCATCCCCGACGACTGGGGCGCGTACGCGCGGCCGTGGATAGCCGACCTCGCCGCCCCGCTCGAGTGCCTCAAGGCGCTCCACCTGCGGCGCATGGTCGTCACCGACGCCGACCTCGCAGCGCTCGTACGCGCCCGCGGCCACATGCTGCAGGAGCTTAAGCTCGACAAGTGCTCCGGCTTCTCCACCGACGCCCTCCGCCTCGTCGCCCGCTCCTGCAGGTACTGGAATTCGTCGATTCGCTAACTCCTCTTGGCTCTGATCTGGGAGTGGGAGAAGTCAAGCCGGAATTGGGGTTTGGGGGTAAGGGAGATAGTGACTGGGTGGAGAATTGGTCCCGAAGTAGTGTAGTGGATAGCACCGAGCTATGCATCGGTTTCTGCAAGTAGAGACTTGTTGTAACACGGGACGGTGTTTGCCAAAAGTAGTTCGGGATCTAGACGCCCATAGTAGGGCATTTTCTCATCTCATGATTGTGACATTGTACAATCGTAGCATAGAAGAGGTGAAATGGCCTCGCGAGTGTATCTCCATGGATACAATTCGTTGACTTAAGAGTGTATCTAGCTTGTGTATTGTTTCCTGCTGAAATTGAATGTTCTGCTTTTATCTGTTGATCATGATGCACAAGAGTCCATTCCATAGCATTTATTTCCTAAGCAATTTGCAAGAGGCCACCAAATCTGGCAAGAACATAGGGCAATGCAACAAAATGCCAAAGCAGTAGTAATTGGACTTGACCAAAGCTAGCTCGTCTTTTATTGGAACGAACTGTTGTACAGAATTTAGAGGCAGGTTGTTGGTGGTTTCTGTTATCAGCAAACTCTATCGTGGCCAGTATCATGTGGCAATATGTCAGGCTGACCATATATTTAGGTGTCTCTCAGCTTGTTCTTTTTCAAATAAGTTTTAGTTTGATGTTAACATTTGCTTAATTTGATCATTCTGATGAGATAGCGTTGGATATGTTCTGCATACAAAAACCAGAGTTATTAAAATGCAAAAATGGTACTTACTGAAGCTCAAAAACCAACAGGGACACTGGCATATGTTCATTGTTTCTGTCTTTTTCTAAGACGTTTTACATTTCTTCATGTTGAACACATCATTTCTTTCTTTTGTCGGAACCTTGAACCTGTAGCCTGTTTCTAATAATGGGAATAGGGGTCATACCTTTTATCGAAAAAAATGTTGAACACATCAATTGTGATTATTTATGTAGTCATAAGCTACATTTGTCTCTCTTTAGCTCACTCATTTGTTTTATGATCTTTTTGTTTGGCATACTTTAGCACACTTGTAATATCGTGATAAGATCACTGCACTAACATGTTGCACTAAATTCAGCAGATCACTGAGAACTTTATTCCTGGAAGAATGTTCAATTACTGATAACGGCACTGAATGGTTGCATGACCTTGCTGTCAACAATCCTGTTCTGGTGACCTTGAACTTCCACATGACTGAACTCAAAGTGGTGCCAGCTGACCTTGAGCTTCTTGCAAAAACTGCAAGTCACTAATTTCATTGAAGATTAGTGACTGTGACCTTTCAGATTTAATTGGGTTTTCCGAATGGCCACATCATTGCAAGAATTTGCTGGAGGGGCATTCAATGAGCAAGGGGAGCTCACCAAGCATGGAAAATTTAAATTTCCTTCAAGACTGTGCTCATTAGGACTTACGTACATGGGTACCAATGACATGCCTATCATCTTTCCTTTTTCTGCGGTGCTCAAGAAGCTGGATTTGCAGTTCACTTTCCTCACCACTGAAGATCATTGCCAGCTTATTGCAAAATGTCCCAACTTGCTAGTTCTTGCGGTAGTGTCTCTGGTGCATGTGCATTACCAAGATATTCAGTTAGTGATCTTTTTATTGTAACTAACATTGTGAATGTGCTGTGCTCAACAGGTGAGGAATGTTATTGGAGATAGAGGATTAGGGGTTGTTGCGGACACATGCAAGAAACTACAAAGGCTCAGAATTGAGCGAGGGGATGATGATCCGGGTTTGCAAGAAGAGCAAGGAGGAGTTTCTCAAGTAGGCTTGACGGCTGTTGCTGTAGGTTGCTGTGAACTGGAATACATCGCTGCGTATGTGTCTGATATCACAAATGGAGCACTGGAATCTATTGGGACTTTCTGCAAAAATCTTTTGACTTCCGCCTTGTCCTACTTGATAGAGAAGAGCGGATAACAGAATTGCCACTTGACAATGGTGTCCGTGCGCTGCTGAGGAGCTGCACCAAACTTCGGAGGTTTGCTCTATACTTGAGACCAGGGGGGCTTTCCGATGTAGGACTTGGCTATATTGGACAGTACAGTGGAACTATCCAATACATGCTCCTGGGTAATGTCGGGGAAACAGATGATGGATTAATCCATTTTGCATCAGGATGTGTGAACCTGTGGAAGCTTGAACTAAGGAGCTGTTGCTTCAGTGAGTGGGCATTGGCCCTCGCGATACTAAAGATACCTTCCCTGAGGTATGTATGGGTGCAGGGCTACAAAGCCTCCCAAACTGGCTGCGACCTGATGTCCATGGCCAGGCCCTTCTGGAACATAGAATTTACACCTCCCAGCCCCGGGAATGCAGATCGGCTGATGGAAGGTAGGGAACCTGGTGTAGATAGTCAAGCTCAGGTACTTGCATACTACTCCCTTGCCGGGAGGAGATTGGACTGCCCGCAATCTGTGGTTCCTTTGTATCCTGCGTGACTGTAAATACACTAAGCCGGTATCTTTCTGGTATGTTCTTGCCCCTTATCCTCCTTGGGCAATAAGCATGTTGATATGTGGTTATTGTATGGATCTATTTGGCTAGCTGCTATGTACCGTAATAAGCTACTTGTAGCTGACATGTACCGGAATAAGCACTTGCTATTTTCTCCTGTACTACTATCTAATCCTAGGAAGATGTATACTAATACTGTGCGTCTGTGACGCTAGTCTGCTTGCTTCCCTGATTTGTACCATTGGAGGTATAAGAATACCTGGTTTTGGCAGCCTACTTAAGATGTTCTCTGTTGTAGGTGTGTGTTCCCAAGATTGTAATGTGTGCTGGATGGTTTGGTTAAAACCTCTCGGTGAGTTGCATTTTAAATGCGATGCTATAATTTCTGAGTGGTTCATTGAAATCGATACAAGACTTTGTTTAGACAATTTTCATGAAATTACAGTTCCACCACACATGAATATATAACATGTTTGTGACCTAGCTGTATGCGGGTCTGACAAGTACCCTGCATCTGCATAGCCAGTTGTTGTAGGGGTGGCCCCCACCTAAGCGCAGCCAACCTGTTAGAAGGTCATAAAGCCTAAAGTGGGACATGTGTAATACCATATATGCCCTTGAGAAGGGCACATGTGTAAGGATATAATTATAAAATACTCCCCATATGAATATATAAGGCCACCCAGGCCATGGGGAAGCCCCAAGCATTACTCACCTAACTCTCCACTACCATATGTATTGTTCGGTCGGTAACCACAATAGTTAGCGCCGTCCGTGGGGAGCGACAAGAACAAGCTCCAAGATCTGAAGAAGAATGGTACCAAAGAAAGCCTTGTTGTCGACGGCGGAGAAGAAGAAGAGGAGCACGACGGAGACGCGCGTCGACACCAGGGCCTCGGCGTCGGCGGTCGTGGGTGCGGACGTCACCGCCAACGCTGCGGCTGCTAACGTCGACACGCGTGGCGCGACGATCGGCCCCACCGCTGACACGACAGTCGACACTGGAAACATCGGTCGGGTTGTCGGGAATGGTGACACCGGCGCTCGCGCCGGCACAGCCACCCCCTCCACATCCGCCGCGCAAGCGCCAGGTGGCTCCGGCGGCAACGTCGGCCTTGCTATCAACTCTGGATCCCACCATGCTGGAGCGCCGAGCAACACCGCAGCGCAAGCCGTGGTCGTGACCAGCCCGACGGTGCAACCCGTTGCGCCAACAGCTGCGACCACGGTGACACCGGAGAGTGCTCTACTGACGGTCATCGGCACGTTCCAGCGGGAGTTGCAAGACCTCCGCGAAGTTTTGCCGGATATACAAGAGGCTCGGAGCCAACAAGTCCCCCTAGTGGTTGCGCCGGAGTCCATGCCAGGGCGAGCGGACAACCGTGATGCCCCTACCTCCAGTCGTGTTCCCCTTGACGCGTGGATCTGGAGTCACCCCTCTCTGCGGGCCTGCAGCAATCGATGTGGCCGGAGGACTTCAAGTTCCCTAGCGCTATCGAGCCGTACAAGGGCGACACGGACCCTCAGGAGTTCGTACGCGTGTACGAGACTGCCATCGAAGACGCAGGCGAGGACGACACACCAAAGCGAAGGGGCTCCCCCTAGCGTTGCAGCGAGTGGCGCTCTCTTGGTTTTTCACCAGAGAGCCAAACTCCATCTACGCATGAGAGCAGATCTGCGATTGTCTCTACAACAACTTCCAGGGGAACTATGTCGAGCGCATCGATGCGGACCAGCTCTTCGCTGTCAAGCAAAAACCGTCGGAGAAGCTCCGAGATTACTTCAAGAGCTTCGCGAAGGTCCGCTGCCAGGTGAAGGATGTCAACGAGATAACCATTATCAACGCAGCGATACAAGGCCTCCGCCCAGGGCCGCTGGCTGAGTATAACGCGCATAAGCCAATTAAGATAGTCGTGAAGCTTTTCGATAAGATGGAAATGCGAGGATGGAGGAGGACGCGCGGCGGCGCAAAGACGATGACCCCGACACCAATCAAGCGGAGGCCTCGGTGAAGAACGAAAATGCACCGGAGAGCTCCTCGAAGGGCAAGCGTAAGCAAGAGTCTTCAAGGGACGCTCCCGAGCGCAAAGACGCCAAGCCGAAGGACCCGTCGGGTGACAAGTCCAAGCACGGTCAGCACAAGTCCCAGAGAAACCTCTACGTCTTTGACATCAAGGGCGGTTCCGAAGACAGTGCCCACACCGATCGCGGCCGGGGCCGCCGACGAGGGCGAGGCCGGGGTCGCGACGACAGACCCCGTGCGGAACAAGAAGACCAGCTCTATGGTCTGTGGTGCGAGGTGCATGGCAGGTGTGGCCATGGCACGAGTACATGCACCATCATCGCGGCACTCCGACAGAGCGTCACCAGGGACAGAACCCTGGAAGTGGAGCCGCCCGTCGTGGCCCACATGCAGCAGCCCTAGGAAGGCCCCTTGCGGATTCAAGCCCACGGGCAGCAGCCCCAGGAGGGTAAACTTGACCTTAAAAAGCAGAACGAACAATTGATCGCCTAATTCTCTCTCAAAAGTCCTCGCATGGACTATGTTATGAAAGAACAAGCAATAACTTGTGTTCTATTCTTTTGCATAAACGTAGTCTGCCTTACAATGGGGGTCTACCCCTCAATATATAGTCTCAGCCTAAGAACTATTCAGCACTAAATTTTCCACGTGGTACTATTCACGCACATGCTATTGTAGCACGACACTGTTCATAGGCCGGGCACCGTAGCACGGAACTATTCATGGTACTGTAGCGCGTACTGTTCATGGTACTGTAGCGCGGCGTGATACTGTTCATGCGTGGCACTTTTCATGGGCCGATCACTGTTCATGCAGTGGACTTGTGCTTCCTTGGATGACGGCCGTATATCCTTGATCTCCGTCCATCGCTGACTCTTCAAATCTGAGCATAAGTAAAACATTGTTCTTAGATAGTATAAAATTATCATTAAAATCAATGACATATTCATTAAGGAGCAAGTTCACCTGAGATTGTAGTTTCTTGGCACGTGCTCTTGTTATTGGTCCAGTCGGCAACTCGAGGCGTATATCATGAGCATTAGGTGAAGGAGGTGTTCCCAACTCATGAATTATCAGACAATAATGAACATATAAGGCAGACACTATACACTAGCAAGACATCCAGTATGTTTAGTAATATTTATATGTGTCGTTCTACCAGGTGCATATTAGTAGGGGCCTACTTATGTGAGCTTACAAATTTGAAGCATGTTGATGATTTAAATCTAATGTCTGAACCTGAGGAAGGTTCATTTTAGTCTATTTGTAAGCAGAAAGCTAGGAGTGACCATGACAATAACTCACTAATAGCACATCTTATTTGCTTTGAACAGGAAAACTTGCAGAAGCACTATTCCTAGGCTTATTTGCTTTGAACAGGCTCACTAATATGTATACATAGCTTCCTGTTGATTAGAGATTCTGAACTCGAAAGCTTAACCTGACATGAATGCATTGCAGAACCTATACCTATGGCGGCGCAGTCAAAAGAGGGGGCCAGCGGTGGTGTCGGGCGCCGGATCGGAGGCGGACGGCAGTGATGCATGGAGGGGGCGACGCCGGGATCGTGGAGGGGGCGGCGCTAAGGAGCCTGGGTGGCGTCAGGGGGATGGTGGTGTCGGACGTTGGGTTGGAGGCGGGCCGGGGGATGGTGGTTAGGGCTGTAAAAAAAGCTCGGAGCTCGCGAGCTACTCGAGTTCGGCTCGTTCTAGGCTCGATTCGAGCTCGGTTCGAACTTTAAACGAGCCGAACTCGAGCTTGATCTCGAGCTCATGAGCTTTAGCCGGTGAGCTCGAATAGTTCATGACTCGATTCGAGCTTAAATAGTAATACATATTAATTCTTACCGAGCTTACTCGAGCCGAACTCGAGCTCGAGCTTTTCTTTTTGTTGAAAATTAGTGTATATTTGAATTATTTTGACTGTTATCGAGCTTACTCGAGCCGAACTCGAGCTCGAGCTCTTCTTATTATTGAAAAATAGTGCATAATAAATTATTTTAATTGTTATTGAGATTCACCGAGCCAAGCTCGAGCCTAATCGAGCTTAGGCCGAGCCGAGCTCGAGCCCAGGTTCAAGCTCGGACCCTATCTCGAGCTCGACTCGTTTACAGCTCTAATCGTGGTGGGGTGTCGCCGGTGTGGTGGAGGAGTGGGGGATGGAAAACCTAGAAGCGGCTGAGGCATCCGCGAGAATGAGGCGGCCGGGAGAATGAGGTGCCCGAGTGGATGAGGTAGGGGGTTATTTGTAAAACGCGTAAGTTATGAGCTGCTTCCACCTGTATGGATCCGAGGTGTAGAAGGTGGATCCAACAGCCCTAATTCATGTTTGCATGTTACCACTAAATAGTTCATTTGCACTAAATATGCTCCCTTATATAAAAAAACTAAACAGCACAAACGACCGTTTATAGTCCCAAACAAGCCTATTATAAAAATACTTTTTAAAACAAATCTATACATATGATTTTATGTATCTAATTTAAATATTTACATGTGTCTCAATAGTTAAAATTTTGAAAGTTTCATCCAAAACGATACGTTAGTGTGACTAAAGGGAGTGCTATCCAAACAAAGTCTTAAGAGTTCTTTAATATATCCAAATTCCAAAGACGTCGTTCTAAACTATTACTGCATTTTTAATATCCATTGCATTATCACTTTATGCATTCTGTTCTGAATAATTTATCTGTTTTCCTTATTTCTGCAACAAAAAAAAAGCGTCGGCCTCAGAGGCTGACCATTTGGAGCGGTAACATCCAGGTGGCGCGAGCAAACACCCCACTCCCAGGGTCTCTCGAGGTCGAGGCAGTACCCCCCCATTTTTCTCGCGAGTCCAATTCCCATTCCAACTCCGCTTCTCCATTCCCTCGTGCTCACCCGCATGGCGGCGCAAGGCGAGGCGCCGCTGTACAAGGACGCGTCGGCGCCGGTGGAGGCTCGGGTACGCGACCTGCTGGGCCGCATGACGCTGCGGGAGAAGGCGGCGCAGATGGCCCAGATCGAGCGCACCGTCGCGTCGCCCCGCGCGCTCGCGGAGCTCGGCGCCGGCAGCGTCCTCAACGCCGGCGGCAGCGCCCCGCGACCGCGCCTCCCCGCCGACTGGGCCCGCATGGTCGACGGCATGCAGCGCCTCGCGCTCTCCTCCCGCCTCGCCGTCCCCATCCTCTATGGCACCGACGCCGTCCACGGCCACAACAACGTCTTCGGCGCCACCGTCTTCCCACACAACGTCGGCCTCGGTGCCTCCAGGTATCAGATTACGTGACATGACACGCGTTGACCACCTCGCCGTGCTTGTCCTTTTGGTGTTCGGTTAGTTTGAGCAACCGTACCCCCGTGACCTCCCAGGGACGCGGAGCTCGCGCGTAAGATCGGCGAGGTGACGGCGCTCGAGGTCCGGGCCACCGGCATCCACTGGACCTTCGCGCCCTGCGTCGCCGTGAGTAAAATTCAAAAACCTCCCGAGCTAGATGGAGGTGTTTGTTTGTGATCTCCTTGATCGATGTGCGTTTGGTCTTGTGCGTGATGTATAGGTCTGTAGGGATCCGAGGTGGGGGCGATGCTACGAGAGCTACAGCGAGGACCCGGAGATCGTGCGCTCATTGACCACCATTGTCACCGGCCTGCAGGGCCAGCCACCGGCAGACCACCCTCATTGTTACCCGTTCCTCGCTTCGGTTAGGTACTTCAGTGGTGAGAGTTTAGTGTGTTTTTTTGTATGCCCACGACCTGTTTGTGGAAATGGGTCTATGTGGTTTGCAGGGAGAATGTGCTTGCTTGTGCCAAGCATTTCGTGGGGGACGGAGGCACAGACAAGGGGATCAATGAGGGGAGCACCATTTGCTCGCTGGAAGATTTGGAAGGGATCCATTTGAGACCTTACCCTGATTGTATAGCTCAAGGGGTGGCAACAGTCATGGCATCCTACTCTCAATGGAATGGGGAGCCATTGCATGCAAGCCGCTATTTGCTGACGGATGTTTTGAAGGGCAAGTTGGGCTTCAAGGTAGTAGAACCTCTGGACTCTGGTGATTGGTTGGTATATTCATGTAAGCTTAGGCTGTGACTATGAATTGTGAACATGTGTAAGCTCTTGTTTCAGGGTTTTGTGGTGTCAGATTGGGAGGGTATTGACAGGCTCTGCCAGCCTCAAGGGTCCGATTATCGCTCCTGCATTGCACAATCTGTCAATGCGGGAATGGATATGGTATTTAGCTATTAAGTGGCTATATGAAATATATTCTACAGCTGCCGGTTATTTTGCATTTGCTGAGCAATCTACAGATTATGATACCTCACAGATTTGAGAAGTTTTTGGAAGATCTTGTGTTTTTGGTGGAGATAGGGGAGGTACCCATATCACGGATTGATGATGCTGTTGAGCGGATTCTAAGGGTTAAGTTCATATCTGGACTGTTTGAGCATCCATTTTCAGAACCGTTACTACTAGACATAATTGGTTGTAAGGTAACATGCATGTTTTAATTGTCAATGGCTCTCCCTGTTTTTCTGTTTGAATTGTCTGTCTCACATTGGATATCACCGACCAAATGCAATATGCTAAGTTGTTAACCTTTTAGGAACATCGTCTGCTGGCACGTGAGGCTGTTCGGAAGTCTTTGGTGCTTCTAAAAAATGGCAAGAATCAGAAGGAACCGTTCCTTCCAATGGCCAAAAATGTAAAAAGAATACTTGTTGCAGGAGCACATGCTGATGATATTGGATATCAGTGCGGTGGTTGGACAATAGCTTGGCATGGCGACAGTGGAAGAATAACTCTTGGTAAGCAGAAACTCAGATTCGCAACAATCTATATCTGCTGATTTATGAGTTCTTTTGTACTCAACTTCATACCGTTTTTGTACTATCGACCAATGTTGCAGTCCAGAAGATATGGTGTCGTTGTGTAGGACAGAGGTGCATGGTACTTTATGATAGTGCAAAAGCCCAGTTGTCCAAACTAGTTTTACTGTCCTCTTTCCCAAACAAATAGTCAATATTTTGAGTTACAGTGCATACTACTTTCTAATCCATTAGCATCATTATTGATATGATGCTCTTGCATCTGCCACATTGCTTTTGTAAAGAAAAGAGGGCAACAAACTATATAGACAGATTGTAGCCTGCAACATTTTACCATGATCTTGGTACTGACGAAATTGTTTCTTGTTGGCAATTCTAGCTGTTAAGTAGTTATTGATAATTTATACCCCATTTTCAACTGCCATGATGCATACAAATGCAAAATTGTTGCTTTGAAATGCAAGTTTAAGATGTTTGCAGTGGATCGTTCAAGTATTGTGTAGTGGGTTTTTCCATAACTTCATCTTGTGGGGAAAATATGTTCAGCCCCTATTGTTCCTTCAGACGTGAATAGCACATTTTCCTTATCAATAGCACATTTTCCGTATCTTTTCATGCCATCCATCACCATTTCTAGTTAGTTTTTTTAACAAAAAAATCTACTTTCATAAAATGAAAAGGGTATAAGTCTGCACTCTGCACAATACTATTTTTAAAAGCAGCTATTTATGCTATCTAAACCTGTAAACCAACAGGTACAAGCATATTGGAGGCCATAAAAGAATCCGTGGGAATGGAAACTGAAGTTGTGTATGAGGAATGCCCAACGGAAGCTACAGTTGAAACTGGGGAGTTTTCCTATGCAGTTGTTGTGGTTGGCGAGGTTCCATATGCTGAATGGTTGGGAGATAGGACTGACCTTAGTATTCCATTTAATGGTTCCGACATTATTACTCGTGTTGCTAGTAAAGTCCCTACCCTAGTGATTGTTATCTCTGGAAGGCCCTTGGTTATTGAGTCACAAGTTCTGGAGAAGATAGATGCTCTAGTTGCTGCCTGGCTACCGGGAAGTGAGGGCATGGGAATTACTGATTGCCTATTTGGAGATCATGATTTTGTGGGCACATTACCTGTGACATGGTTTAGGTCTGTTGATCAATTGCCTATAAATGCTGGAAATGCTAACTATGACCCATTATTCCCTTTTGGATATGGGTTGAAAATGTTCTGAAGTGATGAAGATTCAGCATAACCTCATCATTGATTTGGTTGTACATTTGAATCGTTATAATAATGCTACATATGTTGTACCCATTGACTATTGGAATATGTAAAAGAGAAATAATGTCTTGTTGCAGAGTATGATGTTAAGGTGTTCAAACATGATTTCTTGTATTCTGTCCCTATATTCTAGTTACTCCTTCAATTACCTATCGGCAGAAATACTTGAACTTTAGATTTCCATCAAATTTATCCTACCAATTTACCTTGACTGGTCGGTTTTCTTTGTTTGTTCTAATTTTTGCTGAAGGAAGCTATGAACAGGGCGAAGGAGGATTGCAAAGGAGGGTGGGTCCATTCTTGTCACTTGTATCATTATATCAGCAGATGAAAGTTAGTGTGATAAATTGGAGATTGGAGTATTGGACTACTGATGAAGTGAATAGAATAAACAGAAAAGGCAGTCACTCTGAATGATGTTGCTGAGCACTTAGCTGAACCCATTTGCTTGGAATCACCCTTTCTTTTGATGGTAAAAGATCTGAACACAGCGAAGTGGACTCATAGTCCCATACAGCACAATTCACCAAAAACGAGTGGCTCAGAGAAATAAGATGATTTGGCAATTATCCTTTTCTGATGAGGAAGGCATATTACAGCTTGGTGGAGGCTACTTTCTGAAATATGTTTGAATCTCCAGGTGCTTGCCTTTCTGCTGGTGGCCATGTTGTGCTTTTATCACAATTCTCGACAGGTTGCAAGGTGATCTCCTAGATGTAACAGTGGGTGACATTTATTGAGAAAGAATTTTTCAAATGCTAGTGGGCAAGAAAACAGTGTGAGGGGAGGAGGCAACAGTTATGATTTGAGGTGTGCTAAATTGTACAGGTCAGAGCAAGTCACCTCTGGCATACCATCTCCTCTGTTGCCATGAACAGTGTTATCATTTGTCAACAGCAGTGCTCCATGGATCATCATACCTTTGGTACAGAGTGGAGCTGCCTGGTTAACATACAGAGGTTTGATGTTTCCTGTTGCTTTTATATTCTTGGCCTTTATGCCGCCTACTCTTCCATAGCCATGGCAACCATATCGGTGCAGCTTTGTTCTTGGGAAAGGAGGCTCAAGCTTCTGCTTTGATCCCTTTTACCCTCCTGTAGAGATGAAGCATGGAAATTGGGTGAAATGGCGCATTGGCGCCTGTTAGGAAAACAGACTCAAGCTTCTTTAAGCTTATGCTTTGACCCCTTTAGCCCTCCTTTAGAGAGGAAGCATTGGCGTGGAAGATGGTGACATGGCCCACCCTGGATGTTAGAGCCACCAGGATCTGCTGGACTTTTGCCCCTTTTTTTGCTGCTATACAATATAGTAATTAGTTGCAGGCCTTAAGCTCAGTTAAATATGTGATTAAACAAAATCAGAACACTTATATGTTATTTTCCAAATAAACTTATATGTTATTTTCCAAATAAACTTATATGTTATTTTCCAAATAAGTTCCTTAGATGGGAGCAATTCCATGAGAACTCCAGCGAGAACCTGAACATTGCTCATAGTTCATATAATAGTTATTATCATCTCATGCAAGGCCGACTACCAACAGGACACCCTCCTGTCATTTCCTTTCTTTCTGAGAGGTACATCCATCCACTATGGCAATTACCGGCCAAGCTGGGTCTTTTCTGGACTTGAATGGAAGTTTTCATCAGTGAAGGAAATGATTGGACGTACAGTATAGCCAATTGGGAGAAATTCAACATCCTGTCCTTTCTTTCTGAGAGGTAAATCCATCCACTATGGCAATTACTGGCCAAGTTTGGTCTTTTCTGGACTTGAATGTTTTCATCAGTGAAGGAAATGCTTGGACGTACAGTATAGCCAATTGGGAGAAATTCAACAGATTCCTCTGTTGGAGATCCATGCTCAACATCAAGCAGTGCGTGCTGCTGAGAAACATTATTTTTTGGCATTTCCCTTAAATATGCGTTCTATTGGGGAAGGACATCTTTCCTTGCACCAAGAATTTTGATTAGATGTTAGCTGTTAAAAGTTTTCTACTACATCTGGAATTTCCCATTCCCTCGTTCTATTAATGAACATTTTTTTAGAATAAAGTAGAACTTAAGGTATCTGATGCTACCATTTGCACTTGTTTAGATGCATCTGCACACCTATATGTCATACACCCTTAAACCATGATTCCACCTTTTCTTTCACAGGACTTACAGGTAACCCTGCAACATGGATTTGAAATTTTGAATAGTTTGTGGATGACATCAAATTACTGCTCGAGTGAAGCCTGTATCTGAGGGGATCTTGAAGGGAATGTTCTTTGCAAGAGTCTTTAAGCAGCCATACTCTTCTCCATTTCTTAATGTAATTCTCGCATGGTAAGCCCTTCCAGATTAGATGTACTATATGATTGGTCTATTTGGTCAGTTTTGGGCTTTTTGCATATATTTTTGTAGTCAAATGGTGGTATTATAACTGTCATGTAGCATGTGGTAAGAAAAGCAACGGGGCAGTGCATGAAAAGTAAAAGTTCGTTTGCCATTTGCCGAAGCTCACAATACAAAAGGTTGCACGCATCTTTTAAATAAACTGTCCTTTGTTTTGCCACAACTTAATAAACTTGCTATCTGTGCTCTAAAAGTATAAAACATCCACACTTCTATATATCCTTTTCAAAATCAGAAGAGGGATGTAATGAAAAACATGTGCAATTGTAATATACATGTTCAGCTTCTTTACTTCTTTTCTGTATTGTTCTTGCTGTAAATCTAATTGCAGTAAGAATGAAGTGCCGTAGTTGAACTTCTTGTGCCAGGTCTTACCAGGAATTTGCACAGGCTAGGGTAATAAGTAGATGCTGTAATTGCTTGTGCCTTCTATTGATTAGCTTGAATGAAACATATCCCGGTAGTAGCAAAACTGATGGAGATATGGAAGACAGTGACGCAGGCTGGCAGTGGTCCAAATGCTGTTGAAATGGCCCTGGTTTCATCTGTATGTATAGTGAAGCTGTGTTGAATCAGATTTATTTGTGAGGATTAATTACTACTCTTTTTCCTAAGAATAGTAAGTGTGTAGTTTCTGTTTAGAGGCTTGAAGTTCATAAGACTTCACTAAAACTATAATTCATGCCCAGAGATTACGACAAAAAGAAAAGAAAAGGAGGCAATAGCCAAAAGGAATAGAAAGCAAGAAAGGTGAGGATGAAAACGAAATTCCACTTACATTAGGATTTTAGGATACAGCATATCTGGTAAATCCAGGAGAATGAGCATGACTTCCTTTTTCATTTAAGTGAAAGTTCAGACACCTGGGACAGGGCACCATGATCTGATTTGTGGTCCAGTCATAATTTTTCTTTAGATCTTTGCAAGAAATGAAACTTTGATGGCATGCCCATCAATTAAAGGGGCCACTAGAGTTGATAAGCTTCAGGGGCTATTTAGTGACTAGGAACCAACAAGCAAACACCTTCACTTGACCTCACATGAACAAAGTTGCAGGATATTCTTACCTTGCGGTGGTGGTTTATTTCCTCCAAAGTTGAACATATTTTAGTTTCTTTAAATCACTGGGAGCAACTGACAACGATGTCCAGGACATCTCACCAAGTAATTGTACTCTTATATAAACTATTCCTCCAGTATCCATCGCACTAGTTCTTAGACTATGGAATCTAGATCTGTTACACATGGAGGAAAATCGTAGAATTACAGTATGTCAACTCCTGGTGGCAAATATAGTCAAGGATAGGGGAAAAAGTATGGTAACGTAACTGGTAGATGCTTTGCCAACCTCTTAGCAGTCAGCCAGGCAGTATTGCTGCACCTGCATGGATATCACAGGCAATTGTTTTTTCCACGTGTGTGTTCCCCCATTCAATCTGGTGGCATGTGCCCATTATTGAGCTATCCATCTTCACTCCTCTCGCATGCATGTGCCCCCAGAGTTTCAACTGGTGCATAACATAATTGGATGGTCCTTCTGCACAAACGTCAGTGTATGTAACACATCCATGTTTTACAGGTTACAGGCACGGCCGTATCTGTTCCCGCCAGAGATGAAGCTGGAGAGTGTATTAATCTTCAGACAGAGAAGGGACCCCATACGACGCAGAAATGCACCATGCTATATTAGTTTCAAAGGCACAGGTACGTATTGTAATAGTTGCAGTTGGAGTGGTCGGTCCCCTACGGTGATGGCCACCTGCTGCTCCAACGACCCTGTTGATTTGAACAGCCTTTGATGCAGCGTTGGAGTCAGTAGTAGTACCGGAGAAGCAAGGCAGATGCTCTCAGTTAATCTGTAAGCTGGTTTGGTCTTGTTGCTGCGTGACATGGAGCCACTGACGACCGACCGGCATGGCGATAACGATTCCCCGGGCAGGGCATCTCGTCTCATCTCACCCATGACGTCGTTTCAGTGATCAGTTGTTGCTCGGTTGCCATCTGACTGCTAAGGGGATGCAGATAGCAGCTGATCTTGACCAGTTTACTCCCCCTCCCCATTGGCTTTGCAGCTTGCACTGAACTGCTGCGATAATTGGGCGCAAGTGCAACAACTTGGCGTTATACATAGAATTTTTTTTATGAATATTCTATTTTTTATTCGAAACAACAAAAATATACCCGCTGCAACATTTTTTACAGAAATAGACTTTAATCGCCTAACCGTAGGGTGACTAGAGACTATCGCTCAACGGCCAAGCGATAACAATGTTGTCTGCAAGCTGTTGGGCGATAGGGTCCAGTCATCCAACAGTTGGGCGACTGGATCATGTTGCCTAGCCACAGGGCGACAACATCTAGAGTCGCCCAGTCTTAGGGAGACTGCAAACCAGATGCTACTCCGTCCCGTGAATTTTGTAGATTATAACTGTAAGATAATCTGTTGGATTTGTAATAAAAGATTACGATTGTTGTATGTTGTTAGAGCGTAAAAAAATTATGAATTATTTTTAAGAACATTGAACTTAGAACGATCGGTAAGTACGATGGTAAGTGATATTGTGATGTTACCGAGAATTCGTACACAGAGGAAAACTAGTATGTTAATATTGTTGGATGACTTGCTATGGGAATAACTGAATGCGAAAAGACAAGGAAATAAGTTTGTCTAAATTTAAATAGACTTCATAATACAGTTGGGAGTTATATGACGCATATGTTTTGATTACATGCATAACATAGAGCATCATATGCGACTAACTAACACAACAGCTTGTACGACCTATTGTGTGGATCAGAGTCATTTTCCCTTCCTTGTCAGTTTGGCGTTGAACTCTTCGGTGGCCTCTTTTATCTTGGTTGCTATTTCCTTCCTTTTCTCACGCTCCCTCTCGCGAGCCTCCCGTTCTCTATGCGTGCACGCCTCGAGATGAGTTTTCGTCTCACGTTGTATACGTAGGGTTTGCTCGTCCTTGCGGCGCTCCTCCTCTCGGATCTCGGAGGACCTTGTGACATTCCAGTCCTCGAAGTCGAGGGCCCACTGGTCCTCTGGGTGGATCTCAAGATAGATACATTTGCGGTAGCCATATAGGGGTTCCGGAGACTGTGAATACAGGGGAGAGGTTGTTAGTGCGTACTTTCAAGGAGAAAAAGTAGGAAAAAATGGTCCACCTTATCCTTACCGGCTGCCGATAGGTCGTGGTGTCTAGACGGCGATCGGGATAGTCACTAGAGTAGTTTGCGCAACCCCAGTAACATATACCTAGTCTGAGGCGGTGCTTAGACTTGAAAAACTTGCACGGGTCCCGACACCAACAAAGGGGGGCGTCTCCCCCTCTGTTGGGTGTTGCAGCGAACGCTCGATAGGAATGTTCGGGATATGGTTGTTGCTACGGGACGCGTCATTGAGGGGAGCTGACCTCGTAACACGCTAGGCTTGTTCTGTCTGGGCCATAACAGCCCTTGCTTTCTCATCGCGGGCGGCAACTGACCGTGCTAGCTCGCGGGTCTCCTCTTATTGCTTTATCATCTTATCTCATTGCTTCTTCTGCCTCTTGTCCATCCCGGTGTGGTGAAGCAAGCGCTAGTGTAGTGTGGGGTTTGCTTGTGCAGTGTTCTCATAAATCTCTTCGACTTCCTTTTATAGGGCCATTTGTGGCCTTCTCGATACATGAAGATGCTCATGTGGTCATGTCACTGCGCAAAGCTACCAAGTGTGGTATTGTGGGCACGCGAAACTACCCAGTCAGGTCTTCGGACTGCGAAAAGTTGCACCCTTTAGTCTCTCACTACACAAAGCTGGGCTATGAGGTCTTGTCGCTACGCAAAGGTGACTCGTCTGGTCTGCTCACTACGGAAAGCCTGCCCGTGCGGTCATGTCGCTGCGCAAAACTGGTGCGTGCGGTCTTCGCATTGCTCACAGCTGGCCCGTGCTGTCATGTCACTACGAAAAGCTGGGTCGTCATGTCATGTCACTGAGCAAAACTGGCCCGTGTGGTCATGTCGTTGAGCAAAGCTGGCGTGTGCGGTCTTCTCAGTGCTTAAAGTTGGCGCGTGTGGTCTTCTCACTGCTCAAAACTGGCCCGTGTTGTTATGTCACTGCGAAAATCTGGGCCGTCATGTCATGTGAATGAGCAAAGGTGGCCCGGCGGTCATGAAGCTGCGCAAAGCTAGCGTGTGTAGTCTTGTCGTTGCTCAAAGTTGACCCGTCATGTCATGTCGCTACGCTAAGTTGGTCTGTGTGGTCTTGTCGCTACGCAAAGCTACCCGTGTGGTATCCTCGCCGCGCAAAGTTGCCCTATGTTATGAATGGCGTCGTGACACCACAATTACGCTATAAAATGAATGGACGAGGCATTGTTGGTAGGAACAACTATCTTTTCTGTCGTAGAATAAGCCACCATGACAGACGCCGAGGGGCCAGTCGTATATGGATCACAAAAGGGGACCCTCCACTCGAATGAAAGGATGCCCACAGAGCACCAAATTTTCTCTGCTGGTTCTGCATAACAAGCCTCTTGAATAGCTTTATCAACGGTTGTTTTAGAACTACTTGAAAAAGTTCACCCCTATGTGACGAATGCACCATGTGTTCCTCATATCCGGCCAAGAAAAAGGCTACTCAGGGTCTTCCTGAAGTTTTCTTATGGCATTTGCAATCCCGGTGTGGTGATCATGGATTACGCACACACCAGGACGAGCGCCGACAACTCAACCCTGACATGTCTGAGGAACCATAACCAGCTTTCATAATTCTCAATTTCTACGAATGCGATGGCCAGCAGCAATATTTGGTTATTGTTATCAACGTCTATAGCCGTCAGGATCTGGCCCTTGTATTTGCCGGTCAAAAAGGTCTCGTCGAGTGAGATCACCTGCAGTATGTACCTGAATACCTCGATGTACGCACCAAATGCTAAGAAGGTCCTCTACAACACCGCATATCCTGGCAGCCTTGTGGAAGGCTTGTCCTGCACAACAATATACGTGCCCAGGTTCCTATCCTGCAACACCTTCAGCATACGGGGAAGATTGTCGTACGCTGCCTCGAAAGACCTGAAACGTTTTTCCAACGCCTTCTGCTTCGCATGCCACGTCTTTGTGTAACTAATCTTGTACTTGAATTTCTTCTCGATAGCTACCACGATGTGCGTGGCCTCCATGTCTTTCTTCTCCACTATATGTCCATACATCAGATTGGCTATAAAGGCAGACATTAGGTTACGATGCCTCGTCAAAACACTATTGAGAATGCAAGAGTGCGGTTCCACCTTCGACACACCAGTGAGTCTCATACTTGAGTCTACGTGCGTGCACCCTCCAAGGACAATTGGCTTGCTCACACTTCATAGTGTACTGCTCCTGGCTAGATTTTATGACCCAAAAAGTCCACTGCATAGAAAGGGCCTACAGCTTGATGGCATTCTGCAGCGATACCTTGTCAGCAAATATTGAATGCAACCGAACCTCTGTCCCATGATACTCTCACGGTGATTTGTGCTCATCATGTGCGAAAAACACCCTAAACATCAAACTGGTTCCATTCCTGCGGGACGGGAGCTTCATCCTCATCTGAACTGTCCTCGTCATCCTTCTGTACAGCTTCCACATCAGCCCATTTCGTCTGGTCATCGCACTCTATCTGCTGCACTACGTACTCCATATGCTCCCCTTCATCGGCTTGTCCTGTTCCCTCACCATAGCGTGACCATTCTACCTCTCCTCCTTTTTCCTCGTCAAGAACATCTTCCTTCTCTTCGCCAACATGCGGACCGCCCAAGCTGCTCACACCTCCCGAATAATGGCCGTACGCACGACCTTGCACAACTTCTAATGGGCATGGTTGCACAAGCAGCACACACTCGTATCTACGGCGCCGGCACCCTTGCACAAACCCCTTCCACGCAACAGTGTGCAACAATATTCTCAACTCCCATCTGATGTCCGTGGGAGACCGGTTCCGAAGCTCTTGTATGACGACGCTACACACCTCGAGGTCCAATGAAAAACTCCGGGTAAGCCAATGCATTACATCTAAGATTCGAGCATTCTCATCATCCAGGTGTATCAGAGTGGCTTACGGAAAATCGCTCAAATCCACACCATTCGGACCTTCACAAACGGTTCCAACATCGTAATGCGCTCTCAATGTAGTGGGTATTGGCATTGCTGATGACTGCCTGCATATAGGTTTCAATTTTGCAACATGTCAAATCGCATCGCACACTACGAAAGTACTGACGTACTGCAATTCACATTTCACTGATCGTTCGCCTGTCGTAACCAACTGCACTAACCTCATAGTATTAACATCCTATTGGCAACCCGCGCACCGACGCCACACTTTTCTCGCTACTTGAGCTGTCCCCTATTACAATTAATTTCTAATGGTTTCGATAATTCACATGACATATCGATTTAAATGCATATATACCAGTTACAACGGTACACACATTTTTCCAACCTACTAACGATATTACATTCATTCGTATTTAATCATAAATATTACGTATTATTGTTTTTTACAAAGCAAATTATGAAATTCTAACATAAATATTGACATAATTTTGTAATACATACAAATTTCTAAGGACGATTAATTTGTACATAACGTTGACTGAATTTTGTTCAACTACATTTTTGTATGCATGCCAATTTGCTAACGATACTAATTTTGTAAAACTATGTTAGCTAAATTATACACAACTACATGCTACTACGGCTGCTAATTTCCTAAAACTACATTAACTAACATTTCTATACCAAAATTGAACTATTTCTATTTACATCTACAATTTTCTACTAACACTAACAGTAAATAATACATCTACTGCATATACAACATTTTAAATATAAGAAAAAAAATTACCTAGATTTGCTTCTTCCTCTCCTCTGCTCCCCTCCCTCTCCTTTCCTCTCCTCTCTTTTCTTTCCTCTCCTCCTTCCTCTCCTCTCCTCTCCTCCCCTCCCTCTCCTTTTCTCCTCCCTCTCCTTTCCTTTCCTCTCTTCTCTTTCCTCTCCTCTTCTCCGTCGTCTTCTTTTCTTCTCCCTCTCTTCTGATCTATTCTGTGTGTGTTGACGACGCGGCCGAGCGGAGCCACGTCCTCCTTTTATCTCCGTTTCCAGTCGTCCAACCGTTGCAGTCGTCCAACCTTAGTCGACTGCAATAAATCGCCCAACGGCCGGCGGATTACTTGTGTGTCGCTTAGCCGTTGGGTGATAGGCTCCAGTCGTCCTAGGCAACTGAAGCCTATTTCTGTAAAAAATGTGACGCGTGGGTATATTTCTGTTATTTCGAATAAAAAAGACTATTCGTAAAAAAAATTCTTATACATACGGTATATCATGTCCTGCCATCCTTACATGTTACATACATGTTTTTGGAGAATGTACTTTTGTAGCGGTAGTAGTAGTTGTTGTCTACTGATCAAGCGAGAGGAAGAAAGGGATTCGTGCTGTGAGGCACAGGCACGTACAGAGGATGGGACGTGTTCTGAACGTGGTGGGAGTAAACTACTCAGTACTCCCGGCCTCCTGCAGGGAAACTACACCTGCCCGGTGCTGCAATAATTCTGCTGCTAGTAGTGTAACGGTGGTCGGTTTTTGGAGCGCATTTGTTTACTGCTTGCCAAACAAACGTGAGCTTTTTTGTGTCGAGGTGCGGAGTTAGCTATACCTACTTAGGCTGGCATGTTTGGCACGGTTGCGATTTATAGATTTTTGTTGAAATTTTTTAATTTTAGTTGTTTACGATAGAGATTATGAAGAGAGATACTTGCTTGCGATTTTGGTTAATACAGATTTGAGGCTTTTAACGTGTACTACAATTAACTTGTAGACCCTGTCTTGAGAAAATACCCCACTTGAAAATTAGACACTGTAAAAAAACTAAAAACTGTTAATTTCGATCGAAAAGAACAGACCCTAAACTCTTTCTACCAAATCTAACCATGGATACTTGGGCCTTCCCTTCATTCTGGAAAAAGGAAGCGAAGTGGCCACCTTTTAATATACAGGGGCGCGCTGATCAGCTGAATTTGAGTGGGGGAAAAGACCTGTGATTGTGCGCTAAAAGCGTTAGCCTCCAAGAGTTTTACTCTTCTCTTTTTAGTCGCAGCGCTGAAAAGCGTACGAACAAATACATGTTTTGTCGAATTTGATAACACCGAGTGATAAGTGGTCAACCAGTGGACGATGCTGAGAGAGCTAACCCATAAATGGGTTGTTAGTGGTGTTGACACGGTCTGTGTTTTACCACTGCTGCTACTACTTGGCTTCGAGCTGCCTTTGGCCTTTTCCATTATGATATGCTCTGCCCGTATTGGGACTAGCAAATCTTAGTGGTCCGCCGCGAGAAAGGAGGGGGCGGAGTCTCGAATCTCTGCGCCCAGCCTCTGCCTCTAGTCCCTGCTCAATTATATGGTCCATTTGCGGAGCCCCAGCCCCAGGAATCCGGATTAGACGCTAGCTACTACGTGAAATGCAAAGGCTTTTACGGACGCCCACACATGATGCCCGAAAGCGCCGTGGTGCCGGCTCAATGGCAGCTCGGCAACGCTGAGAACACCCAGTAGCACCAGCAGAGAATAGCGCACCCCACACCTTCACCGGACGCGGACCCTCTGCAGCGCAACTGTTACTCCACGCTTGTGCCGCGAAGGGCGACGGCTCCTGGATGCGGAAATTCATGTAAAACGGTTCATTCTCCGTAAGAATCGGAAAAACTTTCGCCTTTCAAACTGAGGCTCTAGAATACATGTAGGTTTTCCACATCCCAAACGGGGCTAAGTATACTCTTATTGCTTCTCAACCGCACCTAGCCGGTCCTCTTCTACATCTTTACCTTACGTAAACAAAGTTTCAAAAGGCTAAGCGCAACGTTGCACTACCGTATTGTGATTGTAAGTAGTCACCGTTGCCAATTCCTAAGGAGGGGAGGAAAAGAAACCAAAAGGCAGAGGAGAGCCTAAAGGCAAAGTAAAGGCACATAGGTCCACAGGGGCTCCCACTTTGCATGTGTTGGATTGCATGCATCTTTCGCTCTAGCCCACTTGTGTGTCCTCAGGGCCCACTTGCAGCCTCATAGCTGCAAGTTGCCATTGTGGTTCTTGGTGTCCATCAGACAGGTTGGAGCCAATAATTAACAATATACTAATTATATACTCCTACATAGTAGTAGTATAATGCCATATTGCCACAGTGACAGAAGCAACAGTTTAGGACTGGGGCGTCGCACGTTCTTGCGCACTGTACTCCTCAGGCAGGGTCCTAGGGATCGAATCAGTGGCGGGGTTGCTAGGGATGATAGCGGACGCATGCGAAGAGGGAGTGTAGGTGGATAGCCAATACGCACTGAACAATTGTGCAGTCAAATAATGTACGATCATTTCTAATAAATATGTCGAGTTAGAATGTGCCGTAAAATATGCACGAATGAAATATATTGCAGTACTGCAAAATAATTTTCATGGGGATAACAACAGCATTCAAGCATTACTACAAATAAAAAATGATGACATAACGAATAGAACAATTGCGTGTGTAGAAAAACATATGTGCCTTTTTAACGAACATAATATCGAGGGGGTCATTTCTGTAGTAGCATACTACCGTCCGTGCATTTCTAAAAAAATGTGTAGTTATAATGGGACATAAAACATGCACAAATATATTACATTACAGCATTACAAAATATTTTCCAAAGGGACAAAGAAAGTAACATGCATGTGCGTGAAATAATGTACAAACCGAACAATTATATGCATAAAATAATGTACATGCATTATTAAGTACTTAATGATAAATATTGGATTAACAAAACTAATAAATACCGTAAGCGAGCGGATGATCGGCGAATGCTTCGGAGAATTGATTCTGAGTGAGCGTCGATGGCCGTGCGCTCCGCTTAAAAAGACAAGAAAAAGAGACAGTCATGAGACTCGACAAGATGTGACGTGGCATAAAGGTGACAAAAAAGCACAAACAGACAACAACGTGCGCGGTGCGTATGGGTGGCCATGCTCCTACTGCACTCGGCGCCGGGGGCAGGTCCCTACCGCATTCAGCACTAGGGGCAGGTGACCTGTCACACCCGACGGTAGGGGTAGGTGCCTATGAAGGGGCCAAATTTGAAAATTATGTAGAAGGGGGCTTAATTCTGCAAATAACAATTTTCAGGGACCACAAATCATCGAAGGATTCTTACGGTTGTCCAGGGAGGAGGAAATACCACGGCCACCACAGGAGACCGGGAATTCTCCCGAGATTTCGTATGTCCGATTCGTCACGCCTGATGGTGTGATGTGAGCCACTAATGGACTTTCCGAGTGGATCTGTAGGAATGTTGTGTCGGTGCAAGTTGGGGCGAAATGAATCTGGCAATACCAGAAAACTATGCTATTGTGCACCACTCCGCGGTGTTGTTCCTTTCATTGGTGCCTTGTGCCGGCTGTGCCTAGCCCTAGGGGAGGAGCTGCTCCTGCTTTAGATGGAAAAAAAGAGAAGAGGAGGGTTTTTTATAACTAGGATAGAGGTTAGGGCATGTGATGCCTTGTTCCTTGGTGGACCTCCAACTCATTCCCTGCTACTGTTGCCTGTGTGCCAACCACACCACCATCAGCGTCAGATGGGGTACTTGCTGTTAGAGATTAAGCGGTTTTAGCTTTATTTTCATATTAATTCTAGATATAAGCAATAACAGTAAAGCATATGACCAATAGGAAATAAATGACACGAAGATTAAATAAATATCTCTTGGGACTGAGATAGCATTCAAGTCATTTAAACAAAAATAATATGCTTAACTGATCAAGACAGTGGGCAATTAAAATCTGTAGGACACATGTTATTTAGTGTGAATTTACTCTCAGCAGAGGAGTTACTCAACTTCTAAACTTGGCCTTCTCAACTCTAGTCAACAATCTCAGTGATAATCCTTTTATATTATGCTAGTTTGTCAATCTAAATATTATTTCAGAATAGTGACTGAAACAATTTCATATTCTAATCAAAACATATAGCAGAAATCAGCTACTGCGGTATTAATTTGTTGTCGACAATATTCAGAACAGAAACAAAATGTACTACAACTGAATCAACAGACTTCAAGCTATGACCATAACAGAACAACAGAGAGTAGGCACTAACTCGAGGTATAATTAACAAGTCAAACTAGCAGAATATCTAAATTGTCACTGTGATATCAAATATGACTAGTTTCCTCATCGAGCAATCTCAAAAGCCCACAATCTATTATGCAAAATCCTCCCAATGCTAGCAATTATCAAAGATTTCAGATATAATTAAACAGAGATATCACACTACCACGACAAACATATGCATAATAGGAATCAAGAGTGTAAAGAACAGCTTACTGGACGGTGGCAATCCAAGCCACCGAGACGAAAGTATGGGCAAGGCTCATCGTGAGGACGATGTCTCAGAAAACCAATCACCGACGTATGCCCGGATATCGTCGGAGAGGTTAACGGAGATACAATACCCAGCTTCACAAATCAGTACTCACCAAATCGTGAAGCCAAAATGCAGGTGTTGCTGCACAAAGCCAACACAATCTCCAATCATATGAAGCAATTGAGAGTTTATGACCACGTCAGCTTATGACTGTGTCAAATCGACCACGACAGATCGAGTACGGCAGGCCGAGCACAGCAGAACGATCGCGACAGAATGACCATGGCAGAAACGAGCACAGCAGAACGACTACAGTTTGTCGACCACGACAAAACGACCACAGCTAATCGAGGACGACAGATCGACCACGGCAAGTTGACCAACAACCAAGACCGACTACACCATAGAGAATCAGTAGGGCCTCGCCAATGTGGAAATCACCGAGACCCCCGGTGAGTTCGCCGGAGCAAACCACACAAGAGACAAGGAAAAACCGTTGCCCCTTGCTCTCAAATCTTGGTGTGTTCTTTTGATCGCTCTTTCTCTAAAACTTTCCTATGGGTCGATTTAAAGAGAAAAATGAAGAAAATCCGAAATCAAATGAGAAGAGAAACGGCGCCGCACCAGCCGCCGAACCAAGTCGAAGAGGAGAGCATGGTCTAACCCGTTCTCTCGGCTGATCGGTCAACCAACCACATTCTCTCTCTCATATCTCTTATAGGTGGGTCCTACACCGAGATTTCTTTTCCTCTTTCTTTAATTCGGAAATGAAGGAAATTTCCATATTACCCAACACTTGCAACACTTGCAAGGTACAATCTCCATTTCTTTCAGCTAAACAAATCAACAAGCTCTCTACCCGTGCTCCTGTCCAATTGGCCGAGAGGAACCACTGAAGTCTGAACTCAACTGCTGAAGAAGAGGGCACAAGATGCAGCGAGTATGTTAGTAGAGACCAGCCCTGATCTCTGACACGGGTGGAGTCATAAATAAACTGCCATTTGGCTAGCAAGTACACGACTTGAAACTTGTAAGACGAAAATTTTCAGCCAAAGAGGAAGTCAATAAAGAAGCTTAGATTCTACTACACTGCAGAGAGACTGGCCAATGTATCCTCAGTCCTACAACACCGATCTCCTTCAGGTTTTATTCCCTCAAAAGCGACAGGAAAGAGCAGATGAAAAAAAACTACAATCATCAGCATCATCAATTCATCATTAATAAAGCACTGGTCAACGAGAGGGTGACCAATGCTAATACCCTCAGCAGAAGATAAAAATCGTACAAAAAAGAAAAGAAAAAACACAACAGTATGCTGCTGCTACCTGCTAACAAATACACGCATGACATTAACCGATCATTACATCAATAAAACGGCAGTGTAATCACAGAGTGTAGCTAATAGTACCCCTGCGCTTCCTAAACTCAAGCCTCCCATAGCACAGGAGATTAATCAATAGCAATAGGAGATTAATTATTTCACCGTAGGCGTGGTCTTTATGTACACAGAGGCGAAACGCAGAAATGCCATGTCCATCTCCATTTTTCTTGTGGTTCTTGTCCTCTCATCTCTGGAATACTTGACCTCCATTGTTGCTTTCTTGTGCTTATACTTTCATGATCTTTTCTTTTTCTTTACTCCATTGTTGGTTGGAATCAAGGAGCACGTACATAGGTGCAGCTGGGTGCTTCTCCTTCCTCGTGCAAACCCAAAGAACTTCGTAGGCTGGGTTGCTTCTCCAAGAACCGTGGTCAACCGAGAGGTTGCAGCTGGCCGCATTGCATCTGCATCAGAACAGAGTCGTCGAGGCGGCCGCCGTGATAGCCGGGCGCGTGCGGATTACTGGCCTCGAGTTTCACGCTGCCGTAGGGATGAGGCATGAAGCGGTGGTGCCCACCGCGGCCGAGCGATGGGGGCGGCGGCTTGCTATCGACGAGCACGCCGAACTGCTCCGAGATGACCGGGGCGGCCGCGGATGAGTGGGTGGAGTTGGCGGTGAGCACGGAGGGCGGCGAGGGCGAGGGGTTGCTGTGGTCGTCGTCGGGGAGGTTGACGGTGGTGATGTCGTGGATGCTGGACCGGCGCTTGTCCTTGCCGCTGGAGTTGAGCCGGATGAAGTACTTCTGCGCGTGGCTGGCCACCTGCGTCGGCGTCCGGCTCATGACGAAGTTGCGCGAGATGTTCCTCCAGTCCCCTCTCCCGTACTTCTTCAGCCCCATCAAGAACAACCTAACCAAGAAAAATTCACCAATTCATCTCCCAAGACGCGCGGATCCATCAATTGGTTCAATTCTACCAAGATTCAAGACTGTGAGGGTTCATTGGGGCTCACTTGTGCTCCTCCTCCGTCCAGGGCACGCCCTTCTTGCGCTCCTGGTCCGGGGCGCGCCCGCGCTTGCCGCCGACCATGTAGCAGGAGGGCTTGAACGCCAGGCCGGCGTCGTCGTCGCCGCCGTCCCAGTCTAGGGTGAACCCGGAGGACGGGGAGCTGCCGTCGCCGCCGCCGTAGTGGGGGAAGGGCACGAGTCCCGCCTCGATGAAGCAGACGTCGTTCTCGAGGTCGTCGTAGTGCGTCATGACGTCGGCCACCGTCTTGCCGGGCAGCATCGCGGCCACCCGCTCCCACCGGTCCGGCGCGTCCCTGTCGACCCGCGCCAGCGCCTCCTCGAACACCTTGTTCTCCTCCAGAGTCCACGCCCCGCTGCCGCCGTCCCGCCCGTCCTGCAAGAAACACCCGCCCGCCTGCCCGGCGAAGTAGGGAGCCGGCGCCGTCGGCAGCGGCAGCACCTCCATCCACGACTCCATCATCTCAGCCAATCAAAGAACCGACCAAGATTCCGCCTTTCTTCTCAGAAGGAAAGGAAGGCGAATTCTTGGGAGGAGGAGGAGGGGAGGAGAAGGGGGAGTGGCAGGGAGGTGGTATTTATGCAGGCAGCGCGGTGGTGGTGGTATCAATTCCGGCAGATGCCAAAGTGGCCAGAGATGATTCGACCTCCACCGTGGGAGAGCTTAAAGAAAACCAAGCCTCCCTGATTGGGCCGTGGTGGAGTTTGTGGCCTCTCAACCAAACAAAAGTCGCCTCCTCTTTCACCTCTCCTCTCTCCTCTCTCCAACCTCTGCTCTTGCTTGCTGTGTTTGTCTCTCTCTCACACTCTCTGTCTCGAGCTGCGACTGCAATGAGAGCAGAGCTCGGCGTCGCCCGTGTGGGTGTTCGTCCCGGCTGGAGAAATAGTAATAGGGAACTGGGCGCCTTTCCTATGTGGGTGCAGGCGACGTCGCGTTTCTTTATTGGCCGTTGCTTGCCGCTTTTCCCAATGCTGGAGTCGTCTCACATTTATTTGGAGAAATCTCGATTCCGCGCGTGCGTCTGATAGACAAACAACGCGCGCGCCATAGGAGCCGTCCGATGAATGCAGCATATCCTTAGCCGTTGGCTTATCATCTACACACTGCTGGTAGTTGCATGAGAAATAAACTCTCTAGACACAGGATGAGACCACTAGGGTATTCGTATCCGAGAAAACACGAATGTAGTAAGCAAAATTCGTATTCAAAAATATTCGTATTCATATTCAAGAATATTCGTATCCGTATTTGAGAATATTCGTATTCGCATTCGTATTTGAGAATATTCGTATTCGTATCCGTATTCGAGACTATTCGATTCGTATTCGATCCGTTTCTAGAACCTATGAAAAATCCGTACGAATTTTGTGATTCAAAATTTGAATTTAAACGGTTTAAAACGGGTAACCGGTCAAAAATCGGTAAAACCGCTACGAATCCGTTTTATCCGATATTCGTAACAGAGAAAATCCGTATTCGAAAATATCTATATTCGTATTTGAGAATATTCATATCCGTATTTGAGAATATTTGAATTTGTATTCATTTTAAAAATATGGATTCGAATTCATATTTGTAGATTGTATCCAATCGTTTCCACTCCTACTTATTATTGCTCCTACTTCATTGCTGTTTTTTTTCTTTCTCCTGCTGTGCTTTTGGAGTTTCTTTTGCTTCATTTCCCCCCTGTTTCATCACTGTAGTAGTAGAACATCTGTTTCACTGTATTCCTCTGCGTCATCTCCTATTTGGTCAGGATATCAAGTCAAGACTGATAATTCTCAGCTTCGGGGATGATATTTTTGAAGCAGCTGCATAGAACCATTGCGAAATGGTGAAAAACAAGTGCGGATCTTTTTTGTGCAAACATTGTAAATGATGTTGCGAGTATTGCTAGATTCGCCAAGTGGAAGAGTTAGCGGATTAAATCATAAATGTTTCGAAAAGTATGCGTATGTGAGTAAAACACCTGTTAGTGGGGCTGACGAATTTTCCCGGTAAGCTTAATAGGTTGAACCCAATAAAGATTATGCTAATTACTTAGCGACAGAGAGGAAGTGGCAGCTTTAAGGATTCTAGGGTTTAGTGTTCCTCTACTACCCTGAATAGTTGGGAGTGAGAAATCTCGAAAAGAAAAGAGTGGTGCTTTGTCTACACCTTGTAATCATTCATAAGCATGTAAACTCCATCTTTTACTTGGATTACCTTGATATGACATGTGAGAACAGATCTAGAAAACCTCATGTCTTAGATCCTCATGAGTAAAAATTAATTTAAGAATTATGGTTTTTGATGTTCTCATAAGTTAGATTTGATTTTCCTCATTTTAATGAATTGAATCCAAAAATCTTATGATTCTTGATTGGTTTATATTCTTATTGCTTTGAACAAGTTCCATACAAAATTTAGAAGTGTTTGAGTGAGATTTAAATAAGTCCTTGATATTTGAATTTTTGTCCCAAGAAATTTCAAGTTTGGCAACAAGGAACCGATTGGACTGTCACCAAACCTACGGTCCGACCAATCAACTGGTGTGACCAGTCATAAGCCGGCGGTCGAACCGGCCTATCAACAGTTGTCTGACCGGACCAATGAAGGAAGCTAATTTTGGGGTTCTTGTTTCTAGGTTTGATTTTTATAGACGTGTTGATATGATCTTGATGGTTATCATAGTCATTCGAGTAAAGACTTTGAATATCTTTAAGGAAAAAAGTTTCAGAAATTATTCACCTCGTCCTCTAGTTACCGGCTTGGTCCTACACAAACTCTACACTTCTCGGCTACTGACCGTATCCTCTTCGAATTCCCATCTGTTGGGGATTGCTGGCATCAGCTTACACCGCAGAAACTGTTAAAACTACGCCGGGTTTTACCGGCAAGACAGGAGATTTTCCTTGCACGGGAATTGAACGATTCAACCATGCAGCAAGTCTTCAGGGTGTCAGATCCAACTTTGGGATTTCCTAAATCCTATCGGCAGTAAAGCTCATACCTACGTCTGGGTTGCTCGCGCGCTCGATTGCTCGCTAAGCCTTGGGTTAAACGGGGAAAAGCTTTTCCGGACTGAGTTCGGTAAAGCTCATAACAAATCTGGCTCAACCAATCGCAATCTCATATGCAAAGCCCGGACAGATCGTCGAACGGGTCACCGACAAGGCATCAACCTGCCAGCATTGACGATACCACTGGATGTCTTCACTACAGTTCCTCGTCGAGTTGCTTGACCATGAACACTGGACGCCCTCTGAGAGGGCATTTGCTGGTGTTAGGTTTCAGCATATTTTCAGGATTTTGTGCGATGAACTTCCTGCTGTGCCAAATACTCTGTGTTGTAATTCTGCAAATCAAGGTGTGCACCTGTGCACTTGGATGCACAATCATGCACTCTTATTCTACTTGAATAAACCTTAAGAGTCTCCAAGAAAACATTTGTAACCCATCAGTCTATGGTTTTCCCTAGCTTGCACAAGTTTAGGGCATGTTTGAAATGTAGGAAATGAAAAACATAGGACTAGGAAAACATACGAATGAGATGTCATGCACAGTCGAATTCTACAAGAATTGAGAATACATCAATAAGTAGAAACCAAATGTTTGGATGCTTCATAACAAAATACAGGAATTTGGGAGGAAAGCTTCAATAGAGGGGGAGTTCTCAAAGTAAAATTTTCATGAGGTTTGACCAAATGTTTGCTTTCCTCCAACATGTGTAGGAAAGGAGAAATTCCTATAGGAGTTATTTTTTAGAGCCATTCCTTTGTTCCAAAGAACATGTAGGATATTTTCCTATAATACTTCAATCCTACAAAATTTGTTCATTTTTTCAATGTTCTAAATAGGGCCTTACTGCTCATCAGCCAACCTATTTTTGGTTTGATTGCTCGTTGGCATACCTTACGGGTAGGAGTGCTCACATTGAGGAATATCCTGTGGTGCACTCACTACTACAAAACAAGCTATACTGGACGTCTCATCACAGACAGTTCATATTGAACCAGCTGTGTTGTTTTTATTACAGACGGTTCATGGCTAAAACTGTCTTTGAAACTATCATAGATGGTTAGGTTTAAAAGCCACCTATTACATACACATTATCATAGACGATTTTTAATTAGAACCGTCTATGAAACTATTATAGACGGTTTTTATTTACAACCGCCTGTATTTTGTGCTTTGTCGTATGAACTACAGAAGCTACTGAGATGATAGATAAATTCAAGGAATTTTTTTTACAAAAATCCCAAAAAAGTGATTTCTAGATCTTAGTCTTCTGGACTTCATATGTTTTTTCTTCAACTTTTATAGTTGGAGGATCAGCCGCTAAGTTCACGAATGCTGTGAAGATTGTCCTTGCCCTCTGCACTTGCTCCTCCAGTCTAAGCAAATCATTAGCACAGTTCATAATCTCATAGAGGATGCCATGATAAGCTTTCTCAGAATCGGTCGCTTCTGCTTGATCGGCAATGTTATCTATATCTCTCTCCACTGCCGCAAGAGTTTCTTCCGCTTTGTGCACATTGCATAAAAGAACGAGGCTGGGGTCGATTTCCCTTTGCTGAGCGGCAACGAGACACTTCCATCGATGGCGGATGATGAGGTCCAGCTGATGAATGGAAGTGAGTCGAGGAAGGAGAGCAGGGCGTGAGCGGAGGAGCTGCTCTAGACGTAAATTGTTGGCCGCCTATGTAAAGTTGCGGCCGAACAACTCATTAGTCCTGAACTACGCTGGTCTTTCGACCGCACATTGGACATGGACAACGTTGGTATCGACCACGTTAGTCTTCGACAACGTTGGTTTCGACCACGTTAGTTTCGACCACATTAGTTACGACCATGTTGGTTATGACCACTATGACTTCGACCACGTTTGTTTCGACCACGTTGGTTACGACAACGTTGGTTTCGATCACGTTGTTACGACCACGTTGGTTTCGACCACGTTGGTGTCGACCACGTTGTCTATTTCGACTGCGTTGTCTGTTTCGACCACGGTGTCTGTCCTTCGACCACGGTGTCTGAATTTCGACTACGCTGCTTTTCTCTGCTGACTTGCATTCAGTTTTGCTGTCCGGCGCTTTCGACAAGTAGTCGTAATCGACCACGTTGCGTTTCCGCTAAGTGGTCGTAATTCGACCACGTTGTTCTCTAACCTGGTCGTATGGAGAAAAAGGAATATATGAATATTTGAAGAAAAAATCTCTAGACATCATTTATCTCTCTCTGTTGCCTGTTCGGTCCTACAACATTAGAGCCCTAGCATTTTTTTCCAGCTTCCACGTCTCTTTCTCTACCTCTCTTCGGCCAGATGTGTTAAAAACATGAAAGCGGCATCTCCCGCTGTAGGCCCATCTCACGTGGGGGAGGGCTTTTACACCGAACCCTGCTGGTGCATGCGCTGTAGTTACGTGCTTTGTACAGTGTAACCAAAAGAGAGAACGAAAGAGAATTCAGAGGCGCACCACAAATTGGGGCTACAACAAAAAGCTACTACTATACCACACCATTTATGTACCCATACGATGCGTAAAGAGCGTGCCAAGTAGAGACTACAAATTCGTGCACACACTACCTACTCGCTGGACCACGGGAGTAGCCAGCGTGTAGCCATACTTTTCAAGGGTGTAGTAGCCATGCTTTTATATGGTGTTCTGGTAGCAACGGAATTGAAGCATGCACCCAGCAGTGGGTTTAGCCGGGTCCATGCAAATATTGTACTATGCATGTGTCTGCAAGTTCTGAATCATGAATTGATCTGTTCTCCTGCGAAATTCTGCAGCAGCAAACGCAACAAAGGCATGTACAGTCCGGCCGGCCAGGAGATCGCACTTACGACCAAATAACCCGAAAGCATGCACGGTCTATACGTGTGTGGAGCACCGGAGAAAATCGTTGCACGCGCTGGTCCAAAACCAGGAGCGGACGGAGGCTCGCTAGCTAGCTATGTGATTCGTCGCGAGCCTCTTCCGCCGCTGTCCGAACCGAAAGCCCCGTGGCTCTTTTCAGAAATGGCATGCGTAAGCCCTTCCCGATCCCGACATCTTTCTATGGCTCTCTCTCTAGATCTGATCTTTTCTTTCCAGCGTCGGTCCTAATGGACGCGCACATCAATTGGGGCCTCGTTTCGGGGCGTCCATGCGACATATTCTTGCACCGACCATGTTTGGGGGGGCAAAGTCCCCTCTTTGTTTTAACCAAACGGGACATACAGGTAGGAGCTAAAGCAAATTAAAGCAGCAATTATCATAAATAACTAACGATTGTGTTTGGGAGTTGGTGACTGCTACTAGTGTAGCAGTACTGGAGAGAAGCTTTTGAGTGGGTTACGTTTTATTTTACACTGTAGGGTTTTTGGAGCTTCTGGTGGGGGCCTTTCCGATGGATTTATCCATTCCCCGTGCCGATCGATGGATGATGGAACGAGAGAGAGAGAGAGACAGAGTTGGATGCCTCGCTGTCACGCCCCACGTTGCGGTCCCGTCCGACGTCACCGTCCACCTTCATCACCCGGCCTCACACATACATACACCGTCTCTGCCTAACGGATTGCCGCAGCGGTTTTTGCACGCGCGCAGCCTGTTTCATTTAGGTTCCCTTCGTATTCAGTTTTATTTCTAATTTTATTTAAAGAAATTAAAAAGTAATATAAATATCTGATTTTTTAAAACGGTTTTCTACTGCTCTCGCTTCCATCTCACTCTAAGGATATGTCAGAGAGTCACGAGCGTATCATGTATCATATTCCTCTTGCCCTCGTCTCACACACCCATGTCTCCCTCACTTTTTGCACCACTCACCCCTTTTTCTAAAAGCCACTTCTTTAAGTCGCTACCATTTATTTTCAGCTAAAAGCTATCAGCCACAGCCAAAAGCTATCAATAAAAGCTAATACGAATGCCTCCTTAGCATAGAAACACCTCTAAGGCTCTTAAGGATCAGTGGCGGATACAAAAGAGAAATTCACGTGGGAAATGAACGGTGGAGAGTCAGCAATGTTGGAAAGTTATCTAAACTTGCTAAGTAATAGGGTGTCAAGATCCTAATGCAATCGGCATTGGATCAAAATTGGTTAGTATGTTTCCTTTGTTAGGCTTTTCTTATTTAAGGTATTCCATAGATAGATCTATATATATATATATATATATATATATATATATATATATATATATATATATATATATATATATATATTATTATAAATACCAATCTCAAGGTTGAGATGAGTAAGAGAATAGAAACGCTCTAGCTAGGCAGTTGCAGCTAAGCACCAAAGTTCTTGTGCATATATTCTTGATCTCTTCCACTTGTGATAGCGTGTGTCCATGAGTTCAATGTGTGAGTTTTCTCCAGGGACTATGCTAACATTTGGTATCAGAGCCTGAGTTCTTGATCAGTGTATACCCAAGATCATGTCGCGCTCTCTGGAAAGTAGCGTCACTGGTGACGATGAAACATCGGGTGTGACGGAGGAGAGTTTCACTGTCTCGCTGCATTTTTCGATGCTCACGATAAGTGATTATGTAGCCTAAGCAATCAAGATGGGGGTGTACATGAGGGCTCAAGGAGTGTGGGACACAATCGAGAACGGCAATGTTGATGAGCGCAAGGACTAGATAGTATTGACGACCATCTATCAAGGCATCTCAGAGAAGACGTTCTTCTTACTGGCCGAAAAGGAGACAACCAAAGATGTATGAGAAGCGTTGAAAATGATGTATCTTGGCGCCGATAATGTAAAGAAAGTAAAAGTGCAAACTCTTAAGACCGAGTTCAAGGTGATGTGTATGAACAAGACGGGGTCAATCAACAACTTTACCATCCGGTTGATGACCATCGTTAGCAAGATTTAGGCCATCGGTGAGAACATGGAATAGGTGTATATGGTGAAGAAATTCCTTCGTGCCGTCCCCTCAAAATTCCTTCCAATTGCCTCAATCATAGAGTAATTTAGAGACCTAAAGACAATAACCATGGAGAATGTTATCGATCATCTTAAGGCGTATGGGGAACTTATGGGCGGCAGTAGTGACTGTTACAAATTGACCCATATGAGCAAGACATATTTCCTTAATTCCAAAGCATGCATGATTTAGTACCATATTGCTAAGATAAGGTGGGAGAGACCAATTTATAATGTGGAGTCCTCACCATTCCTTGAATACGGATAGAGGTGGCATGAGGAGGGCTTGGTTAATCACACACGCACGCGCATATTCGCGCATTTTCACGTGAAAATTGTGTGACTTGTGACCGTGCCATGACGTGACACGCAACTTGGCACACAAAGTCTATCTTTATTTTTGCTGAACCGTGCACCACACACACACACACTCTCTCTCTCTATTTGAATGAGATTCAGACATTTGAGTTTGAGGCTTTTTGGATTTTGATGACAGGTAGTTACCAGTGGGTAAATGATTGGTTAAATGTGTCAGTTACCAGTGGGTAAATGGCTATTTAATTTTGTCAGTTCATAGTCTATCTATATATATACCTGGAGATATCCAAAGTATATAGCTGAAAATCTTACTGCCTCCAATTCTCACTTCTGCGAACTTTTGCTGTTATGCTGCGCCGTTCGAACCTCGTCGACTCTTGTTCTTGGCGTGCAATGTGAAGAGGAGGAGCGGTATCTCCGAGCCGTTGCTACCGTGAAGACCTGCACATGGCGACAATAAGGTTTCTGGGCAGCACACATCTGCGCAACCGCTCGCTGCTTTGCTTCATCTACGTCCTGCACTGCATTGAGTCTGCACTGCTTCCTATTCTTCATCAAGCCCAACAGTAAGTCGTTTGCGCGTTCGATCGACTTTGATATTATATTTTTCTTTGTGCTTTTTCCGAAGTGCAATGAGTAACCTGCTGTTAGTTTTGTGTTTGGCATCACTATTTTTTACTGTATTTATCTCCTAGTAAAATTTAGAATTAAAATATTGCCTACATTTTCAACAGTGACAATGGCGACGAATAGGTCCTGCTGACCCACGTCGAGTGGGAGGTTCGATCATCGAAGCGTGAAGGCAATGACACCTCTAGCGGTGATGGTCGAGGCCGCAGGAATCGAAAGTTTAATAAGGCAAAAGTGAGATTATATAATTGTAACGATTATAGACACTTCGCTTTAGAATGCCACAAGCCGAATAAGGAGGAGAAAGCGCTTCTTACTAAAGCTCTCAGTGATAATGTACCAACCCTGTTGTGATGTTGCTGAGTCAAGTTTGAGATATTGAGAAGATGTGTTCGCCATCTAGAGTAGAGTAAGTAGAGTTGAGTCTAGAGTGTTGAAGAAATGTGTTCGCCATCCTATGTCGAGTATACGTTGGGCAAGTTATAGTTGGGACCGGTTGACTCAATGAGTTAGAATCTTTATATGTAGATGAACATACACTAGTTGAATTGAATTCCTTTATGCAGCTATGTGTTTAGTTTGCATATAGATCGCTTATGTGAAGACATAGCTGGTAATTCGGATCATGCATTAGTCTAAACTAGGAGAAGACATGTCTAGATTAGGGAGAAGATTGTTATAAAGTAATCTAGACTTGCTAATAATAGGGTGTTAAGATCCTAACACAATCGGTATCGAATTAAAATTAATTAGCATATTTCATTTGCTACATTTTTTATTTAAGATATTCTATAAATATATCTATGCATATACTATAAATACTAACATTAAGGCTGAGATGAGTAAAAGCAAGGGAGAAAAAAAACTCCAACTTGATAGTTATAGGTAAATACTGAAGTTCTTATGTGCACATTATTATTCTCTTCCCCCGTGTTTGTACCAACATTCGAGCAAACTTCGCCGGGAGAATATTTACCCTGGACCTCGCAGCGTCCGCCTGTGGCGAGTATGTGTGCGTGTGGAGTGGATGTGCAGGAATGATGGCTGTTTCGTACGGATTCGTATGCGGTGTCGAGTGGCGATTGAGGGCTTAGCTAATGCGCGGCCACCTCTTGCCGGAATAATAATTAAAGTGCGCGACTAGGGAGAAGTACTCCTGTACCTTTCAGATCGGCTGCTGTTGAAAGTTTGCTTGGATTTGCTGCGGCCAATGCATAGAGCGCGGCCGTAGTGATATCGAATGAACTATATCTCTTATTAGTAAAAACCAATTTTCGGTGTTGGTGTTATATTCATGCGCAGCTTCACGTTGGATTTGTCTGGGTATATTTGTTGTCATGTTTTGGTAGAAAGGAAAAAAGCAAGTGAAACCGCTAGTATTGAATAAATGGAATGCTCGACATCACGGAACAATAAAATGGAGCAAATACTAGTACTTGTTGCAGCCTCTAGCAACAAAGGTGATCCAGACCTTTAGCCATGCTGCTAGTGGCATAGAAGATCCGCGCTTCAAATGATGGCTCTTTTGGACTATTAATTTAAACTGTGTTGCTAGCCAATGGCAAGGCCTGCGTACAACTAAGAGTCTATGACGCCAATCATTAACGACAAATCATATGATTAAGAACTCATGTAGACGTAAGCAGCCCTTCCCGATCCCAGGGTGCCACGTAAATTCAGTACTCCAGCAGTATACTGATCAACAGTCAAACCATAGGATTTGCATACATTCACCGTCCATCCAATCCTACGCCCATGACTTTGCAATTTGTACTCCGTTCTGTAGCCTTCCTTCTAGGCGGCTACAATTCACAAACCCAATAAAAACTCTCGGCCATAGCCCATCTTTGGAGAAAATAGGGCTACTCACAGGTTTTTTTTCCCTCTTTTTGTTTATTTCTTCACTAGACCCTGCTACTCTTTGTCAGTTTGTCACTATATAGCATCATATACAATATTGTTTCCAATTTTGAGTTGTTTAATTGATTATGTCGAACTGTGATGCAGTACTACCTGTGTTTTGCAGTGTTTGTCCGGTAGAGGAGGCACAGAAGTAATGTTTAATGGAATTTGGTTATACTTAGCACTATTATATAGATTAGTACAATGTCTATTTAATAGGGATAAGCGCCATCTAATTCTAATAAATAATACTTAAATACTATGCCTCCTTGATATGTGCACCGGTCAAATACTGTGAAACAGATACCATAGCTCTCCTACAGTTATTAGGTCTGTTTATATGTTTATTATTGACCAATGACACATTGATAGGTCGTCCTTGCAATGCATGCTTGTGCGCTGTGTGTTACGTGACTAGTGACCCAAATGCCATATGGAGCTCTGGAACAATTTTTTTCTCACCTCTTTCTGGCATAGACCTCAGTTTGGTAAGAATTATTGCCAGGAAATAAACTAATCCTTCTTTGCCCAGTCCTCCTGAATTCTGATGCCTCCATCACATACCTCACATAGAACCAAATGGGCATTTTGGATACATGCAACTCCATTGCCAGGAAGAAAGTACACCAAATGCTGACAAGAACTCAACAAGAAGAGAAGATTCCCCCTCTTATTTATTTGTGTTTTTTCAAAAGGTGACTTTGCTACTAATATTTTTATGGCAAAACCGAGCGATTCTCTCCACCTCGGGAGAAAGAACAAAATAATGGGAATCTTGCGTGCGGTGGTTGGTTCGCCAGCATTTGTAACAGTTGATGCGGTTGACATGTTGAGTACTGCGAGCGTGGTGCAAAAGCATGGCGCAAGGGAAGCATCAGATGCCGGTTATGGCAAAAATGCTATGTATATTAAATGATGTGAGCCATCGGAGAAAAATGACGTGAAAGATTCGTTCATGAAAGCAGACGAGTTTTGAATATGGTTGTAGTAGGTCTCTTCCATACGAGTTTCGTTAAGCCCGAAAAGGCTAGATTTAGCTGGAAAAGAGCCCACGATGGCTGTGTTATGGTTGCGACGCTTTCAAGGCTACGTAGGCCACAGACGTAAGTAACTATATACAAGCCCAAGATTTCTCGCAAAACTTGCAGCTCATCGAAACCCATGAGGCCTACTATCCGACGCACCGATTCGAAAAGGCAAAACCAGATAGCCAACACAACGGCCCAAGCACAACTGTGCACCGAACCTCCCCTGGCCCGAAGGCTTTTGCATCCTCCTTCCTCATGTTGCCACTTTGCCAGCCGGCCCCGTTTGGGCTCGAAGCGGCTCCCATGACGCACGCTGCCGAGCCCCAACGCGCCGTTGCCGCGGCCATCTCGGAGCGTGACGAACTCGCCGCGGTGGCTCAGCGCCCCCGCCCCTCTGCGTTCAGCCAGGCGGGCCTCGTACTCGCTCGCTGTTCCTGCAAGAGTGCAGCAAGCCAATGGACTACACGGCAATAAGAATTTGCAGTTTTGCACACCGTCTCACGAGAATGACAACGACTTTTGCTGATCTGCCGTCCCTTTCTCTCCAGGTCCCCCCCAGAACGTGAGGACGAACGGATACATGAATGTGCAGTGCTGGCTGCTGATCAACTGCCATCGTCTGACATTCTCCCCTGCATCGGCGCTTTGCTTTTACTGCTTGTTGAGACACTCACTGGCCGCAAGGGATTTCCGACTGCTCCATGTGATGATCATGGGTTTGATTCCTGCAGATATGTGTACACCTCCCTTGAGGAGAAGGGGCCCTTTCACCTATGCTCAGTCCAATTCGGCTGCGCTTTTTCTTGAATGGTGAATCATTCGCGGTGTTTGTCTCACGGCTGGCCAGTTAGTTGTAACTTGTAGCCTGAAGATGAACTGTCTCCCAGTTAGTTAGTACCGTACATATGGGGGGTGAAACTGATAGCTACCAAAAGATGGAAAGAACTGTGTGCGCTTGCTGCACACTCTTCGTTTGCTTCGCAATGTGTTCAGTGCTGAAGAAGCATTCAGTTCAGCATCCTTTGGTGGCTCATGATAGCTTTCAAGGAAAGGCGGAAACATGGACGGCCGGCGCGTTGCACTGAAAATGCCCCATCTCACGATCTCAAAACCCCAAGCACGTTCAGTTGCTCTCAATTGTGCGCTCTGCATGCCACACGAACATCCTCCCATCCTGCCGACTTGAGCATGATTCCCTATGACTATATACACACCTCTGGAATTCTGTACAAGGCCATAAGCAACATGCATGCATACCAGAGACAGACAGCGCACCCGAAATCCAAGCGGGCGGCGATGATCAGGCAAAGGAAATCCGGAAAGGTTTTTGCGCATGATTCGATGCGTAAAAGCGATCTTGATCGTGGTAAACCATCATCATGAAAGATTAGGAGCATCGAGATGCGCCCGGAGATGCGCTCCATCATTCTGCTGCCGGGGCGCGGATGGGAGAGGGGGGTAAAAGAGACGAGATGATCTGGCTGCTCTGCTCTTCTTTACTATTATAAAAGAAGGAGTTGGTGGTTGGTCCGACTTCTTTCACCTCTTTTCACAAAAAGCAGCGTTAACATGTGGCCCCAAAAGACCTGCGCCGAATCCAAAAAACTTACGCCAAATTTTATCATACTATATGTTCTGAAACTAACATGTGGTAAAATTTTTTAGAACATGTATACAAATATAATCTAATTTTTTTAAAAATCTGTAGCAACGCACAGGCATTCAACTAGTTACCATTGTGCTTTGCTAGCCTAGTTCTGCTCCTGCCCGCTGCTGCATCCATATTCTACAGGCTAGTACTACATCACCGTGGTACCACGCTATTCAGTATCCTACGCCGTCTATGGCTCTATGCTACGCACGAATGCCTGCCCTGTGCCATGGCTGGAAAAGAGCGGTGATTAAAGCTGGTGCACACCTCTTTGCTTTCTACCCCACTTTGGTTGGGCGCCTTTGAACCCCAGCGGCATGCAGCAGCAGCTGATGATTCGCATGCAAACACAAATCCCTCTGTGTGACAATGGAGATGCTTCTCTCTCTCTCTCTCTCTCTCTCTCTCTCTCTCTCTCTTGCTGGGCCACCCTGGCCTCCCTTTGTGAGCCATTATTTTCAGCCCCAGCAGACTGCATGCCATCGCCAGCCCCTAATGTTCCATAATTGGTCCTATGATCCGTAGTTATATTAAGATTCTACGGTGTTCACATGGCCAGATAGTGCGCAAATCCTAGATTCTTTAATTGAGCCTCACGTATTAGTATAGTCGGATACATGCAACTATATAGCGCCCATTCTCTCATTTGCAGAGAAAAATTGTGGTCTTCGTTCAGAAGAGCGTAGCAGCACTTTCTGCACATGTTTATTAGCAACTCTAAGTTATGAAGTTCAGCATTGACTTTCCGTAAGACAACGTAGATGTCCCTCCAATATTGTGAAGAGTATATGGGTGTGTTCTTTTCGGTTGTTACTGATGGTTTATAGCTGTGGCCGATAGTTTTTAGCTCTAGCGCGAATGCTTGTGCAAATAAACCGGATACCGATAAGCTGATAAGCTATTTTAAAAAAGCTATCTCAATAAGACATTTCAAAAAGTCAGCAGAGAAGCTGTCTCATTTGTTTGTTCTGAGAAAAACATAAGTTGAAAAGAACAGGCTTGACACTATTCAGACAATTTGAAAGAAGTTTCAGTTGCCAAAAGACAAGTTCAGGAAATGATATTTAGATTCAATCTTAACCGGTCGAACCGGCATAGGGCATACGGTATGACCGGTAGGCGGTTTGATCAACCTTTTAAGTGCGGTCAGACTGACCAAGCAAAAGAGTGTAAAAAGTCAAAAAATGGATTATTCCCTAATGTATTGTGAGTATTTTGGTACAAGTCCCATGGCAATTTGAACATTGAGCCGAAAATAGATAGGATTTGAAATGGAATTCCAAAACGGTTTGATCAAAAGTCGCACGGTGGTCAGATCACGGTTCTAGGAATAGGTCTAGGGTTGTGTTAATGTTGCATATATGTTGCATGATATATTTTATGGACTGACTCTGGTCAAGTTGGAAGGAACTTGTGCTTAAAAATAGTTTGCTTGGTCTATTGTTGTGTAGATGACTTGGGGTCAACTATGGTTAATGGTGAGGAGGACTGGGACTTAGTTAGGAGAACCAATGTCCAGTGTGATCATGGAAGCCAGGCAAGATGGTTGGACTTAACCAAGGCGCAAGATGGATAAGGATAATGGAAGGCACAAGTAGTCAAGGTCGAGAGAGTCATATGGCGTATCAAGTGACTTGGGCCCATTTGTAGGCGAGAACAGTTCGATGGTTCAAATGTGTGAGAGGCTTGGTGGGATGTCGTTGGGACCAAATGAAAAATGATGAAGCATGGATGGTGTTTCGAGGTGAAGGAATTGGAAAACAACGGTTAAGGGCTAAAGTGGTTATTTGCCCAAAACAAAAAAGTGAGTGGTTTACAAAACCACAGTGAGATAGTTTGCGAAACCGCGGTGGAGGCCTAAGCAAATTAAGTCAAGGAGACTTTATGAAGGACAAGACGATGGATTCGGGCTATTGGAGCTAAGGTTGGAGACACTACTTTGAGAAACATGCGTATGTTTGTGAAAAAAACTGTTATGTGTTGGGTTATCGGATATACCCATAAGTTAGTGGATGGAATCAACTTTGTATCCAGATTTTAGGGTTTTATGTGAGCCTCCACTATATAAGGGGCATTAGAGAGGGAGAGGTTAAGATTTGTACTTGAGCCTCCAAGAGAGAAATTAGGATGAGTGAGTGATGCCTTGAGAGTGCTCAGGCCCTAGGCATGGAGATGTCCCTTGACTCCCGGCTGGTCCTACACTGTATCTCTCTCTCTTTCCCTCTCTCCAGTTCGTAGTACATGCCATGCAAGCAGATACCCCTACCTAGGGGTGGAAACGAGGCGAGCCGAGCCGGCTCGAGTCAGGCTCGGCCGAGCTCACCCGAAATTGCGGCTCGGCTCGACTCGGCTCGATCAAGAAACGAACTAAAAGCCTGGCCTGACTTGGCTCGTTTTCTAGCTCGAGCTGGCTCGAACGGCTTGCGAGCCGCACAATGTTTTCAGCTGCCAGCTTCTGCTTCTGCTTAGAGGCTACTGCTAGAGTTGTGATGCTTCATGCTTTGCTATTAACTTAAGTTTGTTTTGAGCTCAACAAAATGGCAAGTTGGCCATGCAATCTTTTTTCCCCAACATGGATTATTAATTAGATGGATTCAACACAATGCTGGGACTTGGCATTATTTTTAAGAACTTGCATTTCAAATAGATTTACAAATTACAATAGAACAAGTGAGTGCAAATAATTACAACATTACCTCCATCAAAGAGGTAAATGCATCTTTTGGCAAGCCAAATCAATTGCAACCATCTCAGCAACAACCTATGTAACCATATGACAATCAAGTTGTGTATCAATATCATACAGGATCACCGCATATAGAATGCAAGAAGCATTGATTCAGAAAATAGTGCTATGCATGAGCTGTGTATCTCAATTGCAGAAATCATTTTAGAACCCCAAGAATCCATCTTCTCTTTCCACTCACGTAATCCATCAGGGATAGCATAATCAAAATTCATCATCACAATGAGGAAAAGTTTAGATACAAGAATACTAAGTGTCTGAATACCCATGATGATTTTATAATGCAACGGATCATAGCAGAGAACTTTGTCCAAAAAACATAGTATTACTGATCCTAGGCTCCTAGCAGGTCGGAATTAAATTCGTGGCTACAGCGGTACATGACGTGCCCGGATGCGACCCCGTAGGTGGTGCGTATGCAATACCTCGTGTATCTGCTGTTTCTGTTTGGGTGGGTACTATTTCCTATGACCAAGGGAGACTATGTGTACCCTAGCTACATCCATCTGGCTGGGTCGTTGGTGGACGCGTGGCCCGACGACATGCCACAGTACAGTTGGGGCTCTGTGGTGCTTTGTGCCATGTATCGAGGCTTATGGGATGCCTCATAGTGCAGCACCAGCGAGGAGCCAATACTCACAGTTTGCTACACCCTACTGCAATTGTGATCTTAGGACTATTTTCCAATTGGCCAACCATACTTCTGCAGCCTTGTGCGCCCTTTTCCAGTTGAGCCCCGAGTTGTACCCTAAGGGTGCTGGCGGGGACCCCAATGGTAGGCTTACAATGGGCACGCGTTGGACACGTGCTCACCTAGGGTGGGCCAGGGAGAGACTGAGGCGTATGTACCCTGAGTTTGATAACCTACTCGAAATTCTCCACGAAGATTAGGTCATCTGGTGGCCGTGGACTGTGTAGGATCAAGGATAATCGAATATAAATGGGTGAATAGGAGGTTCTAAAAATTCTTGCATTTTAAACCTAGTTACCACAAATTATAGCTAGGCAAGATTTCAATGCAATTTTAAACCTACACAATTTTAGTAGCTAAGGCACCACAAGCATAAGTCTCTACAAATATATGTCTAGCACAAGTAAATATGACAATTTTAACAATCACGAAGAAGCTAGAAATATAAATGCAAAATGTAGAGAAAAAGAAGTAACCAAGATCATATATTTGAGCAATAGATAGCAAATTAAAATTTAATGTTTCTACAATAGATACATTAGAAATGGAAAGATCATTTGATATAACGATTTTACCTAAGCCTAGAACATTTTCTTTGCTATTGTCTCCAAATGTGATCCTTTCATTGCTTCCATTCTCAAATATGGTGAACATCTTTCAGTCTCCGGTCATATATTGAGAGCACCCACTATCAAGCACCCAATATCTTCCACCGGTCTTGTAGTTTATCTACAAAAAAATTAAGTTCTTTTAGGTATCCAAATTTATTTGGGTCCTTAGAGATTAGTAACCAAGGCTTTGGACACCTAAATGGCATTCTTTTTAGCACCTAAAATTGAAGTGCCAACAGATTTAGCAATAAAACTACCATTTTTGGATTTCTTAAGCATGTAGCAAGAATCAAACAATCCAATGGAAGGAGTCTTATCTATAGGACAATTTGGTTACATGTGTCCTATTTTCTGGTATTTTTGGCAATACTTACCATTTTGCCTCACAAATCTTGTAGGCTTGCTTTCTGGTTTCTTGCCTTTCTTGGTACATACCCAAGCCCCTCGTTGAATGAGCACATTTACTCACTCAATAGCTTGTCAAGAGTGGGATTACCTTTGAAGCACCTTTCCTTGCTTTTGTTAAGTTTTGTCACTTGCTTCTTTAACTCATTGTTTTCAATAATAAGCTTAGCATCATATGACTTAATATTACCATGATTTGAATCAACATTAGAGCTACATGGTGTGGCAAGCAAATAATCACATGAAGTAGAAATGCTAGTTCTAGCAATTTTCACACTAGGCATGTCATCAAAAATATCACATGTAATTCCATTGCTAGTGCAAATTTTGCTTTGATTTTCTTGGACAAGCAATTCATGAGCTTCCTTTAGCTCCTTATAAGAATCTTTAAGGGAGAGATGCTCTCTCTTTAAGGGGAGCACATCTAGTGCTAATGGCTATTTCAGTTCTAAGGTGCTAATGGCGATGTGGACCGTCTGATCTAGATTGTGTGGTTCAGATGGAGGTGGGTGGAAACCCCATCTTACTTAAACGCTTTTACAGAAAATCCCCTGTGCTTTTAACAAAAACCCATCAAGTCCACCATTGTTGTTGAATATTGTAGCGTTTCCATTTAAGTGCAAAGCGCAGGGGGTTTTCTGCAAAAAGTGTTTAAGTGGGATGGAGTTCCCACCCACCTCCATCTGAGCCACGCAATCTAGATCAGACGGTCCACATCGCCATTAGCACCTTAGCACTGAAATAGCCATTAGCACTAGATATGCTCCCCTCTTTAAGACCTTCAATTTTGACTTCTCTTTTTCAAGATATTCATTTAATTCTACTAGCATATACATAAGCTCATCATAGGAAGGTTCATCGTCATCCAAGGATTTTACCTTCTCTTTTTTCGCCATGAGGCATGTAGAACATGAGAAGAACGATGAAGCTTCCTTGATGGCGATGCCGATAATTCCCTTCTTCTTGGGGGACTCAACCTCGTCAGAGTCAGAATCTGTGTACTCCTCATCGGAGTTTCACTCTCTGATGTGGGCTTCATTCTTTCCATCTTTGTGAATCTTCTTGAAAAACTTCTTCTTACCGTTGAAATCCTTCTTCGTGGATGACTTACTCTTGTCATCCTTCTTCGTGGGGTAATGAGAGGCAATGTGCCTCTTCTCATCGTACTCAAAGGAACAGATATTGCTATGGCGCTTGTTGTCATTGTAGGAGCGTCCCTTCTTGCCCTTCTCATAGAAAGCACTTCAGTATGAGCACCTACTTATGAATTTCTTCATCTTCCTCATAAGGAGAGCCAACTCCTCACCAGGGTCCTCATCACCATCCTCAGTGTGAGACCATGTGGAGGTCACCCCATGGTTGTGATGAGTAATTGACTCTTGATCTAGAAAGATTGAGTTTGGTTTTGAGGTTTGAGTCGACTCGCAAAGTCGTAAGCCTTAACAATTGTCGCCAGACCGCCACGACTCACGTTGTCCTTAGTTGAAACCGAGTGAGGCATTGAACGAGTGGTGGGAGGCTATACGACCACTGTGGAGATCTACGATCACGCCAGGCCTTCTCGACAAGATTAGCCGTGGTCGAAAGTCTCGGATGGAGTACGACCACGTTGCGGAGCCCTCGAATATTTGGCCATGATCAAGGTCACCCGGCCATTTACGACCACGTTTGGTCGTGGTCGAAACCCTTCGAGTGTCAGACGACCACGCTGGTCGTGATCGGAAGGGTATACGACCACGCTGAGCGAAATCAAGAACCGATCGAGTAGCGCACGACCACGTTGAGGAGTCTACGACCACGCTGGTCGTGGTCGGAGGCCACCAGGCGCCACGACCACGTTGCGGCATCCTCGGTGAATTTGGACGTGATCGAAGTCGGTTGACCGCGTGAGACCACGCGGTATCTTACTCGCGAAAATAACCGTGGTCGGAGGTCTCTAGGGCCATCTACGACCACGTTGTGAAGTTTCGACCGCTGGTCGTGATCGGTAGTCGGCGCCGGGGTTTACGACCACGTTGGCGCTTGGGGCGCCGACCACGTTGGGCGCTGGCGTTTCGACCACGTTGTGGCGCGTGGGTCTTCGACCACGTTGGGAGATCGGGCGTTCGATCACGCTGGGCGCATTGTTTCGACCACGTTAGCGGATGTCCGACCGTGGTCGATGGAGCTCATTAAAACCGGTCGTGTGGGCACATATGGTGTCCGATTATGATGGGAATCGGTCGGTTGAGTTTTCGGTGATATTGTGGACCTTGTGGACTTATTGGTTCATCATTTTGACGGTCTTGTTGCAATCTATTTTCTGTTGGGCTCGAGTGTCTCGGTTGGTGCAACAGAGTGCTCGTATGAGGTCTAGACTTTGTGCGATAAAGTCATAGCGGCTAGTGATGGTCGTAGCTTATGTCTGCATGGTCGTAACGAGCTTTGTGATGGTCGTGACAACATGCTGTGTGGTCGAAGGAAGCAGGGAAGTCTTCCAGGGTTTTGACCACTTCTTGTCTTGTGCTTTCGGGTGGTAGTAGGGGATTTACGACCAGGTATTGTGCTGTGATACTTGTGCCGAGTGATGGTCTATGTGTATTGTGCGGTGCTATGTGATGGTTTGCTTGTCTTGTGGCTGCAGGACTTCGGAGCTATTTCATGGTGAGGCGTGGGAGGACCGGGACTAGGCACATGAGGTGTTGAGGTCCGACGGTCGGAGACGCCGAAGATGATCGAGGCTGGTGAGGTGGTTGCGAGCCGGGGAGATGAGGAACCAGAGCTGTAGCTACCCATGATGGACACGACAGGCAACAACGAGGAGGACCGGGACTAGGCTCAGGGAGGAGTCGGAGGTCCAGACGGTCAGATGCCGGGTGCGGTCGTGTGCGACGAAACGGATCGAGACTAGACTCTGGAGGAGTCGAGGGACCAGATGATCTTGGAGACAAGTCTTGGTGAGGCTTGGAATGGTCGGGACTAGACATGGGAGATGTTGAGGTCCAGAACGACTGGGTGAAGCCAAAGAAGACTGGAGCTCAAGGTGGTCGATGAGGAACCGGAGCCGATGCAAATGGTCGGAGATAGGTCGGTGAGGCTAGGATGGTCGGGACGAGACACGGTGGTGTTGGGGTCCGAACGACCGGGGGAAGCCGAAGGAGACCTAGTCTTGCAAGGTGGTTGCAAGCATGGACAGGAAGGCAGTGTGAGGGCATTTTGGAGAAATGCCAAAGCCGCAAGGGAAGTCGTCCCTCCGTAAAGCACCTGAGAAAAGAAGTGGATTCTGTTGGCGCTAACGGGCAAAGTGCGGGTCTGTTGGGATAGCAGGCAAAGCATTTGAGTTAGCGGGCAAAGTGAGTGTTAAAACCCGGTGTTAGATGGGGTTTTCGGGTTATCCTCAGATGGACTAATGGATGGATCCATTAGGGTTAGTCTCGTGTGAGGCTATAAAAGGAGAGGGAGGCAAGTGTTCGAGTGAGTTGGTCGGCTAGGCCGTGGAGGCACCGCCTCCCTCCCTTGGGAGTGTATCTGTGTGTGTAGCTCTAGGGCTAGAGCTTGTCCTCCTGTGGGGAGTGGTTACAAAACCTCCGTGTTATGATTTGAGAGGACTCATCTCTCGTACTTGTTAGAGTTTATCTATGAGATGGGTCCGTGTTTGTGATCCGGGTTGAGAGGTCGTTTTGAGATGTTTTCATTGATTTATTTGCCATCTCTTCATTTTAGTTCCTTCGTATTTCCTTTGAGAGTTGGCTTATATTTGATTTGCTCGAGCAGAGAATCGGCTCAAGGCAATTTGGCGATTCATTCCCGAGAGCAAGGTCGAATCGGAGAAATTTCTGTGTATCTCGGTCATGCGCCTCCAGTTCTCTGCTTTCGTTTTGACCGTGTCGTTCTAGCCGACCATTGCAAAGACTTTAGTTTTACTAGGTGATTTCTCTTCCAGAGGATGTTGAATCTTTGTGGTTAAAATATCTCCTCATTTCGTTTGAAGATTTGCAAGTTATCTGGGTTTTGGTCTTTGCGGTCGTGCGCATGGAACGGCTCTGTTCGAGCTTACGACCACGTGATCTTGGCCGTGCGCATATCGACCATCGGGTTATCTCGCTTCTCGTTTCGACAACACAAGATTCATCGCTTATTTTCATTTGTCGGTTCGGGTAATCATTTCGACCACGCCGGCCGCTCGATCATCAATTGACTTACTACCACGCGAGTTCGACCTCTTTGTCTCGCATGCACCACTTCTGTTATCGACTACGAGTTGCCGTTCGACCACGTCCATATTCTTTGCTACGACCACGGCACCGTGGTGGCTACTCTCATTTCAAAGTGGTCGTCCGTGCGACTTGCTGTTCTGATTTACGACTACCTTGAGTTGGTCTTACGACTACAGTTGCTGGTTGTCTCGGTCATGAGTTCTTCTCTACCGTCTTCGATCACGATAAAGACCTTCCGGCACGGTGATTCGACCGTGGTAATTCTCGATTTCGACCGATGGTCCGATCTTCTCGGTTTAGACTGGCCGATCGTTTTCTTCGTCCATTTTCGGATCGACGACCACGGTAATCTATTATCGGACTCAATCTGCCGCCTGCTTTTTCCTTGATTTACGACCGTGATCGATCTTCATGAGATATCTTTTGACCACGGCAATTCTTTGGTGTTCTATGTTGTTTTTCTTCCAGCGGCTGATTCTTCTCTGTTCTCTCTGAGTTTTCCAGTGAACAATCAATCCTCTTCTTCACAGCTCTTTAGCTATTGGAGAAAAGATAGGATTGAATATTTGAGAATATTTTTAAGGCACCATTCACCCCCCTCTGTTGCCATTTTGGTCCTACACTCAGACTCATCGCTTGATACTGCTTTGGCCTTGAAAGTGGTGAATTTTTCCCTTAGAGTAGTATTTCTCCAAGAGCTCCTCCTTGTCCTTCTTGTACAACTCATTGGTGGTGAGATTTCCCAAGAATTGCGTTGGCAACATACGACGGTACATAACGTGCCCTGTGGACTCGACCAAGTAGGTGGTGCACATGCACTACCTTGGGTACCTGCTATTTCTGTTTTGGTGGGTGCTATTTCCTACAACCAAGGGAGACTGTGTGTACCTTAGCTACATCCATCTAGCTGAGCCGTTGGTGGACACGTGGCCCGACGAGGTGCCACAGTAGAGTTGGGGCTCCGCGGTACCTTGCGCCATGTATCAGGCTTGTGTGATGCCTCACAGTGCAGCATCGGCGAGGAGCCAGTCCTCGCGGTATGCTACATCCTACTGCAGCTGTGGTTTTAGGACTATTTCTTGGTTGGCCAACGGTACTTCCGCAGCCTCGTGCACCCTTTTCAGTTGAGCTCCGAGTTATACCTTGACGGTGCTGGTGGGGACCCCGTTGGCAGGGCCACAATAGGCACGTGTGGGACGCGTGCTCACCTAGGGTGGGCCAGGGAGAAACCCAGGCATATGTACCCCGAGTTTCATAACCTATTCGAAACTCTCCACGAGGATGAGGTCATCTGATGGCCGTGGACCGTGTAGGATCAATGATAACCGACTCGAGGGGGGTGAATAGGAGGTTCTAAAAATTCTTGCCTTCTAAAATTAATTACCATAAATTATATCTAGGCAAGATTTTAATGCAATTTTAAACCTACACAATTCTAGTAGCTAAGGCACCACAAGCACAAGTCTCTACAAATATATGTCTAGCACAAGTAAATATGATAATTTTAGTAATCACAAAGAAGCTAGAAATATAAGTGCGGAATGTACAGAAAAAGAAGTAACCAATTGACACACGATATTTTATCGTGCTGTCCAGAAACTTGCCAGTTTACCCTAATCCACGTTGAGGAAATCCCAAACGATTTGGATCGGCTCCATGAATTAATCCTCAACTCCTCAATCCACTAGTGGTTATGCTTACTCCGCTCTGGAGATTCTAGACACAAAACCACTCACAAGACGGCGTCGGGCCTCTTCACAATCTTGTTGAAGAGGTCACATCGCAATCTTCCGCCAAGCCATCAAGGTGCCTACAAGTACTAAGAGTAATAGACCAAAGCTTCACTTGACGGTGATTAAGTGTCAAAGGATCAATCTAAGATGAATACATTTGATTTTGGCTCAACTACCTCAAATGAATGGAATGAAAGCAAATAAGGTGTGGAGTGAGTGCTTTATGCTCAAGTATGTTGCAATGAAGTGTCTTACTCTGTCCTTGAGCTGGTGGGGGAGTATTTATACTCCCCACCTACCAAATCTACACATTACAAGGCAATCCCTGAAAAATCAAGGACAGCGCAAGTACCACCGTTCATCGACCGATACTACTGCACCTATTCTGACACAACAGTAATGGCTATTTCTGAGCTTATGAACTAGCCATTGAAATTCGACGCGATACTACCGCCGTTATATGCACAATAGTTTCAATCTTTGGTGGTTCCGAATTCTGGCACAGTGGTTCCGTTTGTCTCGGAGTCCAAAACATGGTGCTCTCTGAAAAAACTTACCGCCCGGATTTTTGGAGCTTCTGTGTTCCGGTAGTTCCACTCTAAAGTTGCGGTCCTTCCGCTCTACGATAATTCCACCGTTAAAACTTCGGTACTTTCATTTTTCAGAGAGACAAATGTGATTTCAAGGGTGCTCTCTGGAAGAAATGTACCACTCATTTTATCGGAACTTCCGGAATGAGGAAGTACCGCCGTTTACACTCCGGTACTTTTGATTTTCCTGATAGTGCGCAGATGGCTATCAATTTTAGTTTTAAGTATATGCATGATCCTAAATTGATCCAAATGCCACATGAACATGTTGTCAAGTTACTTTCCATGATCTCTCTTAATAGTATAGTATTTATCCTATAATTTGGTTTTTTTGTCCTTTCTCGTAAGATCGGTAAAACCAAAAAGGGATCCTAGACTATTCGTACCTTTGTCTTGGGTCACATTAATCTTCATTTTGACCATTAGCATGCATCTCACATTTATCATTGGGACTAAACCTTTCAAACACCCAATAAATATGTTAGTCCCATATTCACATAATGTCACTAATTACCAAAACCATTTTTAGGGGCCTAGATGCTTCTAGACTTTATAGTTCCTTGTAGCCACGGCCCTCCACTGATTGTCCTCTCAGTGCATTCAGGATAAGCGTACTAGCTTATGACCTACCACCTACTATTCTCCTACATGGTCGAGCCATACAACCCACAGCGGGTCTTGAGATAGTTCGGGCTATGCCAGCAGTGCCATTGGCATGTGGACGACCGCTTTGAGAGCAGACGCATAGGTGTGTCCTCATTTGTTTTTGTCCGTTGCCCTATTTCTTGCATCTCTCTTTATGATTTTTGCGATGTCTGTACTAAATTTCAGGCAAACAATGAAAGGGCGAAAGAGTGACAATTGGACCCAGGCTCAGCTACCGTACACGATGCAGTGGGCAGAGCGGGCGACGATTGATGTTGTGCAAGAGGCATGACCGTACGACATGGACACATACACTTTGTACTTGATGTGGTACATTCCACGTAGCAGGAGTAGGCTTACTGGGCTGGTGTCGCACCACCCAACTGAGATCACGCACGATGACGGTATACGAGCGAGTCCAGACACTCACCTGGTGGCACACCACGATGAGGCAGTAGGCCAATCTTTGTACAATTTTTTGATGGCAACACATTTTTAACTAGTTCTTTTTTTCTTATATTATGACCACCTCGACTGTGTCCATCGCAAGGCGGCTGACGCTCTACACTGTGGGACTAAGGTATGGCTCCTATGTATGATATGTTCCATCTACGATGATGCGAGGGCAGGACTAAGGTCCATCTGTTGTGGTTAGCACAGCGACGATGTTGTGCCACGATGTGGACACCGAGAACAGCCTCCACCCCAACAGCCCTCCGTGACTCCCTCTGCACCACCCTCCACACCTCCATCTGCACGTCCATTGCACTCTGGCAATCGCTGTAGCTACGGTCGTCCTCCTCTATGCGCTTCGGGCCAGCGGTATAGGAGTTCGCAGATGTTGTCCTCTTATTTTGTTCGTGCACCCCATTGTAACATACTTCTCACTGCTGTTTGTTCTTCCAACATTTGGCAGGGGACAACACTATTCTACAGCCATCTTCATCACGGAGGGAGATGGCGAGTGGACTTTCTCACCGGGCTGATGAGAACTGAGTGCGCATAGTGACCTTGACTCTCCACCACATTGCGACAATGCCTTGCCCACGTTTGCACATGGGGCTTCGTTTGTCCTGCGTGAGGGCGACACCCGGTTCACCCAGATGTACCAAGGACACATTATGCAGCACTACAACGATGATTGCGCTAGAGGGTCATCGTCTGCACAGCCACATACACCGGTACACTGTAATGTACATAATAAAACATATGTCCATGTTGTGCAGGATGTTGACCCATCTGCGATCGACTGGCTCAGTACTATTATTGGCCCTCTGTTGTACCCCTAAACGGAGTCGTCCACACCCCCACCTTCGACGTAGGCCTCGCACTACAAGCTCCGAGATGCACGCCGCCCCCTGCCAGGTTCACCTTCTTCAAGGATCACCTACACCATTCGAGGCTGCGGCGGCCGGGTGCACCATGACTCATGTATACTCTCTTCAGTAGCGTCACATTGTATGCCCGTATAATACAATTTAAATTCAAGTATACCTTCCACGTGAATTGAATGTCTCTCAAAAATAATTTATATGCCACTATCTTTTTCATCACATTTGAACATTACGAGAAGCTTCGTAAAATGACGTCATTTCACATAAATAACATATTCACTGAAAGAGCCAAGATAAAATGCAATCTTGCATGAAATAATAATTGTCCTGTCGCTATCTTAGCAAGGCAGCTTTGCGTAGCAATGTGACCCAACGAGTCGCCTTTTTGCAACGACGTGACCTAACGAGTCACTTTTCTCACCGACAAGACCCAACACTGCCGCTAGATAACTCCTTAGGCCCACGACATGACCCAATAAGCCTGCTTTCACACTGCTAAGACTAAACGAGACAGCCTTATGCACTGACAAGACAAAATGTGGCATGCAACAATGTGATTCTACACTGGTCCACAAATCGTCCGGCATGCCCCTGCCTCACGGACCCGATTTTGCCAAAACCGAATTGGACTTACAAAGAGTATGCTGCATCGACTTAGCCTATAAGTTCTACCCCTTCCGCACCGTGTTTTCTGCACCACAGCTAAAACGCCACATGCTACCATGGAGAAGCAATGGGAGGAGATCACCTGACTTGAAAGGGTTGTAGCAGCCCGGGACGAATAAGCGAACCGTGCTAGGAGGCCACCTCCTAGAAACGAAGCCCCCTGTACCTCCAACCCTAACCTATACCTGAACGTTCTCACCGAGTGTTCACCGCAGGACCCGCCCATGGGGAGACGCCCCCTCTTTGCTGATGCAGGGATGCATGCAATTTCTTCAAGTCCAATGACCGGTTGAGCTTGGTCATGCGTTATTGGGTTTGCAGTAACTACGCCTGGAACTATACTGACCAGCGTTGGGACACAACTCACTACCAGCAGCTAGTAACGACGGGGCACAATATATTCTCATACCAGTTATCTTCTATGGCACGTACTAGAAAGCTCTCCCCTCTTCCCGTAGTTTCTAGATCCGCTATATGTGTACCACAAATGGATCGACCGGGAGATCTATTGGCATGACCAATGACAGCTGGAATGTGAGGAGTGGGATGCACAGACGACATGCGAGAAGATGGAGTAGTGGCGCGCCGAACATCGAAGCGAGCATATCCAGCAGGAGATGGAAGCTTACCTGGAGGCGTGCAGACGTAGGGAAGGCGAGGCTAGCGAGGAGGAGCGCAAGAGAAAGCGCAAACTGGCGACCAAGGCAAGGGTGGCCAACGAGGACTACAACGCCGACCTTAGGAGGAAGGGCAAATGTCCATGGTTAACGCAGTATTTCGACCCTCTTCGTCCATGTCCCATGTATTTCTAATTCTCTAAAGGTATACGTGTACCATCCTTAGTTCTTTAGCCTGTATGCCGTGTATCCCCCTTATTGGATCAACTGTCGTGTTGATATCATTACGCCATTTATCCAAATTTCTCCTCCGTGTATGAATTCCTTGTTGTATCGCAATATCACTTACCTTCGTACTTACGAATCATTGCGATCTCAATCGTCCCCCACAAAATTCTTCAGAAATTTATCGCACTATAACAACATACGATGATCACAAAATGTTGTTGTGTGTCTAACAGATTTCATACTCTTGAAAATCTACGAAAATCACAAAAAGATCAACATACCTTGTCTGCCCTTTTATTTCCGAAAAAATAACAATCTACAAACAATATTTGATAATGTATTACATACAAAAATTGCTCTTTATCCCCCATAATTATTTTCATCGGATCAATTAAAAAATATTATCATTATTTTAAATCGGGAACCGGTGCGCGACTTATCGACATGTCGTTTACCGGTTGAACGAAAGTATATTACTGTAATTTTGAAAAAATAGATTACTTCAAACAAATCGTGTTACAGCGCTCCAGAAATAAAATTTTATTTTTTGCAGCGCATTTTCTATACCTAATAATTTCTATAATAAATATTTTTAAATTTTTTTCCCAGCAATATTACTATATTTTCTTTTCTAAAATAAATAAAAAAGCAGAACAGTGAGCACCTCACGCAGCACTCAGGTGTGCCAACCCGCCTCGCGTGGCACCTGGCCGTGCCACCCTACCCATGCGCCACCTGGCCGCGCCACCCGCCTGAGCACGCCACCTGACCTGCGTGGGACCCGAGCGTGCTAGGGAGCCATTCTTGGTATTTTTACGACGCCAATGGCTAGATCAGGAATTACAGCGCTCGGGGAGGCCAGATTGGCCAAAAATTCTAAGAAAGTAAGCAAAGCAAAGTAGACAGAGACGAGGGGTGGGTTCTTTTGGACTGAGCCTTATGGCTGTAGTTTCTAAATTGTAGCCTGTTCGTAAGAGACAATATGCAGATAAAAATAATTGTATGTGATTTTGGCTAGTATAACTAAATTTAGTATAAATTATACTATAATTTAGATATAGATCTCGTCTTAAAAAATATATTGTTTAATAGTAAATTACTGTAAAAATAAAAGCCAAGGTCTACACATAAGAAGGAAAAAAAGCTTGGCCGAGAGCCCCACCATTCCCCCCGCTCTCTTTTTCACCCTTTTGCTCTCTCTGTCCCCCTCACTACATTCTAAAAACCAACCCTCGAATCCGTCACACTCGCGACCTTCACAGCTGCTACCACTTACTACTAGTACGGCGCGAAGCCAGAGCCGAGTGTGCTGCCGTGTGCAAGAAATGTGATGGTGCGCTGCGACTAGCGAAGTAACGGGGCTGCCTGCTACTACGGGGGAGAGGCGACAAGCGAGGCAATGACGCTGCAGATGGAGCCGCCGGCGCCGCCGCCGAGGCGGTCCGTATCGACGAGCTGCGACCTGCACCCGGGGGAGACGTTCACCGGCTTCTGCGCCGCCTGCCTCCGCGAGCGCCTCGCCGGCCTCGAGGTCTCCGCCGCCGCGGCCGCCGCGCCGGGCCGCAAGTCCACCTCCGCCATCCGCTCGCTCTTCTCGAGGCCTTTCGCCGGCGGGGCGGCCTCGTCGGGCTCCGGCGCTGCCCCGCCGGACCTCCGCCGCTGCAAGTCATTCTCCTGCGGGCGCGGGGATGATGTGCTCGCCATGCGCGGGCGGAGCACGCTCTGGGCGCTGTTCCACCAGGACGACCGCGAGCGCGTTCGCGACGGTACGGCATTCGGCGCATTCCCCGCCTCGTCCTCGGCCGCGGCCGCGGCGCTCGCCGCCGAAGTCCAGCCGCCGCCGGCGGCTCCTCCTCAGCCGTGCGTCCCTGAGGTTTTCTTGGAGGAGGAAATCGATGTGGCTGAGGAGTTTGACGAGATAACTCCGGTGGTGAGGCCCATCTTGGTGGTCGACACCTCCGGGGAGATGGAAACCGAAACCAATGCGGCGCGGGAGGCTAAGGCCATGAAGGATCACATAGATCTCGAGTCCTCGCAGCCCAAGAAGCTGCCGCCCAAGGACCTGAAGGAAATCGCGGGGAGCTTCTGGCTCGCCGCATCGGTGTTCAGCAAGAAGTGGCAGAAGTGGAGGCGCAATCAGAAGCTCAAGAAGCAGGAGGACGCTGGCAGCAAGGCCGCCGCCGCGGCAATGCCGCCGCCGGAGAAGCCCTCCAAGCCTTCATTCCTCCGGCGGAGCCTCCTCCGTGGCGAAGCCTGCTCGGAGTTCGCCGGAGGTCGGCGTTCCTGCGACACGGACCCAAGATTCTCCCTGGATGCCGGCCGCATGTCCGTCGACGATGTAAGCTTCTCCTGGGACGAGCCTCGCGCATCGTGGGACGGTTACCTGTTCGGCGGCGGCGCCGGCATTGGACTTGGCCGTGCGCCCCCGCCGCTCTCTCGCCTCCCGCCCATCCTCTCCGCGCTCGAGGACTCCCCTGCTGGCATCGTGGAGCGCTCCGACGGTCAAATCCCTGTGGAGGACGACTCCCAGCCCGAGCCTGACGGCGATGCCAACCCCCCCGGCGGCTCGGCACAGACGCGAGACTATTACATGGACACATCAAGCCGGAGGCGCCGGAGCCTGGAGCGGTCCAGTTCCGTGCGGAGGCCGTCCTTTGAAGTCACCGACCCAAAGGCAGCGCCTGCGGCGGCCGTCATTACAGACGGCAAGGAGTCCCCCCTAATCGGAAGCTCAGAGTTCTACCACTTCCACCACGCCGAAGACCTGCTCGACCATCGGTTCAGCTCCAACTCGCTCATCGAAGACTTCCCCGTGAGCCTGGATGCCGCGTTCCCGGGCCCTGCCAAGAAGCCTCGGCGGTGGCGCAAAGCGTGGAGCCTCTGGGGCCTCATACACCGCAGGGCCGCCGGCCGCAGGAACGGCCCGTCCGACGTCGCGGACCGGGCGTTCTCGGCGCCGTGGCCGGAGCTGCGCGTCCGCGGGTACAATGCCAGGATGCAGCGGTGCAACAGCAACGCCAGCGCGCGCAGCTCGTTCAGCAGCAACAGCGGCGGCCTCGGCAGCTCAAGGCGCAGCTACGTGGACACCAACGGCAATGTCAAGCGGCGACGAGAGGAGTGCGTAATGGAGCGGAACCGCAGCGCACGGTACTCACCGGGGCACGCCGACAACGGCATGCTGCGGTTCTACCTCACACCAATGCAGAGCGCAAGCGGCCGGCGCACCCTTGGGCTACCGGCCAAAGGCGGGCGGCAGCTGAGGCCGCAATCGTTCGCCCGGAGCATGCTCCGGCTGTACTGAGACCCGGAGCCGGCCGGGCTTAGGTAACTAGTGCGGCACGCAGGTTTGAGTTGTTCCTTTGCAGCAGTAGTAGAGGACAGAAGTGGCTAAAATGGGCCGCTCGGCACGGCACACATGTTTGGATAACGCATTGCCTGATTAGGTTCGGCTAGTCCGAATGCGTGTCTGCCTTTCAATCTAAGCAAGGCACGAAAAAGGATCAGACTATGCTAGATCGGTTTGGACATGCTTAGTCCGATAGACCATAAGTAATAATTTTATAATTTTACTGTTAATCGTAAGTAGTTTTATTGTCAGTTATAAGTATTTTTACTGCTAGTCGTAAGTAATTTTACTGTCGATCATGAGCAATTTTATTGCCAAGTCATTCATCCACGCTTAGAAATGTACAGTAAACTTAACACAAGTAATTTTACTGTCATCCGTAAATAGTTTTACTGCACTACCGTTGTGACACCCCGGCCCATGTTGACCTATGTGTGTGTGCACATGAATTTCTAGGTTAGTCCCACCTTGCTAGTTTATCTTGAGAAGTCCTTACATATAAGCATATAAATTCCAATTGTAGCACCCTTGGTTAACCGTTTCACGCGAAGCGAGGATAAAAGTGCAAGCGGGTTGCTACGTGTACGTGGCCTATCCAGAATGGGGTTAGGCCTAAGACGGTTTGGCCTCTAGGGCGTTACAAATGGTATCAGAGCCGACTCTCGCGGTTATATGGGTGCGTGCGGGTCAGGGGCACGGGCATATGACGTATGGCGCGTGTGGGTCCGGAGTGGACACACGACATGGTATATGTGCTGGCACTGAACGCACGGATATGTGCCAAGAGGGGAGATCCTTATCATTTGTCCCAGTGTGGGTATGTTGGTCCGATGAGGACGTCGGGTCATTTAAGGGGTGTGTATGTGACACCCCGACCTATGTTGGCCCATGTGTGTGTGCACATGAATTTCTGAGTTAGTCCCGCCTTGCTAGCTTACCTTGAGAAGTCCTTACATATAAGGCTAGAAGTTCCAATGGTAGCACCTCCGGTTAACCGTTTTACGCGAAGCGAGGACGAAAGCGCAAGCGGATTGCTACGTGTGCGTGACCTATTCAGAATGTGGTTAGGTCTTAGTTGGTTTAGACCCTAGGACGTTACAACCGTAGAATAGTTAACACACTATTCTGAGCAGGCCTGTAAGGGTTGGAGGGGGCTAAATGTAGGGCTTTTCATTCGATATTTTAGGTAAATACGGTATTTTTGATAAATACGGTATTTTTAAAAATATGGTTCGGTATCAGTAAATACCATATTTACTAAAATTGATATGAATTGTGAAATATTATGACAATATTTTAGCACGAGAACAAATTAACAATGATAGACGGCAACAAGCAAAGAAAATTATAGAAATTACAAACTATAAAACAACTAGATGAGAGCTAGAAGGGAATAAAAGACAAAAACAAACATGCACATGTAGCAAACAAGTACACAACAGTGGGCTAGAAAGGAATGGATGCTGAAAGTTTTTGTTATTCGGTTCCTACGGTTTTTAGCCAATTTTCCCAAAAAAAAACCAAATTACTAAAAACTAGGTTTTTTGCATATCGTATTAAGGGCAATTGGTATTACCATAAATCTTTTACATGCTTATGTGGTGCAGTGCTCTTTTTGTTGATTTGGGGGTTGGAAATAATGCGATTTATCTAATCACAAACTACCACTTATCTCGAGCTGTTCACTTCTTCAGTACTTCTCTGTTATTAGTCGTCGCCGGCGAGCAGGTGTTTACTGCAGATCGATGTTCTGTACTAGGAGGGAACTGAAGTAAGATTTGAAATTCCGGTTTCCTTCTTTTTGGATTTATGATTTAACTTTCTAAGATAACTATTTTTTAAATAAAATATCTATTTAAGATGAGAGTTATAAATTAATTATAGTAAATAATGTTATAAATTTATATATATTAACTAAAATCACATATAAGTATATTTTTCTATACTCTTTTGTGAACAGTAAAACATTAAAAGAATTAAGTTAAAATTCATAAGCGACGTACTAAAGGAACCCAATTCCGATGTTCCAGTCTCCCAGATCGTGTTACAGTGTCAAAAGTGGGGGGAGGGGGGGTCCTGCTGCTTCTCGGACCGTGCCGAATTCCTGTGACAAAAGACACACGTCGTAGTGGCGTAGTCATGCCATGCGGGCGGCAGCTGAAAACATTAGACTCTCGGCCCCGGCCAGTCGCCTGCACCTGATCGACCGGTCCTTTCAGGGACAGTAGCTGCTGCCGCCGCCTCGGAAACCGTTAAAGGCGGCCCATATACCATTGGTCCCTAGGCGCAGTCGCTGCCGCTGGGGCTCGCCGTGTCGGCCCGGGCCATCCCCCTCCGCTCGCGCTCTGTTCGGTTGTTTCCACTCCCGTAACGGCGGACGCGCTCGCACGTGCCGCGCGCGCACCGTACCGGCCAGGCCCGAGCCGCCCACCCGAACACGGCACGGTGGCGTCGTGCTGCTTCTTCCTGCGCGCGCGCGCGGCGCGGCGCGCCACGCTGTCGCTCGTTTCGATTTGGTCGGTTGGCTGGTTCGAATACTCGCACGGAGTTGTTGGGTTTCGATCGGCAGCAGTGGGATCTGGGACGGGGAGATTCTGATTTGCGGAGGGACGTGGCCACGAGGGGTTACAGTAGGGCTCATTTGAGCTTTTTTTGCTTCAAGTAAAGTATTTTTGGTACTGTTTGAAGCTGTCTTACTATAACTACTGTAAATTTTTTGGTATAATTAAATTTAAAAAATAAAAATAAAAACATGTTATCTCATCACGAACAATACAAAAAAACAGACAAAAGAAAAGACAAAATTCCTAAAAATAAAAAGCTAGAAAAAGATAAAATTAAAAAACTAAAAGCTAAAAGCTGAAATTCAATTGAGCATCTTATGCATCACCGGACATGTGCACGAGAAACCACATGTTGGTAATGTGTTCTTCAAACTGTCAATGAAAATGAAATTATGAGGATTTTAGAATAGGATTTGTTCGTGGCCCAGTCAGATTAGGGAAAATTATATCGGGTCAAAATATTTATTGAAGGACAGCGATATGACCAGTAAATGTGTTACTGGAAATTTCTGTATTTTTTGGCCAAAATTTTGAATTAACATTTGAAAATTTGTTTTTTTGAATTTTTTAAATGAATTTCGATAAATCCGATTTTTTTTGTCCGTATCAAATTTTACCAATACCCACCGATAAGACCAGTAGGTGTCGGTTACTACGTTCGCCGATATAAATTTCCCTGGCCAGATTGTAGAAAATTTTCTTTTCCCAGAATATCTGGCAGTAGCACAATTTTTCCTAACCAAATCTGGTTGAGTTCTCCATAGAACTTAACACCAATGATTCGTTTCTTCTTCTTCTTCGTCTTCTCGCGAGGGAGTGATTCGTTTCGAGCAATGGCACGGCACCGTGAGTTTATCTATCACAGCGGAATGAATACGACGAGACTTAATTGAGCATCCGATGTACGTGATGATGAGTGAAGTAGCAGGCCGCACCAGGCCGGGCCAGTCGCGCCCAGCCATCGCTTCTGATCTCGCTGTTAAGCCGCGCATTCATGGCTCTGACGGCCGCATTGAAGCCGAACATACGAGCGAATATGATGACGCGGGCTTACGGCATCTCTTCTTTTGCATGACGCTCACCGATGGCAGCTTGTCACCTCATCTCCTACCGCTGCAGCCTAGACTGTGTCTGATGCTTCTGATGTCTACTACTGTCTCATGGAGCCATCTAATCAGAGATACACCCCACCTCACGGACTCCTCTTAATCGGCTGAAATAAACTAATATATGATTTATTTTACTCTGTAGTTAGTTTATTTTATTCTGTAACTATTGATAGTTTTTAACGTAATTAAATTTTTAAAAATTTAAAATATAGAAGAATCAGATTAGCACATCACAGATAATACAAACGAATACGAAAAAAGATAAAAAAACGTAAAAAACTAAAAAGATAGAAAAAAATAAAATTAAGAAACTGTGAACTAAAAACTAGAAATTGAAACCAAAACGACCCGGCTTAGTAGTTAGGCAACTGAATTGACAGGTACATAGAGTTGGCTACTCTGTGACGGAAGCAAATTTTCGAGGAGAGACCCACTTCAGGCCCTCTCCCACATGCTGCCATGTAGCCCTTGAGACTACGTGACAACATCGTATGTATGTTGCTCTAATATCCTGATACCGATATGTGAAAGATACAGTGATTCTCTATTTCTTTTTTCCAAAAATACCGATATGGCGATATGTGTGTATATATATATATAAAATAAAGATTAAAAAAGAAATTAATAAATTTTTACAAGGAATTGAGAAACCGATAATACATTAATATTGATGTAGTAAATTGCTTAGTTCTCTAGTTCTCCCTCCTGATTGTTAGATCAATATAATCATCCATCTGCGAATAATGAGAATAAATAAATGTGTGTATGAATGACATTTGCTTGCTGAATGAGGAGCTTAAGTCAGTTTCTTCAAGTAAAAATGCAGCGCTGGATGAACTGCATGGTAGATGCCTCACTATTGCAGAAAAATTGGTTCACCACTTTGCAAATCATTCCTTTGATATCTAATAGTGGTGAAGCTGAAATGTTCAGCAAAGAACATCATATTCTTACCACATTACTGCCATGTATCGAGGAAGGTGTGGCTTCATACATTGAGAAATTTGAAAATGGAGTTGAAGAAATCCACTTATCAAAGACATGCTTGCAAGAGACCAATAATTTCGACCAAATTTGATTTGACAGGTGGTCTTTGCCCTTGCCTGCGTTAATCAAAGAAGATATTGCACCCAAGTTTTGTGACTTGTAGGGCAAAATTGACCAGCTTAGTGCATTAAATATTCAGTTAGAAACTGAAGTTCCAGTCCTCAGGGATGGCTTGAAAAAGCTGGACGAAGCTCTTCACGTACTGAGCTTCACAAAAAGTCATCTGAACTTGAACAATCAGAGCAGAAACTTTCTTCTGTCAAGGAAAAGCTTGGTATTGCTGTTGCAAAAGGCAAGGGTTTGATAACGTGACAGCCTTAAGCAGTCTGTGTTGGAGAAGTCTGGTGAGCTTGAGAAGCTCTTGCAAAAACTGCAGTCGAAGGATGCATTACTTAAAAGAGTTGGAAGCCAAGCTCAAATCCTATATAGAAGCAGATCGAATTGAAGCTTTGGAGTCGGAGCTCTCATACATACCTGGTGTGGAGATCCCCACTAAACAAAGTGTGGAGGTGCCAGCGTCAAGACGGGGTGACCGGGAGGCTGGCCGACGTCGAGGATCCAGACGACGGTGTCTTGGCGGGGAGGAAAGGAGATCGGGCATGGAGACGATGGGGTCTCTGACTCTTCGAGGCATGGAGGTGGCGGGCCGAGGCTAGGGCGGACCGACGACCGGATGGAGGAGGGAGCGGGCGACCGAAGGGAGCAGTGGCGCCGAGGATGCCGCCTCCACTCGTGACTCCTGAGATGCGGGCGTGGGGCCGACTGAATCTGTGTGTGTATGCTAAAGGGATGAAGTTCTAATGTCAAACGTATCAGCGAAGTATCGGCGAAGTGTCAAAAAAGTATCAGGATTTATGTTCTTTTTTTAATAATCATAAATTCAGGGATACGTGTAGAATACGTATTAGAACATATTAGGTAGTATCCTTATCCGGTACAGTATCTAATACTGGTATACGTCTTTTGTGAAGTATCCGCGTATTGTAGACAGCATATAAAGGAGGGCCTCCCACACACCGATTTTTTGGAAAGGTTGTAGTCTGACTGGCCAAGCACTGTTGCTTGGCAGAAAATGCGAGTTTTGGAGTTTTTGGTCGTGGGATGATTTGGTTTCAACTAGTTAGTGCATATGTATTGCATGATGCACATTTCAGCCAACGTGAGTTAAGTTATGAAGAACTTGTGTCAAGAAATGATTCCTTCGTCTTTGGATGTGTATGAACGTTTAGAATCAACCATGGTCAACGGAGAGAATTGGGACTACACCTATAGAGTAACTGAGGCCTAGAATGATCAAGAATGCAGAGTGAATGGCTGAGCTCAAGTATGGCACAAGGAATGAGGAAAATGTTCAACGAAAGTTCGAGCGATATGTTGCACCATATGCCTTGATCGGTCTAAGTGAGACGTAATCTGATGAAACTAGAATGGAAGAGACTTACCGAAGCGTGGCAAGCCAGTGGTGCATCTACATGTGGCAAGTATGTCGATTGCTTGCAAGAGAAGATGAAGACCGAGTCAAAAAAAGATATTTTGGTAAGTTAACCAAAATACCAGAAACTATCTTAGATCAAAACTATGGCCCTTAAGCGGCACATGGAAAAAGGTTTAGGTTAAGAAGAAATTGAAAAGATTAAGATGGATCAAATGTTAAGAACTTAGCGGATTCGGAATTACGTGTTTTGAAAAGCATGGATAAATGTAGTATGTAGTGTGTGAATAAAATCCGTGTTGTGTGGGGTTAACGAATTTCTCTTATTTGTGCTAAGTGGATAGTATATATTAGAGTTAGATGAGACTAAGTGTCTTGTCTATTTAACGGGTTTGAATGAAAATTTTCTAGTTAACCATCCAACCATTCTAATTTTTCTTATTGAAACCAAGTGTTCTTGGGTTAGGGTTTGAGAAGTGAGAGTGCTATGGTGTGCTCTCTTGTCCTTTATATAGAGTGGCTATAAAACTTTCATTCTCAAGTAGCAATACATTAATTTTGTTTATCTCTCACGGATCCCTCTCGTTTTTGTTGATTTGCTCTTCTTTTTGTTTGTTTTAATCTTATCTCTCCCTTTCTTGATATTGCTAGATGTCAAGGATGAGTAAATGATAGAAATATCCTATGAAAATCAATTCCCATCAATCAAGGTATCAGGTTTTGCAGGTTCTTAAAGTTTGCCTGGTTTTGCTTGGATTTGGCCTCTTCGAGTGATTTTTTGATCTGAGTGTTTTTGCCTCGGATCCTTGAGTGTTATTTCTTGCTGTGAACTGTAGGAATACATTTAGATTCATCGTGGCCATTTTCTACCAATGAGAAAGTCATATTCACCCTTTTTAGTTTTTGTTCGACTTTGGTGCAATCTTTGTTTATTCTTGAAAATGGTCTGAACTTTGATACGTGCTCTTGCAATCCTTGGATGGAATATGTTCCCGACATCTTAAGCAAGGTGTGTGTAAAACTTTATTTCATTTGGTCTTGTGTGTTTGGAGTTACACCAAAATTTACATTGGCTCGAGCTGAAAATTTTAGTTTGGAACAGTGGGCGGTTAGACCGTCTTATATCTGGCGGTCTGAGTGCCAAGCTTCGGTTAGACTGCCCCTGGAGGCTGGTCTGACTATCTGAAGCCTTGTTTACCTGGAATTTTGGTTTCTTGGTTTTCTAGCTTTGGTGCTGGCTTTCCATCTAGTCTTCACAGTTCTGTAGCTATCAGAGTGAAGGATTGTTGCATTGAAATTTGCGTTTGTGAAAGTTTTGGTCGATGCACTATGGTAATCTGGAATTGCTGGAATAGTTAGATTAAGCAGTTTGACTGCTTTGTATTGGGCGGTCTGACCGGCAGGCTTTGACCACAGATGGTAGTCGGTGGTCTGATCGGCCTTGTGTAGGCAGGTCCGATCGGTAGATGGGCCATAGAAGATCGGCGACAGCAGGTTGACCATGGTAGAAAGACCACAGTAGGTCGACCACGGCAGATCGACCATGGCAGGTCGAGCACGATAGAACGACTATGGCTGAACAACCGCAGCAGAACAACCACAGCTAGTCGACCATGCCTGGTCGATGACTGTAAGCTAAAGTGAACCGGTCGTAAGCTACAGTGAACCTGTCATTAGCTATAATGAACAGGTTAGAGATCGTAAACTACAACAACCAGTCAGATGTCGTAAGCTATAGTAATCGATTAGGGATCGTAGCTACGGTGCCTGGTCAGTGATCATAGCTACAATACCTGGTCGGTGGTCGTAGCTGTAGTGCTTAGTTGATGGTCGGTGCTACAGTAACTGGTCAATGATTGGTTGTCGTAGGCTTCGAGTGCTACAATTCTTCTGACTTTCGAGTACCCCAAGTACTCATAATCTTTGAGTACTCGTGCTGAGCCAGCGGTATAATCGGTCTTAGTGAGTGGTATGGGGTTGATTTTTGGAAAGCGTAGATATTGAGGTCGTGGATGGTTTGGTTGTATTTATGGATGGACAAGGGTGTGTTATGTGTGTGTGGATTGATGTTGGTTAAGTTTGGTCTGTGTCCGATACTCAAAACTTCTTCGATCGCCTTCGGGACACAGGAGCTTTTGACCACCTGTGATACTTAGGAACTTTAGACCGCCTTCAGGACACAGGAGCTTTTGACTGAATGTAACTGGACATCATCGACCGCCTTGTGTGCTCCGTCGTCTATGACTACTCGCTGTGCTCGGATGTCGCCAACCACTTTCAACGCTCGGGTGCCATCGACTGCCCACAGAACTTAGACATCATGGACCACCTGTTGAGCCAGGATGCCTTCAATCACCTCCAATACTCGGACGCATTCGACCGTCTGTGACATTCGATCGCTTTCGACTGCCTGCTGTACTTGGGCGTCACCGATCACCTTTGATACTCAGTCGTCTTCGATCGCCCGCTATGCTCAGACATACATCTACGACCACTCATGGTACTTGATCAACTCTGACACCTTGGACTGCCCGCCATGCTCAGATGTCACTAACCACCTTCTGTGCTTAGTCGCTCACAACCGCCATGGATATTCGATCGCTTATGACCGTCCACTGTACTTGAACGGCACCGACCGCCTTTGATACTTGGTCGCTTACGATTGCCTACTGTGCTTGGTCACTTACGACCTCCAGCTGTACCTAGAAGTTATTGATCGCTTGCCGTGCTTGGGAGCTTACGACTCTTCGCAGTGCTCGAACATCACCGATCTTCCTCAATACCCTGTCACTTACGACCGATTGTTGTATTCGATCGTCATTGACTGTTGTCGGTATACGGATGCCTTCGACTGCATGTCATATACGAGTGCCTCCAACCGCTTGTCAAAGGCATGCGTTTTCGACCACCCGCGATACTCAGGCGCTCACAACTACTAACCGTACTCGAGCGTCGTCGACCGCCTTCGATATTCAGACTTCTTCGACTACCTTCTGTGCTCAATCGCTCACAACCACCGAGATATTCAGTCACTTACGACCATCCACTGTACTTGGACGACACCGATCACCTTTGATACTCAGTCGTCTTCGATCGCCCGCTATGCTCAGGCATCTACGACCACTCATTGTACTTGGTCAACTCTGACACCTTGGACTGCCCGCCATGCTCAGATGTCACTAACCACCTTCTGTGCTCGGTCGCTCACAACCGCCATGGATATTCGATCGCTTATGACCGTCCACTGTACTTGGACGGCACCGACCGCCTTTGATACTTGGTCGCTTACGATTGCCTACTGTGCTTGGTCACTTACGACCTCTAGCTGTACCTAGAAGTTATTGATCGCTAGCCGTGCTTGGGAGCTTACAACTCTTCGCAGTGCTCGAACATCACTGACCTTCCTCAATACCCTGTCACTTACGACTGATTGTTGTATTCGATCGTCATTGACTGCTGTCGGTATACGGATGCCTTTGACTGCATGTCATATACGAGTGCCTCCGACCGCTTGTCAAAGGTGTGCGCTTTCGACCACCCGCGATACTCAGGCGCTCACAACTACTCACCGTACTCGAACGTCGTCGACCGCCTTCGATATTCAGACTGCTTCGACTACCTTCTGTGCTCAATCGCTCACAACCACTGAGATATTCAGTCACTTACGACCATTCACTGTACTTGGACGGCACCGATCACCTTTGAAACTTGGCCACTTATGATCGACTACTATGCTTGGTCATTTACGACCTCTGGCTGTACCTTGAAGTTATTGATTGCTTACCATGCTCGGGAGCTTACGACTGCGCGCAGTGCTCTAATGTCACCGACTGTCCCCAATGCTCGGTCACTTACGACCGATTACTGTATTCGATCATCATTGACTGCTGTCGGTATACGGATGCCTCCGACCGCATGTCGTATACGAGTGCCTCCGATCGCTTGTCAAAGACACGTGCTTTCAACCGCCTGCGATACTCAGGCGCTCACGACCACTCACCGTACTCGAACGTCGTTGACTGCCTACGATATTCAAACTTCTTCGACTGCTTTTGGAACACAGGCGCTTTTGGCTGCTGTGATATTCGGGCGCTTTTGACCTCTTGCCATACTCAGGCACATTCGACCACCTGCGATACTCAGGCGCTCACGATCGCTCACCGTACTCGCACGTCATCGACTAGCTTCGATATTCATACTTCTTTGACCATCTTCAGAATACAGACACTTTCGACTTCCTGGGATACCCAGGCGCTCACGATCGCTCACCTTACTCGAGCGTCATCGACCGCCTTCGATATTCAGACTTCTTTGACCACCTTCAGAACACATGTGTTTTCGACCACCTATAATACCCAGGCGCTCACGACTGCTCGCCGCACTCGAGCGTCATCGACTGCCTTCGATATTCGGTGCTTCTGTGAGGAATTTTTTAGTGGCAACAGCACCATGAATCATGAGTGATTCGTACGCCAGAATGAAAAAAATAAGCCCAGAGTTGAATAACTATTTGCAGGGTCAACATTGGCCCTGGTTGAAGTTGACTGTGGTACAATCCAGGGGAGCATAAAATTGTTCACCCAAACGTTTCCTCGCCTTGTAAAGGTTCTCTTTCGTGCCAAGATGCGTGGATGTAAGATTGACATGACAGATTGATACTGGCTGTTTTTTTATTATGATTTATAATTAAATGTTTTAAATTCTATCTGTTTATAAGAGAGTATGGAGAGAACTTCTTGCATATGATTTTAGCTGATATAACTAAAGTCGATACAATGTCTATTACAATCGATTTATAGATTTTACCTTAAAAAATATTTTATTTAAAAATTAGTTACTAAACATAAACAAACTAGCTCGGTTGAGTCATGTAAAATTCCTTCGAAGACCCACACAAGGTTGTATTCATGTATGAGTGATCACGATGAGGCCATATGTTTTCAAATCATTTCAGACTTCAGAGGCAGAAGATACCTTTGGCTTGGCATCGACGTTTTGCTCGTGCCATGTTGACGTCAATTCCTTAGTTGCAACGCCACTGTACTTCTTAGCTCATCAATTACTACTGGTGGATTTTTTTACTGTAGCTTATGATTATAGTTTTTGAATTTTGATCTATTTATAAGAGATAATATATAAAGAAAAATACTTACATGTGATTTTAGCCGATACAGTTTAGACTATAATTTTCTTATAGACTCAACCTTAAAAGAACATACTGATTTTGAGCCGATTACTATTCATTTATACGTAAGCCAAAAGCCCAAAGTGCAAATGAGCTCAACCTTAGTAATTGATGAGCTAAGAAGACGCTTTTTTTTTGCGATGAAGCTAAGAAGATGCAAATAACAGTATGGTGACAACTAAATTGTGCGAGCATAATCACTCGTAGCATTTGATCCCAGAGCCTAACTATTGTTGAGTACTCATACACGTGTTCTGATCATCTGTCTCTGCTGTGTAGCTAGGGATGAAAATAGTTCCGATATGATTGAGTAGTCTTAGATATGAATACGAATTTATATTTTTAAAACGAATATGAATTCAAATATTCTTAAATATGAATACGAATCAAATGTCATAACGGATACGAATTCGAATCGAATATGTACTTAATTCGGCCGAATACGAATATCCTTCTACAATTTCTGTAACAAATCTCGGTAGAACAAATTTCTAACGGTTTTGCCGATTTTTCACTAGTTTTTGACGGTTACCGGAAAGGTTACCGGTTTCAAACCTCCCAAATTCAAATTTCAAATCACAAAATTCGTCTAGGTTTTTCCAGGGATTTTCAATAACCGGCCAGTTACCGTTAGACATAGGAAACAGATCGAATATGAATCGAATAGTATCAAATACGAATACGAATATTCTCGAATACAAATATGAATACGAATATTCTCAAATACGGATATGAACATTCTTAAATGTGAATATGAACATTTTAGAATACGAATTTTGTTTACCACATATGTGTTTTCTTGGATATAAATATCGGATAAAACGGATTATCCGTTACTGTTTTTTATCCTTACGTGTGGCCTTGTAGGCTCTTTCGAGTGTGAGCAAAACCAGCATATGAACCAGACTACCAGAGAGTGTGACCATGGGTGGCAAATTGGGCTTTCAGCAAGACTCTTCAGAAATCCTACTGGCCTTTTCTACGGGACATGGCCAAATGGGCAATGGCTGGCCGGGGCTAGTTATTTCATTACAACAGGAAGAGACTTTAAGGACGGACCAGGTGCGATTGAGAGTGTTCGTTCTCACTTATCTGGATTTGACCTAGGATCAGCCAGTGTGTCTTACAATTGGAGCACACATACGTGTATATTTAGTTTAAAAATACATATGTAGAGACACGCACACGGATATGTGCATGTGTGGCGCGAGAGGGAGGTCCATATATTGGGCACATGAGTGCCCAGCAGCAGGCAGATGCACGTATGGATGGCTTGGTCTGTTCTTTTAGTTTTACTTTATGGTTTTTAGTTATGGCTTATGACTTTTAGATTGTTTATGAGAATATAAAGTAATAAAAATGCACGTACGGTTTTGACCAATATAAATAAAGTCGCTATAGTTTGTACTATAGTCAACTAATAGACTTCGTCTTTAAAACATATTTCGTTTAAAATCTAGTTACAATAAAAAAATCGAAAAATAACTTTTAAAAATTGAAAAGAGGATGTCTAAGATTGCTTGCCCGGCTCAAATGAGCTTTTTTGGGTGGCTTATGGCTGAAAACTACTGTAGCTGGTTAAAAAAACATTGTAGCTGACGGAGGCTTATTTGGCATAATTAAATTTAAAAAAAATTAAAAATAGAAAAAACATGTTAGCCCATCACGTATAATGCAAACAAATACGAGAAAAAAGAACTAGCAAAAAAACTCAAAAAAGCCAAAAGTATAAAAAAAGATGAATTTTATGAATAGTGCAAAATAAACCAAAAGCCAGAAGCTCAAGCCGAAACGAGCAGACCTAGTCGCTCAACGGTGGAGCAACACCTGTACTAGTTGCTCAACTCAACAGCGACATCAATGTATGCATGCAGTGTGTGTGCGCGCCTCATGATAGACCCAGTGTTAGTCGTATGCATGCTTGCAGTAGGTCTGAACCTATGATATATGGCACATGCATGCTTAGTGTTAGTGTGTCTCATGTAGACCCAGTGTTAGTCCCATGCATGCTTGGTGTTAGTCGCTGCATGCATACAGTAGATCTGAACCTATGATATATGGCACATGCATACTTAGTGTTAGTCGCATGCATGCATCGATGTCGCTATTGGGTTATAGTCACTCAACGGTGGAGCGACACTTGAACTAGTCGCTCAACCGATGGATGATTTAACCTATAGGCGCTCAATCGTTAGGCGACTAAGCGTTTAACCGTTGGACGACTAATTTAAATCGCTCAATGATAGAGCGACAGATAATCAAATCTGTAAAAAAAATACAAATATACTACTGTAATTTAAAATAAAAAATAAATTATTAAAAAAATTCCCAAATGAGCACCCCTCTACCCCGAGTCGCCGGCTCCGGTCGACCACTACAATTCACAGTCAGCGCTGGCGCGCCGCTGGTCACACACGATGCATGTGCGCGCACCACCTACCCACTCACAAATGTGAAGAAAGACCAGTAGACGATGGACTGTCAGCCTGTCACCATACTACTGGCAATCCAGTCCTCCATTCTCATGGGCCAGTCGCCATCTGTCTCCCTATCCCTGCAGTGCAATGCAATTGCGATCTCTCCCCGTCTCTAGGCCGTTTCAAGTCGTCGTCTCAGGCCTCTCCCCTCAGCGCTTTGGCTGGGCCGGGTTGGTGGCGACTCGGCGCGGCACGGTTGGGTAGGAGCCCACCGTACGGCGTCCCCCGCAGTCCTTGACCCTTTCCCAATCCCACCAATCCGGCGCCACTTCACCACCAAACGACTCCTCGGTTAGTCCCTAATTCTACTGCTTATTCTTACACCTGACAAACCAACCCCGCTTTCTCCTCCCAGCTCTGAATCTCTGATCCGCCACCTACCACGCTCGCCACCACCTTCCTCCTCCCCCTAGTCCCAATTAATACCACCAACCGTTGATCAATCATACAAACTGCCTGCTTCTCTCATTGCCATGGGCTGGAGCGGTTGCACGGCGCGCCCTCTGATCTCCATGCCCCTCTGAGCTCTTGGCGCCTCAGGCTCAGCTTCTTCCTCGCGCGGATCATTGGATCAAGGCGAACTGTTTGTTTGCCCGGCCATGGTGTCGGTGAGATCATGCGTGTCCGTCAAGCCGGTCGTGAGCCCGATCAAGTACAGATCCGCGAGGGTCGGCGCGGCCAGCTTGGAGCCAAGAAGGCTGCGGATATCTTCTTCTGCCTTGGCCTCTGGTGCTAGCAGTTGTAAAGATGTTGGTGCTCCCAGTAGCAGCGAGAGGGGCGATGGTGGTGTTGGTTTGGTTGGGGATGGTGGGAGGAGGGGGAGGAGGGGCGGTCAGCAGGTCGTCGCCATGTGCAGCGCCAGCATGGAGGGGATCCGGCACGGCGCCACCGCCGTGGCGAGCGTGCCGGCGGCGTCGGCAGTGCCGGAGCGGGCCAAGGTGGTGGCGCTAGTGGCGGCCGTCATGCTGCTCTGCAACGCCGACCGGGTCGTCATGTCCGTCGCCGTCGTGCCGCTCGCCGCGCAGTACGGCTGGTCAAGCTCGTTCTTGGGCATCGTCCAGGTACGCACCGACGATCTAGTAGTAATTCGCTGCTGCTTCTTCTTCTTTCCCTGTCCAGTTCTTGCCATCTTTTCAGCTGAGCACTAGCAGAAAGTAAAGGTCCTTTTCCTCAGGCCTTAAGCAACAATTTGCTACTGTGTCACTGAAGAAAAACAATATCAGGATATTTTCTTCCTAACAATCATCTAGATTTGAGACCGTTGGATGAGAGATTCAACGGCGTTTTTTTTAGGGGAAGATTATTTTTGGAAGGGGTGGTGGAGAATTCATGACCATTGGATCTCTAATCCAATAGTCACAAATTTGAATGATAGTTAGGAAGAAAATATCCAGGTGATGTTTATCAACACCCAAGAACAAAAGGTCCCAACTCCCAAACCATTACTTCATAGCTTAACAAAGTCAACGCTGCATCAAAATGTTTGCTTTAGTTGTCACATGACTTCATGAGCCCTGATGCAACCTTCTCTATACAATATACTGTGCTTGTGTCAAGGGTCAATTTTGCAGAAGAAACTAAAACTTGGCGATCGATACAGGAGATAGGTCTGGCAGCTTGAGAAGTTATCAAATACCAGTTTGCTGCTATTGACAATATTCAAATTTGATAATTGGACTACTGAAACATCCAATCTAATGGAGTTTAGTTTTACGTGGTGAATGGGACCAGAAAGATTGCATCAGTAGTTACCCCCAAGTCCGTAACACTTAAATACCATCTCAACTTTAGACGACACTCAACAAAAAAAAGTGTATGATGATGTGTATATATGCACCATGCCACAATGAAACACGTACATTTTGACTAGTTGGAGATTCAAATAAATAGCATTTGTAACGACCAATATGCATGAATACTTAGACCAGAACAAACACAACTTGTTCTCTTACTATCAAATTGTCAACATGCATGAGTAGCTAGGCCAGAACAAACACAACTTGTGCTCTTACTGTCATATCATGCATAACTAATGATGTCCAAATGGATTAATTTGAGGCTAAATCTTCTCACCACTTCTGCAGTCATCATTTCTGTGGGGATATGTTTTCTCGTCCATGGTTGGAGGAGCTTTGGCAGACCGATATGGAGGGAAGAAGGTGATGGCAGGTGCTGCTGCACTCTGGTCCTTGGCCACTTTGCTCACTCCATGGGCTGCCTCTCAATCCACCATCATGTTGCTTGCTGTGCGTGCCATGTTTGGCCTTGCAGAAGGTGTTGCATTTCCCACAATGAGCACTTTCTTACCTAAGTAAGTAACTCATTACACCCATTGAATTTATTCGTCGTTGACATTTAGATGCCTTGCTTCAAGCAACATTAATATCTGAAGCCTGAAAAGGAGTAGGCAGAAACATTAAGGACCACTACTTGGGGCAGCAACGCAGCATAAGCCACAATGTAATTTAACAGCTTTGAGATCAACCACATAGTACTGTTTCCTATAATTAACACCTAGATAGCTAAAGAATTCTTCTAAGTTTACATACAAGTATTCTTCATTTCATAACTGTACATTCGGGTATTTCAGCCTACGCTCTTTTTTGTCGATGTCAATTCTAGTTGTTACAGAATCGAGAAAAAGAAAACTGCTGCATATTGTTGCAGTCAAACACAATTTCTGTTTGGGCTATCAACCTCGTATTTTTTTAACATGAAACAGGTGGTTCCCAACACAAGAACGTGCTACTGCTGTCAGCATTTCCATGGGAGGATTCCATCTTGGAAATGTCGTAAGCTTCCTAGCAACACCAATCATCATGTCACATATAGGCCTCACCGGAACATTTGCCTTATTCGCATCACTTGGTTACTTGTGGATCTCTGTATGGCTGATGAATGTAGAAAGTGACCCTCTTGACAGCCGTACTATAAGCAAATCTGAGCTGCAACTAATTCTAGCTGGAAGAAGTGGATCAAAAGTTCAAGGCAGTAAATTCCCATCCTTAAGAGAAGTGTTGTCGAAGATAGAAATGTGGGCCATCATTGTAGCTAATGTGGTCAACAACTGGGTAAGATTGACAGACTAGCAGAATTAAAATTTGGTGAAACTGTCATTACTGTGTCTAAATTTTAACATTTGCAAATTCAAAATACTATGCAGGGCTATTTTGTCCTACTATCATGGATGCCTGTCTACTTCAAAACGGTATGTTGTCTAAGGCATTCTAATTGGTCTTCCTCACAAGCTGTTATTTCTAACTATTATCTTACAACAGGTTTATGATGTCAACTTAAAACAAGCAGCATGGTTCAGCGCCATACCCTGGGCAGTCATGGCTCTATCCGGTTATGTCGCAGGAGCTTCTGCAGATTTCCTGATCAAATCTGGCTTCTCTATTGCTCTAGTTCGGAAAACTATGCAGGTAAAGCATCACCTCGAAATTAGCCTTGTACAGCTCATGGAATTTACTGACAACTTCCACAAGATGAAACACAAGACTCATCACAGTACTGGTTTCTCTCTTTGCATGGTGCAGTCAATTGGTTTTATCGGGCCAGGTGTGTCATTGCTATGCTTAAGATTTGCCCAAACGCCATCAGCTGCCGCAGTTCTCATGACCATCGCCCTGAGCTTGAGTTCCTTCAGTCAAGCTGGTTACTTCTGTAATGTACAGGTACTTTTTTTCCTGCATATCCTGATCATATCATCTCAAAACTCGAAGTACCTTTTTCTTCTGGATCAGTATCTCCATTACAACTGTACTTCGATCTGAACGAATGCGTTTTCCTTGATTGTTCGAGCAGGACATTGCTCCTAAATACGCTGGATCTCTGCACGGTATGTTCTCAAACTAGAGCATCAGTAGACAAGATCCATATCTCGGTAACGCATTCTTTAGCTCTTGTATTTGACATCTCTTCTGCTGCGTGGACAGGACTGACGAACGGCATCGGGACGGTGGCCGCCATAGTTAGCACTATAGGAACAGGCTACTTCGTGCAGTGGCTCGGGTCCTTCCAGGCCTTCCTCACCCTCACGGCGGTGCTGTACTTCAGCGCCACCGTCTTCTACAACGCCTACGCGACAGGAGACCAAATTTTTGACTGAGCTGAAAAGATTCATTTGTTTGTAAAATTTCGTGTACTAGTACAACTACTTCTTTGCCTCTGCGCGCACCGCTCGGAGCCAAGAACCGAATAAAACAGAGATTGATCGCTTCCTCCTTGTAAAACCCTTCCAAGGAAACTAAAGAGTTAACGTTGGAAAAGGGCGGAAACGCGGGCGACGTGTTCAACGAAATTACCGTGCGAACGCAGCAGTGCAGGCGCTGAGGAAGCGCCGGGGCGCGACGCCGCGGTGGCGGATTGGTGATGGGCGCACGGGTGCGGACGTGCCGGTGATGGGGCGGTGGGGGGTGTGGCGAGGATGGCAGCCGAGTGCACGCACGGCGGCCTCGCGCAACGCGGGGCCAGGGACGTGGTCCGCGTGGATGTGTGGGCGAGAAGAGACCGCGCGTGTCGGTTGCTTGCGGCCGAGGAGCGGTGGCCAGGTGGGATGAGACAGGCTGGGCTTCCTTCGGCTCCGGCCCAGGAGGCCAGGAGCGGGCGGTTACGTAGGGCTGGGAGCTAATTCTCATGGGCAGCCGCCGCGGGCGGGGCTAGAGCTGAGCTGACTGATGCATTGCAGTTTTCCCTTCTTCTTTTTCTTTTCTTTCGAGGTGCGGTTTTTTCTTGCACAAGGTTTCTGTCTCAGGACTGAGATTAACCGACAAACCTGCTGCTCAACCCACTCCTTTAGAGTCACTACTAGTTAAGTGCCCAGTACGTTGCAACAGGAATATAAACATTGAACGGCATAACATCTAACATGTGCCATGACTGTTGCTCTCCGTTGATGGATATAGATATTATTCCTCAAGCTTAGTCTGTTGTGCATGTTCAAAAAATTTTATGAACTCATATCAAGTTGCGATAGTTGAGAGTTCATTAAAAGACTGTGCTATTAGTGTGTGTCCACATATATATATATATATATATATATATATATATATATATATATATATATATATATATACTCCTTTTATATGCGTATATAAGGGTATTTACAAAATACGCTAAAAATTATGAACTCCTTTACAAGTTTTTTCGTGTGGTTCACATTGGAGTATCTTATAATTAGTACACAAATGTACCTAAAGTGATAAATGAGTATTTTAAGTTTGTTTAGGTGGTATATTAGAGGTGAGTGTAACTACACCCGGGTGTAGAAGGTATTTTCCTATATATATATATATATATATACACTTTTTGCTTCCTGGTGTAATTACTCCCACCTCTAATATACTACCTAAATAAACTTGAAATACTCATTTATCACTTTAGCTATACTCGTATACTAATTATATGATACTCCAATGTGAACCACACGAAAATTGTAAAGAAGCCCATAGTTTTTAGCGTATTTTGTAAATACCTTCATATACGCATATAAAAATAAGTATGTCTAAAAAATGTAGATATCACCTAGATGGTCTTAAATACTCATATACTACATGTACATACCATCTGTTATGCGATGTACTCATATTGTGAGATACGATATAGGGAGTAATTACACCTAGAGTAGAAAAGAAGCTTTATATATATATATATATATATATATATATATATATATATATATATATATTGCAAACAGACTGTTCAGTGCTAGCATGCAAACACAGTCGTGAGCTGTCGAATCTTACGAGGATGGCCTGGATGCAGGCGGATGGGATCCCACACTTATACCAGTTTTTGAAAAAAACCCCGCTTGCACCCCTCACTTTTTCCTCAGACCCCTCTTGCCCAATCCGCCCCTAGTCTCGATAAACTCTCGCTTTATATTAGTAAAGATTCATTCATTCATGGTGGAGAGCGAGTTCAGTGTGAACAACAGTGCAATTATTGAACAGTAGGTTATATACCGCACGTTTAGGTACAACACAGATTCTTGCCGTCTAAAACTTCGCAGCTGCTCGCCTCCTTCCACCTTTCTCTGCCTTCCCCTGACAGACAGTGGTTGCATCATGTGCTCTTAATTACCTTGAAACAACCGACAACGATGCACACGGCACAAAGGAGCCCGGTCAGTGGTCGCTCCTGCTAGGCTTGTTCGAAACTGGAATGACCTGGAAATGGAACACGGTCGATTAGGGATTGGCAAGATGTAACTTGGTGTTGGCTAGTTCGCAGATGTTTTTTACCGTCATGCCATCTGCGGATGGTATCCAATCATTTGTTGCTGGGTTGCTCGCGCAGCGAACAAGGCTGTCGGATGAGTAGGCAACCGTGTTCACGTCGAAGGAGCTACCGTTGGGTCTTTCCACTTTGATAAAACCAGTGCCAGTCTGCAAAGCAAAATGGTTAGGTGGAGCATTCCATAAAGTGATGTTAGAGAATGCACATTGTGACGAAATTAGAATGGACAATTTGCTCTCTACAGAAATGGTAGTTAGATAAAGCACACATATTAGTGCCACTCGTCTGAATGATGTCAACTACCAAGCATCACGCAAGATCTTGATATCACAACTTCTGAGTCCTTATTTCTTAACAAGTACCAAATGCTCCTTTTGCAAGCCCTAAAATATATTAATGTTGTCCCTACTAGGAACAGAGAATGCAATAAACTGCCGGATCAAAGAGCCTTCGGCTGAGTACAGACTACTACCAACTACAAAATGTCTGATGACCAAGCTTTTCTACCAGTTTTAAGAATACTTCAAACCACTAACAGCATTCGAACATCCAAATCAAGCCTGACCTTGCAAAAGACATCACAATTGCTACCCTTGTTACTATAGCTGGCCACTCTAGTGTGGAGGAACAAACAAGTTGACAGTTGAGAAGGTAGAAATTATGTGTCGACTAGACCAGCTGACGGTACAGTTGGCCAACAGGGTTCAAAAATTCGTTTTTCCATTATTAACCATTTTGCCAGCTCCGATCACAACCATCAAATGTAGGGATTTGACCATTGGGCTTCTCATATAGGCTCTGACCAGCTTTCACATTATTCTTGCACGCATTGACACAATGTTCTGTGCAAAAAATGGTAAGGACAAAAAACCACACACAGTCTGGTGTGTGTTGCTAGAGAATGGTCCTGTAATGCTCCAGTTCAGCCCCTGGCTTTACGCGAGTAGCTTATAACAGGAATGACTTTAAACTCTTTTACTACTTCACTTACTTATATTTGGTGACGTACATAATTGCGCTGTACTCCCATGTGTCACCACAGCAATACATCAACGTACAGCTATCAATGGAAACAAACCACCATAAGCTTCAGGTGGGCAAACCTAGCATATCCGACTTTCCCGTGAGAACATTGTTTCACAAGATTGATAGTATAAGATAGTTATGGCATCTCGATTGTCACAAGATGAAATGGAAATCCGAGACCCTAGATGCATTCAGATGTAATGATTAACCTATATTCAATGTAAACAAACAGACTCCGGACATTCAGAATTCAGATGCATTTGGCTAAATGCTAGCGCCTTTTGAGGGGTGGGTTATCAATGGAACTGCTAGCGCCTGCTGCAGACAGCGTGCTGAAATGGAACTGGAAACTGAAACTAACGAAATAAATAGTTTATGCTAGTGCTTTGGTCAGTGTAATTATTTTTTGCCAGCCGATCCAAACAGAATTCGATGGTTTTCCAGAGGAAAGACTATAGCGTTCAAGGCTTTCTGAAGGTCCTTGTGAGAACAAACTTTCTTCTCTGATGGAATAATGATTAATGGATTTCATTGAAGAATTCGAAAGGAATATACAATTAGACGCCATTAAGATGAAAAATTCAAGCTAACAACAAGGAATCATTGATCATTGATCGCATCAAGAAGAGTCCTGAAACACAAAATAGTAACTTGTACTAAAACATGAATCACATCACGCTTGATAAACTTAGCAACCATGAAATAACTAGAGAAAGCAGCATATGTCACAACTACATATACGAACTTGATAGAAACAATCACACAAAGATCTCGAGCTTACCGTGTGATGCTGCTTGTCGATGCAGTTGAGCCCATCGTAGTACTGCGTCTCCACGTACTCCTCCCCGTTCACATCCCCTCCGTCCAACACCAACTTCTACACACAGCGAAGCACCACGCTCACATGGATGCAAGTATTCAACAATCGTACACCAAGAATTCGAATTTCAATTTCCAAGAACAGGAGAGAACAACGAACAAAGCGTGAACCTGGGGATTCGCCTCGAGGTCACGGAGCTTGCGGAGCTCCGGCAAGTCGCCTCCGACGGCGGCGGCAGCGGCGACCTCTGGGCCACCCGCGCCGGCGTTCGACGGGTCGCTGCGCGGCGCTTGGCCGGGCGCCGCGGGGCGATGCTGTCGAAGTACCCGCGCACCTCGGCCTCCACCCGCGCCGCCGCCTCCGGCGGCAGGTGCGGGTCGCTGCGCGCCGGCCGCGTGGTCGCCATGGTGGTTTGGCTTCTCTCCTCTCCTCCCCTCTTGGCTCGCTCGGTCCAAGACTGGGTTGGTGGTGGAGTCGCCGGTTTTGGGGCGGCTGGTTTTGCCGTGCGGGACTGTCCCGCTGGACAGTGGGCCCGGTCCGGCTGGGTGGGCAGTTGGCGATGCGGTGAACGTGATGATGGTGGTGTGTTACTTCCGACGGCGAAAGCGACCAGGATTCAGTTGGCTGTGATGGCGACGCGGCGTGATGGATAACTCTCATCTCGCGAGACGGTGGATCGAACAGTAGCAGTCTTCAGGTTCTTGGAATTTCTCGGTTGCAAAAGCTCGCTTGCTAGCGATGTTTTGTGATGCTATCTTACTAGAAATATAAGCAATAAATCTATTGCATTACTAAAGTAAAAACAAAAAAAAATCATCACATTCGTCTATCACATTTTAATTAAATCCTAAATTAGTACAGAATTCCAAATTTAACTAAGGTCCTACTTATTTGGACTTGAGCTTCTGACTTCTGGTTTATTTTCTACTATTTCTAAATTTTATATTTTTCTAGCTTTTTAACTTTTTTGAGCTTTTTTTTATCGGTTCTTTTTTTTCTCATATTCATTTTCATTATACGTGATGGGTTAACTCATTTTTCTATTTTTTTATTTTTTAAATTTAATTATGCCGAATAAATCATCATCAGCTACAGTACAATTTCAGCCAAGTACAGTAAAAACTCAGTTATAAGTCACCAAAATTCAGTCCAACTGAGCGGGCTCTAAGACTCAAACTCTAAGGGATAATTGCACTTAGCACCCTATTTTTTTTTCCAAAGTCTCACCTAGCACCAAAAAGTATCTTTCTAATTTCTATGGTAAATAGATTTGTGCTAGTTGTAACCAGCCTCAAGGGGGTCTAAATCACCCATTTATGCTTCATTTGGAGCGCAGAAATTTTTTCTAGATTTCTACAAAAGTTAAACCATTTTCTACGAAATTTCTACGTTCCAAATAATGTCTTAGTCGTTCAGCACATATAATGGCCTTATCGTGTCATCCGTGTTGACATGCATGCTGCTATCTGACATGCATGCACATATAAAGCCGCCCCCATGGCCGGCCAGCTGGTTGGCGAGGAGGTCGAAGAAAGCAGCAGAGACGCGCAGATCCCGAGTCGCCGGAGGCACGGAGCGTTCTTGGAGGAGAGGAGGGATGGAGGGGAATAGTCGGAGGACGAGCAAGCGGGGGATGCTGTACCATGAGACGCATCAAGGGCGGCTCTGCGGGGTTCAATGCCTGAACGCGGCGCTGCAGCCCTGCAGGGGCCCTTCTTCACCGAGGTCGATCTCGCCGAGATCGCCGCCGACCTCGACGGCCGCGAGCGGCAGCTCATGCTCCAGGGCGGGCGCCGCGGACGTGGGCGATTTCCTCGCCGAGGGCGAGGGCTCCCATAATGTCTCCAACCACGGCGGCTTCAGCGTCCAGATTCTTTCTTGTCCTGGTCCGGGCTGTGTCCCGTTTCTTGCGAAGTTAATTTCCTGATCTATATATTTGTCCGTATTGCTTTGTTTGTGCCTGTGGAGATAGCATTGGAACTTGTCGGCAATAACGGGATGTGGCTAACATATATGTTAAGATTCATGCAATTTTGCGGGATGCATTTCTGTTTTTAAGCTCTCAGCTCGATTGCTGCATGTTTGGCTTTTGTAAGATAGATTTGTTAATGGTATGACAATGTTCTGCTTGTTTTTTTAGAACTATATATTCCTCTCTTTTTTAGAACTACAATGTGCTGCATGTGATGGAAAGAAGGGATTCAATGCGGGAGGGAGTGCTTCTGGTTGAAATGGAGTTGAGTAGTTAGCGAATGGCAAGATCTACTCGAGCCCAAATCGAGCGTGATCTCGAACAAATGTTTCAGCTTGAATAGGCTAGTATGTACATGTATCTCATAAATTTCAGATTACTGTTAAACATATAGGGCAGTGATCTAGCACTTCTCCAAGGAACTGAATGGCAGTTTTAACCAATACATACAAAGTATATATGGATCTTTTTTTTTTGAAAAAAGACCAGCAGTGAGTAGGCTCAGTACAGATATTGTTGTATTTTGTAATTGGAATCTGGTCATGTTTGTGCCGATTAGAGTCAGACGTGGCTACTCGAGGCGTTTCTAACTACAACTTTTCACCGTTATCTTCTGAGACTCTGTTTCGTCTCTAAGCGGGGTATTATTCCCGTCTCCGAGTAGGTTACTGTTGTGGCTACTGGCCAAACAATAAACTAGGAGAGTAGTGGAGTGGTTGTGGTGAATGAACTATTCTCTCCCTCCATGTCCAGGGCGCACGTATATATACATCCATAAAGCATAATTACAATAATACCCTTACAGTTGTGCGCTCCCTAGAGGGGTATACATGTCTTTACACATATCTCACTGGGCCTTATAACCCCAACAGGCCGGATGGGCTCAGGTGGAGGCCATCTCTACTACAGAAGTCTCTCATGGTAAAAGGCTTCTCACGAGTCGAAACCATGTCGCCGAGCCTTTTGGCCCCCTCCGTCCCTACGACATGTGTTGCAATTCTTCGTGGGCCTTATGGCCTGTAGGTGTGCTGAAGCTTGACCAGGGTCGTACAACCTTTTCGCGCGTAGTGGGACACGCGGCCGTGTGTGGTTAGCACGTCGTGCGCTGCCGGTTAAAGTCCAACGGTGGTCGTGCATGCGTTTCTTACGTCGTGGGACACGTGGCCGTGCATGGTTGGCTTGTCGTGCGCTGCCAGTTTTTGCCGATTGTGTTTCCCATGCGCGGAGGAGTCGGACAAGCTTTAAAGCCGTGGTGGCTGTCACATCGCTGCTCCCTATGCCTGACATGCTGTGACAGTATTGCTTTTTCACCACCGCTCCACTGCACGATGTTGCCATATACACTGGTCGTTGCCACCGTCCTCCGCTGCCCTATCTCTCCCTTTCGCCGGCCCCAGTAGGTACACGGTGCCGTGACCAGCCCAGCCGAACGCACGCCCTCGTTTGGTGTCGGCCGTCGTCCCAAGTACTATAGCAGAGTGGCCCGTGGCGATGACCGTTCTGGCGCTGCAGCGGCGGCGTCATCGGTGCGGCGGCTCTTCCAGCCGCCGTGGGTCGTCGACGACCGAGGCGGAGTACGAGTTGGTTGGGCACGACCCAACGACGGCGAACAAACGGTGGAATGCGGCGAGGAAGCTGAATGGTGTGTGCACGAATCAGCTGGGGCAGAGCCTGGCGACCGAGGAGACCATTCGGTTGCTGGTCTGCGAAGGGAAGATCTCAGACTGCGACGTGGTTCGGCTGCCCTCCGCTGACGAGACGGAGCCGCACCCCACGGAGTCGAAGGCGGTGGTCTTCGTCGCCTACTTGAAAGCTGGGCTCCGGTTCCCCTCCGCAATGTTCGTTGGTGAGGTGCTAAGGTTGTATAGGCTCGGTATCGCGGTGACTACGAATGCCATTGTTTATTTGGTGTATCTTGTTGGGTTTCACGAACAGAGACAGTGTGGCCTAGCGCGTCTTTGTTCACGTTTCTTCACGACGCACGGTGCTAGCCGAAGAAGCTGGACAGACAAGAGTACTTCAACCTCGGTAGTGTGAACTTCGTGCTGCGTTCCGCGTGCACAAAGTTGTTTTTGGCGAACGCTACACGGATGAAGTGGGAGTCCAACTAGATGCGGCGGTGGTTCTACCACCGCGTGGAGAGCGACAACAGCTTGAGGTGGTCGGGGCGCCTGATGGACTTCAACACCTCCCCGTCGGTGACCCTCGACCGCGACGACGAACACCGGGTGCGGATGCTGGTGGGGATCGCTCTCCGATTTAACATGCGAGACCTTGCGGAGGAATACTGCATGTATGGCGTGGCTCCGCTGGCGCGCCCGTGGCACATGCAGTCCGGCCCCACCCACGACGACAGCATTCACCCCACAGTCATGTCATTAGCGAGGCCAGCCGATCCGAGTAAGTCTTCGACCGTAAGCCCTGCATTTCAACTGACTATTTTGTAACTAAGTACACTTTGTTTTGCTGGCAGGGCTCACCCTCGAAGATGCAGAGCGCGCGGTGACCATTTTCCTTGGGCTGTATGTGGCCAAGGAGCATAGTCTTCGAGAAGCGGTCACGGCGAACATCGAACGGGTGAACTGTGTGTGCGAAGCTCTCGGTATCCTCGTCCTGGAGCGCGCTGCACCTAGCATTGGCTAGCTCCGCACCCGCAATGGCGATGGTAAGGGGGAGGCCTCCCCTCCTCGACGAAGGGGCCGTTCTCCCGCCGCGCGACCGTCATGCTTGGTGCCCGTTCCCCCCATGAATCCATCGAGGCTGAGGAGGCCGCTGCGGGCACCGACTCCGACCTGGTTGAGTATGCGAACTCAGACCTGGAGGCGGAGCCGGACCGCGGTGTTATTGGCGGGCAACGCGTGGGCGACTGTAAGATCGAGGAGGCCGACTAGAGGGGGTGAATAGGCGGTCTAAAAATTCTCTTCAAATTATTGCTAACAATTCAAGACCTTTTCTGTTTGCCTAAACCAAGTAAATAACGCGGAAGCTAAATTCAAGTTGGTTTAGCTCAAATAGTGCCTAGAACAAATAAATTCGTCTAAGTGCACCAACAATTCTTGCCTAGATCAACATTTGCAATTCTAGGTTGACAAGTTATCAAATTAATTCTAAGTAAGTAAATTGCTTGAAGGTAAATTGAGCACAAGAAAGTAAACCACAATTGACACTTGATGTTTTTCCGTGGTGTTCGAAGACTTGCCGGTGTCCCCTAGTCTATGTTGAGGTAAGTCCGAACTAATCAGATCGGCTCCACTAATTAAGCCTTCCACCTCAATTCCACTAGTGGTAGCTCTTTCCCGCTCCGGGTAGGTGAGCTCCAACTTTCACAACTTCGCCGGGTCTTCTCACAACCTTCTTGAGAAGATCACCTCGCACGACGCCTCCAATGTCGTCTAGGAGTCGGCAAACTCCAAGAGTAACAAGTCAAATCCCTCACTTGACTCTTACCACGTGGAACGAATGCACAAGCTCACTTGGACACAAAGTCCACCTCTAGAGGCAACACATGCACTCTAGAACCTCTCTCCCTTCTCACAAAGTGTAATACAAGCACAATTGAGTGGAGAGCCTCACTCTAGCTCAAGAGTTCAGAATAAGTTGATCAACAACATCTCCAACCGGCCACAAGGGAGTATTTATACCTCACACAAGAAAACTAGCCGTTGGAGTCAAATCCCTGAAAAGTCAGGGAAATCAGAAGTACCGCCGGCCTCTGGCCGGTACTTCCGCTCACCTCGCCAACGGTCAGAAAAATAGCTGTTGCGGAGGAAACCCCGGTCAGACCGCCTACATAGGACCGGTCAGACCGCCCACACAGGCCCGGTTAGACTGCCAAGTCCGGTCAGACCGCTACACACATCGATCAGACCGCTCCTCAGAAAATCAGCCGAGTCGCTCTTTGAAAAAACGTTCTGCGTGAAGGAACGGAACTTCCGCAAGCCGGTCAGACCTCCCACTGCATGTTGGTCAGACCGCAAGCTCTATGCCGGTCGGACCGCCAGTCTCAGGCCGGTCTGACCGCTCCTTGGTCAGACTGCCCATCGGCCCAGGCAGACGTAATCAGGCCAGTCTGACCGCTCCTACCAAGCCGGTCAGACCGCAATCTCCGGTAGTACCGCTTACAGAGCTGGTACTTTCGGTTTTTCTAAGAAATGCAGATATCTCAACAGATTTTGCAAAACACATTTACAAATTACGATATCATGAACACAAGACTCAAACATGATTTCCATCAAGTTGCAAAACACATTCGTACACTTTTGAAATCATGACACAAGGAATTGGTACATGGATTTCTCACATTTGCAAAACACATTTGCAAACTTAAGTCACATGCCACAAGGATTAAATATGAGTTCCAACCATTTGCAAAACACATTTGCAAATATAAGCCTCATATAACAAAGAATAGAAATATGGACTTCAAGCACTTGCAAAACACATTTGCAATGCAGAGTCCCATGTTGCAAAGATTCAACACATGAGCTTTAGCCATTTGCAAAACACTTTCTCAAATGCAAGCCTCATGTCAAGATGAGCTAGACGATGTGAGGTTGAGCCATCAACACATGATGAGACTCAAAATACTAGACATGACCCCTCTTAATAGAAACTATTGCCCACTCAACAATTTCAATTGCATGTAACAAATCTGCTCAACCGAAATACAACTAGCTATGGCACAGTCAATAGAAAACAATTTAAATGAGCTCAAATCTAATTTAGTTATCTAGACTAATCTCGATTTGATGATTACGAGCGAGCATATGTTACGAGCCTGATTATGCATAGCAACTCCCAGTACTTGAACTTAAACTGAAATTGAAGGACAAATACAACAGCCAAAATATGCAAAAGAATCAATATACTCACGGTGCAGACGGCACTCAAAGCCATCCAAATGCAAACCAAATGGTGATGAACACGAAGAACAGGGATGGCACACTCAAAAGTGCTTTCCCAGAAAACCTAGCACCCCTCTGTGCCGACGCAGTAGAGAAGTGTGGTTGACGGAGATATATAGCCCTCTCCAAGTTCGGGTAGCCAACGCTGGAGTCGAAGGTCAGGGTGATGCCGCACAAGACCACAAGAATACACCGGCCGAGTGCACTCAAACACAACGGGGATCCGTCACCACCTTCGTCCTCCCTCGGGTAAACCTTCAACCTTTGGGTTTCCCCTCTCACCTCAATAGGGTTCATACGGGAAACTGACGGCAAAGGCTTCAATCGGAGATGGCGCCGAAGCCCCAAACCTCCGCACAACCCAAAGAACCGAGAGGAAGAAGACCCAAGAGGAGCAAGTGAGATCGGAAGAGATCAGTACCGCACGGTGGAAGAACTTGGCCTTAAGAAGAGGAGGCGGGAGGATGCGGAGAGGTGACGCGAGCGGCCTGCTACGAGGAACTCGGGCTAGCCCGCGCCTCCATCGCCGCCACCCAGTCGCCGTCTCCCCCACGTGCCGCCGAATGCGCCCCGCCGTTGCGCCAGATCTGGCGAAGCCAAAACGCCCGCACAGGCTATCGCACGCGCACGCACACGGGGAGGAGACACAGTCTCCTTCCCCTTATCTCTTCGCGTGGCTCACCGACGGGTGGGCCCCGCCTGCATTTCTTTTTTTTAATTTCTTTTTCAATTGGAAAATTTCCAAAATGCCCTCGCATAACCAACACATTAAACATTTAGGCATCGAAATGGAGACTGCAAGGCATGACCTAGTGGTGGCAATACCTGTCAGCTTAACAGACGTTGAGGTTCCAGGCACCAAAATTGAAGTACCTAGTCAGCAGCGTTACCAACTGTTATGAACTAGCATAACAAGGAGGTAATTATTCGTCGGAGGGAGGTCGGATGACGATGATTTGAAGTAGAACGACGCTAGGTGAATAGGGCACCGATTGAGAAAGGAATAGATTTAAAATAGCTTGTCAAGGGAATGAATATAGTTGGACTTTAAGGACTAGGAACTTGTTTATTCATCTTTGCTTCATTCATAATGGATACATGCTATCTCTTTTATAAGGACGATCCGACTTAACTCATAAGAAATAATCTATAAAGAAATTTATCTCTAACAATCTAATCTAATAATAATTTGCCTAATTAAATAACAAATCATACCTAATAGATAGATTTCTAAAAAACAAACCGTATCTAATAAATAGATTGCTAAATAACAAACCATATCTAATAATACATTGCTAAATAACAAACTATGTCTAATACAAACGGCGCTACAGTACTCATGATAAACAGTATCACCATAGTAACATGGTGACAGTACCGTTACAGTAACCACGCACGTAACAACGAGACACGAGCCCTCCATTCCAACGGCACGAGTCAGGAATTAAAAGTGCTGTTCGACCAGTGATCCATCATTCCAGATTATCACGTCGCTGTTTGCAGATAAGTACATCAAATGAGAACTGAAGGCTGAAAGAGTGTGTTCAGCTCCAGGGCCGAGTGTTCTCATGTTCCATGTTTCTGTCAGTAGCCTAGCCAACCTAAAAAGATTTCCAGTTGATCCCACCGAGCTTGAAAAAATTGCAGATGGTGAGCCTTGAGCCATGCATATTTTCGTGAGCCTTTTAGTTCACATCATCTTTTCCTTCCTGCTACATGCTGGTTGAGGATACTTCGTAACATCTTCCATAACAACAAGTGATCTTAGCCTGAGAGGAAACATACATGTAACCTTTCAGTTCATATCATACATGTGGATCTTGCACTTAACAGTTTGTTTATTAGGGGTGCGAAAAAGCGACAAGTATAGCATCCCTGATTGGTGCATGTATTAAGCGACAAGTATAGCATCCACGTGCGGCTATGGCGGTCAGAGGCACCACTCATTCACTGATCCTTTAAAAAAAAACACTGATACTTCAGTGATGATATATGGCAAGTAATTTGCTTGCCCATGAGTGGGCTGAGCTAAGAGTGATGTGAGCAAATGTCAACATCTGGCCATGACCTCTCGTCTGCTAGCTTATCTGTTTAATCATCATACACAAGGATAAAAGAGAAGCAAATCATTCCTTGTCGCGCTACTTACTGAACTTGATCAAGAACACAGTCGACGTCAAACAAGTCCACAAATCTCTGTAGTCTTCTCCTTTCATTTTTCCATTCGGTGGCTACAAAAGTTACTCTTATACTCCGCAGTAGGGGTGCAAACCGGTCGGGTTAATCCCGACCGATTCGACACCGAATCCGATTGATACCGAATCCGAAGAAAAAATATGGGTTAGGATATGGTAACAGCAATATCCGTCCCGAATCCGATACGTCTTCAAGTTTGATTTCAGGTTAGTGCTACTATTTGACGTTTCATTTTTTTTTGCAATGCTAAAATAAAATCTTCCACATCAGCTATTAAGTAGTAACATCAAGTTCTTGACAGTACGTCATCCTACTCCATTTGTTATACTGTATGCATTCCTTACAAACAAGTAGGGGTGCAAACGACTCGGGTTAATCTCGACCGATCCGGCACCGAATCCGATTGGTACCGAATCCGAAGAAAAAATATGAGTTAGGATATGATAACAATAGTATCCGTCCGAATCCGATCCGTTTGCGCCCCTACTCTGCAGTAATGCCAGTCGTGCGAATTACCCTTCTGACACTGTCACGAAGGGTCGTAACATCCACTGATAGTTCGATGAGTAGTCTAGACGTGAGAACGAATTCCAAAACCCCATTCTGTCGGTGAGTGTTACAAAACCTCGCAAGACACGAATAGGACACGTATTGATAGTTGGGTTCACGTTTGGCAACGTGTGCAGCCTCACAGGACGCTGCAAGGCGCGCAGCACGTGTACACTCGTACTAATAAGCAATACATGCCGATACGGCAAGATGAACAAGTAGTTGCTGCATGTCCTCAACTGGAGATGGAGGATTTTATATCCCTGACTCGTAGACAGAAAACCTGCGAGGTGGAGTGAAAAAACATCCAGAAATTAAAGGGAAGGAAAGGTAAGGTGTTTTGTTTTTGCCGGTGAGCAGCAGGCATGCATCTGATAATCTTGTACGTTTGAGAGGCTAGCCGCCCACCGCAGTGGTGCATTGCACACTAGGCAGGCGATTAACAGGTATTCATAATGGCTTCAAATTTTAGTTTCTGCTTGAAAAAAATTAGAAGTCAATATAAATGTTTAACTTCTTTACTCTTCGTGCTCCTGTCTCACTCTGAGAATAAAGTAGGGAGTTACAGGTGCATTACGCACCTCATTCCTCCTGCTCCAGTCTTGCATACGTATCTCTCCCTCACTTTTCTACTGCTCGTCTTTTTCTTCTAAAAATCATTTCGTTTAGCCACTATTATTTATTTTTGGTCAAAATTATTAGACACAGTTAAAAGTTATCGTCCACAGTACTATAAACACCCCTAAGTGGATCCTCACCCTTGCGTGTGTACCTGGAGAGGGGAACTAGAGGAGCGTCATGTGCTGCTTTGTTCTGACGCACACGACCCGTCTAGCTAGAAATTGACATGTGGCCCGACAAACGGCGACCCATCTGCTTGACCAAACCCAACCTACCATCTATCCTAGTTCTCCGTTTGGTTTGCTCCAAATGGTTTAAAGTCGTGGTATTATGACGTTTTATGTGTATTTTGGTTGTAAATATATTGTAGCGATGATTAATTTTTTCTAAATAGTAAAAGAAATAATAATAATATGAAAAAATTTGAAAAACATCACTATATCTTTTTAGACAATGAAAAGGAATAAAGAAAAACTAAAAAATTAAAAAAAATCGAAATTAAAAATTCAAAAGCTGAAGCTGTTTAGAGGAGAACTTGTCTAGCAATTCCCACGTTAGATTTTAGTGTTTCCATGGTCACGGCGCCACGCTATGCATGGTTGAAGTTGTCACCTGCCCTAGTGCAAAGGTTATACTATACCTTGAATGAAACCTGCTTGGAACGCATAATTTTTGCAGCATTTTATTAAGAAATGAATCGCGAAGGTTAAAAGTGAATGTTCCCTTCCTCTAAATTCCTGCTAGAATCATACGTCGCGACTCGAAAATTAAATTTCAAGAAAAAACAGTTTAATCAGCTCACGAAGTCTTCATATATTGCACGAAGCATTCCGTACGATGACCATTGGTGCTTTGCCATCTTTCGTTTGATCGCGCGATGGGTCGATGGTGTTAATGCAACCTTCCACTTGGTGGTACTTCGCTTGTTACCAAACCTCAATCAAGACAGCCCCGACGAACCTGCACCGTACGAACCACGCCATCTGTACAAGCTATAGCTTCGATCTCCTTTCGGCTTAATTACACGCGTCGCACTGATTAATTAATCCGGACCAACAAGCTAATTAATCTCACCGGACAACCAAAACCAACAAATATATAACAGTATGGTTTCAATTTCACACTAACAAAAAATAATAATGATTAGGTAAATTTTACAAAACTACACTACATTTGGTAAAACTATTACAAAAACAAACGTTTAAGTAATAGTTTCAAATAATCACATTTCTCTTTGCATAATATTTTACAAAATCATGCTTTCAAGCACTAGCAACATATCCAACAGGGCGGATCCACTTGTCGATCACACAAACCTATCCATATTAGAAAATAGAAATAGGATATGTCCAGCCCAATCGATACTTGAAAGTGCGGTTTTATAAAATATCATATAAATAAAAGTGTGGTTCTTTGAAATTGTTGTTTAAAAGTGTGAGCAGTGGTGGAACCAGGAATTAACACAGGGAGGGTCAAGTATAGACAATTAGAAAAACAAAGTGCACATAACAATATCTTTAAATTTCAATATGACTATGATGACTAACAAACATAGTACTTTGTTTTCTTATTTGCCAAATACAAAGAAATTACATTTCTATTAACTTAAATTTGGCTTTACGGCTATCGAGAAGATCATATAAATTAATAATTTCATCAGAACTGAACTTCTGGGTAATTTCTTTCTCTATATAGACAACTAGAGAATTTCGAAGGAAGCCATCTCCATTTTGTTTTGAAGACATGTCTTGATAGGTTTTATAGCTGAAATTACTCGCTGAATGGTTGCAGTTGACATAAGAAGAGTTAGCACTAACCTTAACAATATATCAACCATTGGATAAATAGAGGCTTTACTAGTCTTAACTAATCCATTTGTCAAGTAGGCAACCGAGGACAAACTCTTTAGATTAGGATGGCTAAATACATCAAGCTGATATTGCGGTAGTTGACACTCTAGCTGAGCCCTCTCTTGACTAGAAAAGTCTACTGGATAGAACTTCTCCACTAAAGTACGTATATCTGACATGTTGAAAGAGGGAATTTTTGGATCCAAGGATACACCAGTGTCAAAATTAAAGCTCCGTTGATTGTACACCAAATCTTTCATTCAACTCATGTAGCTGTTGATCTATTGTGACAACTCATGTAACTGTTGATCTATTGTGACATTAAAGGTATCTATTTTATAATAGTGACGAGTGTCAGTATTATCATACCAGTTGGGAAGAGGCAGCCCCTGATCACCCCTCTCTCTCTCTCCGCCACTGAGTGTGAGTTTATAATAGTTTCATTAAAGATAGTGTGGTTTAGTAAAATTTACTCCACATGATCCGATGGTTTTTTTCCCCGAAGACGCATGATTTGCTGGTTTAATTAAGCTGCTGTTACTTTCTCGCTTGGTACACGGGATCGATCGATGTAATGTACTAACTCGAGATCGAGCTACGTACACGGCGACGCGCTAAGTCGGACCAAGGCTGCGCCAATCACTGGTTTCTGCTTCACCCGTGCGACGGAGCAGGAGCAGGACGTCCTGATGAGGAGACAAGTACCCTACGAAAACGCCCGTCTTTTGGCACGTACAAGCTAGCTAGCTGGATACTGCCAGTTAAGGTGACTGCACCAGCATATGCACGGCGCGTGACGACCGTCGTAGGCAGAAACGCAGAAGAGAGAAGGCCTCAGCTTGGCAAGTTCAGGTCAGCTAATTAGGCATCCATTTGGAAGTGTATGTATCTCGATCGGACTCGGTTGCTTCCATGACGGCTCGAGAGAGATAAGGAGGAAACTAGCTAGCGGGGCTCTGCCTGGTGTTGCGGATCTGCAGTACGTTCTAACAAAGATCTAAACTAAGGCCCCTCTCCAAACAGTTTCTAGATTGTTCTGGCGTTTTTTAAGTTAGAAGTCACTTGTAACGTATAGATTTCTAATTTCGACTTTTTCGTTTTTATCTATTTTTACTTTTGTTTTTTTCCTTTTCATTGTCCGTAGAGATATAATAGTGTTTTTATTTTTTTTATTATTTTCTTTAATTAAACAACTTAGAAAAAAACTAACAGCTGCTACAATACAATTTCAGCTAATAGTCAGAAACCACAGCCGAAAGATACAGCGAACAGCCGGTTGGAGCGGCACCAAACAGTTTTTGGTTGTTAGCATCTACTATCGAACCTTTTTCTCTGGAAAACTGTACTTTAAATAAGGTAGGCTGATCGTATTCGTGTATTGCTCGTAATATTGGATGTTTCTTGAACAGCTAGTTTTGCTGAAGCACTGTACATAAATGGCCATTAAAAGCCCAACGAAGATTGGGACGATTTGATCGGCTAGCATTTCTCCAAGAACAGAAGCCAAGTCGAATTTAGTCGCAAAAGCTTAAATGGTGTCACAAACAATGTGTATATGGGACGATCACAAGCGGTGCATTAATTGGTCTCGTCTTGTCCCTACCAATATCGATTCTCCGGTTACAAATTGGGCATGCGGAGTGCCATCACTAAACATAAGCAGGACCACCACCACTTAGAAGCTAACGATGGAAAAATATGCAGCCGTGAGCTAAGATCCCACCATGGTCCATGCATGCACGCATGCACGATACCTAGGTCTTTTGGCTGCGAACATGATTTTTGGTGAAATTTTGAATTTTGATTGTTACAGTGCAGATTACGGAGAGATAGATACTCACTTGTGATTTTGGCAGGTACAGATGTTGGGCTTTTAACGTGTAGATCGTTTAACCTGTAGACCCCATCTTGAGAAAATACTCCGTTTAAAAGTTAGGTACTATAGCAAAAACCAAAAGCCGCCGGCTTCGGAGGAGAAGAACAGGCCCCTAACTTAGCTAGTCCTTTTCTTTTGCTCAAAAGGTGACAAAACGTTTCTTATCTAGTAGTATGTTTCTCTAGGTTCATGGACCCATGAGGTTAGATGAACCTGTGTGTTTGTAGATTGTGGCTCGTTTATGGAAGGGTTACCTTGCTCAATAAGATAGACTTGGTTCTCACCATGTGGGTTTGGATGTGTGATGTGTCAACAGTATATGACAGTGGGCCTCTTTTTTTTAACTTTTCTACAATAATTAGCTTCCAAACGAAGTGTCTTTTTAGACAGATATGCAAGTTAATTGTGGTACATACTATAGCAATTTCATTTATATCGATCAAAACCACACGCGAGTTTCTGTTACTCTGTACTCTTTGTCACGAACAACCCAAAAGCCAAAGCCAAAAGTCATAAACCAAAACCAAAAGGAACAAGCCTAGTAGCCTTATGGATGTAGGGGTGTGCACACCATTGTACTAACCCTTAGAGATTTCGGTTGTGCTTGAGAGCAGCTTTCCCACTTGTACGTGGACCTTCATGTACAAGCCCTACCATTGGATCACTTCGAGATCCATGCCTCTCTCCTCTCTCCAACCCGTCCCTTTTGAAAAAAAAACCTCCCTTGTCTCTTCCCTCCTATCTCCGGCCCTTCTCTCTTCATCCCCCTCTCACTCAGTCTCTCTCACCGACAATCGTGCCTCTTCCCATGGGGGTGATGGCACGCGGTTTTCGATAGGCGGCGATGCGAGATCTGAGGGCATCGACAACAGGAATGACCGAGAACAAAGGCGGCAACACTAGATCTAGCGATTATGGCGATCACGCGCAGCTTCGTAGTGGCAGGTAGCTCCAGGTGGGGAAAGGAAGAGAAAGGAAGGGAGGGTTTTTACAAAAAATGGAGCCACGAATAAGCATATCCTACGACACTGCATGTACATGGATGTACATTCGTTTTTTACTTTTCCAAAAAAACAATCTCTAAAATTTTCAATCCCACTATGTTTGTAGTATTTGTAAGCATTCACCAGAGCCATATCAAGCATTGTTGTTTGAGTAGAGTGAACATACACAGCTAGTAGAAAGACAATTGGTGCGTCAAACACAGCTGCCAACGTGTAGGACTAAAGGCGGAGATCAGATGTGGGTGAATTATCTTTTTCTCTTTTTCAACTAATACAAAACCAACCCTTTTTGGCTTCTTCACTCAATTACCTATGAGAAGCTAATAAGATCAGATGAACAACGAAAAAAGCACAAAGCAGAAGCCAACAAACCAAGGAAACAAAAGAAGTAACAAATAGGCCAAGGCATCAGCTAATTGGTCTGACTGTAGACCACACTAATTGGAATGGGGTTGGGCGGTCTGACCGCTCGAGGAACACCAGTTTGATCGGGGCCTGGGCGGTCTGACTGCTCAAGTCATAGAGGTATGACCGCCTGTCGTTCCAGAACAGAGAACAACTCGCCACCAAGAACTCAAAATAGCCTAACTTTTAATCTATTCAACCAAATAAGTTGAAACTTAAAACATAGTTTTCTCAATGTCCTATGAATCTATTCCATCAATGAATCAACAATCTACTTAACAAAGTTTGACCTTTGTCCAAAACAAGGCAACTTACAAAAAATGGCAAATCGAGGCAAACACCAATAACTTGCTATAGGGTTGTCTAAATGGATGGGATCTAGCCTCTAGGAGATTCTCCCATCATCCACAGATCCTTAGGAACCAATAAGATCAAAGAGGGGAAATCCAAATAAGAAAACTAATCAAATAAAAAGTATAAGGAGAAATCCGCGGCAAAACTCATGTAACATCTCAAAATTCGGATGTTCAGAAATATGAAATTCTTAAAACTTTTTCTTGCAATTTGCTGGCATTCAAATTTCTTCTGAATTTTTATTTGAAATCTTTTGAGTTTTGTTACATATAATGAGAAATAATATCCAAAGTGAAAATAATAATGGTGTTAATGAAATATATGGGAATAATATAAAACAATGAATTATGAATTCTAAACCAATTTTAAATTACACTCCAATCCAAACTAAAATTTAAATTTTAAACTCAAGCCGAGAATCAAACTAAAAATGGCTGATTTGATTCAAAACCTGTTGATTTCAATTCTATTAGCCATCCCCTTTGCTCCTGAAAGTCAATTCGAACTTTGTTATCATTACTAGCTACCATCGAGTAATCTCTTGACTCCACATGCCATTTTGATCATTGTGTGATACTCTTTTATCATAAAATGGCATTCTCTCTATGAGTTGTAGACTTTTGATCATCTTGACCTCGGCATTAGTTTTATTCTTGTCTTTACAGGTGATATCATCTTTCCCCTTTTCAAAGTAGTATCAAATCTTTCATCTTGCCGATCAAAATCTTTTCTTAACCAAGCTTTTCAATATAATATCTTTCAAGTGGTATCCATTCTTACAAGTCGTATATCTCTCCTGAATGGTATCATCCTCTTCTCTTAAGTGGTATTTCAAGTGATATCTTATTACAAGTGGTATTCCCTACAAGTTTCATCTAGTAGAAATCATGGAAGATGATGTGCCAAGTTTGACATTGTGGGATACAAGTTGATCATAACAGTGGCATCAAATTTTACAAATGGAATCAATCACACTTGGTGTCATTAATACTCTCACAATGGTATCAAGTCTTTACAAATGGATTTAATCATACTTGATATCACCTAAACTCATGAGTGGTATCTAGTCTCTACAATTGGAATTAATTATACTTGGTATTATTCATGATTACAAGTGGTATTTTTTTAAAAATGATATCTAATGTCATCATAAGTGGGATAAATATCAAAGTAATATATGCCTTTCATGGAAAAGATAAAAGAACCACAAAATATTAAAAGACACCTAGTATGGACAAAAGGCTTACAAGTGGTACCTATTATAGACAAATGGTTTACAATTGGTATTTTTAATTTTTGATGCTAGATGACACAAGGAGAGAAAGGCTAAACAAAAGGGAAGAGATATGAAAAGAGAAGTCAAACAAGAAGAGAAAAATTATTTGTGTGTCAAAGGAGAAAAAAAAAGAAATGCCAAGTGGAACCTTGTGTAGGGGGGAGTTTTCCTTTGTGAAAATCTTATATAGTATTTGGGCCTACTAAAGCAAAAAGGGTAAAGTAATAACTTTAGGAAAATTATTTCTACCTATTTGTCCAAAATATTTTATGTATTTTATGAATGAATGTGTTTCATTCTCTTGTGCTTAAAAGTATAAAAAAATTCCATGAAACTCAAATTGAATTGGTCTTTGAGCTCGAGTTGAAAAATCATCATTTCTTATGCATTCAAAGTGCATTTTGTCATATCTTTTGAATGGGGACTCCTTTTTTGAAATCTCTTAATTGAAAAGTTTTTTAGAAGTACAAAGTTCATTTCTGCATAATTTGAAAGCATTTCAATTACATTTGAGAAAGTTATGTACTTTTCTCATTTTAACAAAATGCTGAAATTTCAGAAATTGTATGATTTTGAGCAGTTTTGTGATTTTTGTATCTTTCAGTGTGCTCATAATCTGAGAAAGTTATAATTATGACTTTTAATCCTCAGATGTTAATCTGTACTAATAATTTATCTCAGATTTATTGGACATTTGTAAGTCAGTTTTTCAGTTAGCTTTTGAAGCATAATTGGAATGTCCATATCTGAAAATCTGCAACCTCAATTAGAATTTGGTCCAAATGCAAAAACGGGAAAACTTCAAAATCCTTTAAGGAGCCCTCGTGAGTATGATTATTTAAATATGTTTCAAATATCTTTTCATTTAGTTACCTCGAAATCCCTCTTGGTCACATATGTTTATTTCATACTCATTATGACCAAAATTAAATTAAATCAATTGGTATCAAGCTCTATGTGTTGGAAAATCTTCATTTTGGCTAAATTTGCTTTCTCCTTGCTCTTTGGTGATAAATGCCAAAAGGGGGAGAAGAACGTATAATAGAATTGTTATTGAAGTGTATAATGCTAAAAAGGGGGAAATAACATAGGCGCTAAAAAGTGGAAAATAGCATTGTTATTTTGTTAAAATTTTAGAATTATCAAAAAAAGGGAAATTTCTTATGCTTTCACCTTCACTTTAGTTGAATTTTCTATCATATATTTATTTTCATCCAAATACTATTATTGTTAATGGATTTGTCATTCATCAACAAAAAAGTGGAGATTGTAAGTTCAAGGTCCATTAAGTTGATTTTGGTGATAATGACAAATACAATCTTGAAACTAATATGTTTATTGATTATGGTATTGCTTAGTCTCATTTGGATGAAAAGGTGAAAAATATAAGAGTTGCATTCAATATCACACTCTTATCTTATTGCATTCTTTAGATCCAAAATATAGATTGAATCTCACCAAATAATCTAACTTGAATATGTGCATATGTCTTTAATATACATTCTTGTATGCACATATGTACGGGGAGTTCACTCTATGTTTTGTGGTTTAATTAGTACTGATTCATGTTCTATTTTCACATACTAAGGATCTTTATTTTGAAACATATCACTTGAATATATATAGATTGTGTAGTTCATATATACTCGTAATCGGGTTGTAATCTAATTCTTCCATTATTTGTTAATGGCTGGATGATTAATGATAACCGGATAAGTAAACTTTGCTTTAAAAGGTTATCTTAGAGTGTACAAGTGTTGTGTACATGTTGTATACTCGCAATTCAATTTATATCTCATTATTTGTTGAGATTGTCATGGATTACCAAAAAGGGAAGGTTGTAGAATCTAGTGCCTCCATTATGTGTTAATGGTGAAATTTGGTGATTAATAACAATTATTTTATGAACTAACATTTTCCATGAGTTGAATAAATAGGTTAGGTTCCACAAATGAGGAAGACTTGGGATGACTTCATATGTTGAATGTGTTTTGCAACTTGTTGAGAATCATGGATAATCCTTGTGTGCATGATACTGTAGTTTGAAAATGTATTTTGCAAAATCTATTGAAATATATGCATTTCTTAGGGAAATCAGAACTATCGCAGTGTATCCTACGGTATTGCCGCTGAATAGAATTACTGGTGTTGTAATAATGGAACTACCGCATTCTCTGGTGGTCGAAGACCTGCAAGGTCGAGGACCAGAGTGGTCGGAACCAACTTGGTCGAACCAAAGTGGTCGAAGATCAATGTGGTCGAAGATCAATGTGGTCGAAGATCGACGTGGTTGATGACCTGCATGGATGAAGATCGACGTAGTTGAAGACCGACATAGTTGAACCAGAGTGGTCGAACCAGCACGGTCGGATCTGACATGGTTGAGATATGTGTGATTGAAACTAGTGTGGTCGAAACTGACGTGGTCGAGATCTACGTGATCGAAGACTAGCGTGGTCGAATTGAGACGGTCAGATCCTACCTGGTCGAGATCTGTGTGATCAAAACCAGCGTGGTCAAAACCAGTGTGGTCAAACCGACGTGGTTGAAACCGATGTGGTCGAGACCTATGTGATCAAAAACAATGTGGTCGAACTGACGTGATTAAAACAACGTGCTCAAAGATCGATGTAGTAGTCAGAGATCTATGTGATCGAAGACTAACATGGTCAACGCGGACGAGATCTAAGTGGTCAAAACCAATATGGTTAGAGACCAGCGTAGTCGGAGACCTGTGTGGCAGATTCAAACAACGTGGTCGAAGCCCAGCGTGGTCGGAGACCACCGTAGTCGGAGACCTGTGTGGTCGAACCGGACAACGTGGTCAAAGACCTTAGTGGTTGAACCATCCGACTTGGTCAGGGACCAGTGTAGTCGACGATCGGTACTTTCGACCAACTCTGTGTGAGCGGTCCGATCGGCTCTATGTGAGTGGTCTGATCAATGAGCGGTACTACCGACTCTGTGTGAGCGGTACTTCCAAGTTTCAGAATGACCGGCTTGTGTAGCGGTATGTTTTTTCTAGAGAGACACCTGTGTGGAGTCCTCTCGTCTCTGAGAAAATCGGTAGTTCCACTCGAGTGCTACGGTACTTTTGATGATTGGTAGTTCCGATCATTGCACGTCGGAACTATCAGATTTGCCTGCAACGCCTAGTGTTTTGACCGTTGCAAAGGTGAGTGAAAGTACTGATCGTAAGCCAGTGGTACTTCTGGAAATCCTGATTTTTTAAGGGTTTTGCTTTCAACGGCTAGTTTTTGTGGTGTGGGTATATATACCCCCTTGTGCCTGGTTAGAGTAAGTTTTGCTGCATCCTTTGACACTCCATTGAGCTAACGTGAGGTCTCACTCTCAATTATGCATGTGTTGCACCTTGTGAGCAAGAAGGAAGGCTCTAAATTATATGTGTTGCATCTAGAGGTGGATTCTGTATATCCACTTGAGCGGTGTGCATTCGTTGCACGTGGTGAGAGTCAATCAAGGGGCTTGACTTATTACTCTTGGAGTTTGCCGACTCCTAGACGACGTTGGAGATGTCATGCACGGTGATCTTCTCAAGAAGCTTGTAAGAAAGCCCAGTAAATTGTGAGTGGTGTGGTGCTTGCCATCTCTAGAGTAGAAGAAGAGCAACCTTCGTGGAGCCGGTCCAATTCGTTTGGGCTAACCTCAACGTGAATTAGGGGAGACCGACAAGTCTCCGATTGCCACGGTAAAAAGCAACCGTGTCAATTGTGGTTTGCTTTCTTATGCTCAATTTACATTTACATAATTAAATTGATTGCTTGTTATCCTATGATTGCAAACATTAACATAAACTTAGAGTGTTGGTGCACTTAGATGAACATAATTAATTTAGACGATATTTATGCTAAACCAATTTGAGTTGAGCTTCCGCATCTTATACTTGGTTGAGCCAAATAGAAATTGATAATTAATTAGAGAAGAATTTTTAGACCACCTATTCACCCCCCTCTAGTTGGCCTCCTCGATCTAACAGAAGGGCCTTTTTGCCCCTCGAGCCCTGGACCTTGGGCACCGCCTTCCCCGTGTCATCAACTTGTGCTCCTGCCTCAATAATGTCTGGCACAAACAGAGAATATTGATGAGCAAGAGGCGATAATGACCAATAGTACCTGAAAAAGAAAAGAAACATCAGATACCTTCATCATCAAAGAGAGTCTTGAATGCATCACAGTACTGAGTGACAAGTGCTTCCAAGACAACGCGGGGGGTCGAGCCCAAATCTCCCTCCTCTAGTTGCTCTTCCGCTGCACGTAGGGCATGTTCTTTAAGTCAAAAGCCGGTGGCTTTTGGCTTTTGCTACAGTACCTAACTTTCAAACGGAGTATTTTATCAAGACGGGGTCTACAAGTTAAACGATCTACATGTTAAAAGCCCAATATCTGTACCAACCAAAATCGCAAGTGAGTATCTGTTTCTCCGTAATCTGTACCATAAACAGCCAAAATTCAAAAATTTCAGCCAAAAGCCATAAGCCGCAGCCGAAAAGAACAGGCCCGTACAAGGGACCCGACAGAGCTAGAGCCTATGAGAGACGTAGAACTAGAGCTCAAAGAAGACGATGTGGCCTAATAAGTCATGTGGCTCTGAGAAGACTCCCCGTCAACCCTGTGTCCAAGCTCAGCGATCAAAACATGGGGGTGATCACTATTAGAACGTTGTGTCTTCCTTTTTTGTGGATGTGATCTCTGAAGTACTCTGAGATTCTAAAGCTTCTCCCTATGCAAAGCATGGCCAGGGGCAGTAGGGCGTGGAGGATGCCCCGTGGGAGGAAGCGTGGTGTCGGGAGCACGGGGTCGGAAGCTACCCGTGAGGGGAGACTTCACTCGCGTAGTAGAAGGCCTCGCTCCCACAGCAGAGGGCTTCGTCTTCAGCTGGGGCACCTGGTAGCACCCTCTGAGGCCAACACCTTGGCCTTCTTCCTCTTCGATAGATCGGGGATAGGATTGCCCTGAGGAAGCATAACCAACTTCAAGCTGTTGACAATACTGTTGCTCCCTCAGCCACCAGAAATGCTAACCTTCTCAAGTGCCTCGTACTCAGTGATGGTCATTTCCCCAAGGATCCAGTCGGCCTCCTCAACTGCCTTCATAGGAAAGCGGACTGCACAAAGTTAAAAAGAGGCATCAGATTCATAAATCAAGGACATGTTGGAAATGTGGGCGATATTTTAATTCCAAATTTTACTAGGAGACAAATACAATAAACCAATAATGCAAAACTTACTACTAACAGTAGGTTAGCCATCATACTTCAGAATATAAGCAAGAAAACTATAGTAGCAAGAACGACTTACTTTTTCGCCTGATGAAGAACAGGAAGCAGCGCGGGCTTGATGCGATGCGAGCGTAGATGATGACGCGGTGGTGGCGGTCAGCATGATGCACCGCCGAAACCTTATTGCTGCCCCGTGCAGGTACTTTCTGCTGCAACGGTTCGGAGATAGCCGCTCTCCCTCTTTCCAGGTGCATGCCGGGAAGAAAGGTTGACGAGGTTTAGACGGCACAGCACAAGCTCGTAGAGCAGAAAGTAGGGAAAAATGGAGACGGCGGAGGGGTTGACAGCACGCGGAGCTCCTCAGGCCTGCGCCTGGGATCATACAAAATCGCCGCGATTCCAGCAACCCTATGGTCGCGATCCTACTGCAATACTAGCAGATTTTGATCCACCATGTCATCCGTCTCGTTACCTCCTCGTAGGATGTACAATACTACTATCTATATCACAATTCTAACAGCCTTAGCTCTAATTGTGCCAACAGTTTCCGTCTCTGGTGTTTCCGAAAGCGCGTGGTGCGCCTAATCTCTTTCTTTTTCCACCCGGCCTAGCTCAAGTGAAGCAGACGCGCCCTCCTTCATTTTTGGTAACTGTCCAGCTGATCGTGACAAGAGAGGAAATAAACCGAGCTAGAAATGCAAACATAAACCCGTGTGGGATCAACCCGTGCTAGCACTTGTTACCAAATGCCCTCAGGCTGAGCAGAGCCGTCTGTCACCCCGATCGGACGATCGTAAACACCTTCCACACAGTTACGGCCGAAACCCGTACAGAAGCACGCCACGCGCGGCGTGGACAAACTTAACGACCGATCCCCACACCGCGCGGTCCGCCGATCGCGTTGTACGTACGAGTTTACGACGCTCCCCGGGAAACCGAGGCGCACGGTACGATTCGACGCGATGCGGGCGCACCTCCTCGCTCGCTCGCGCGGCGCGGCGGTTGCCAAGAGGCAGGGAGCGCGAGAGCAAACCACCACGTCCAGTTTATTTCCCGGGCTTTTCTCCCCTTCACCCACCTTCTCTAGTCTCCCGCGGGGATCCTATTCTTGGGTTCCCCGCCGAACAAAACCGCGCGGTTAAGCGAGGCCGCACGCCCCGGTTCCTGGCAGGGCTATGGCCGCGGCCGCGACGTTGTCATCAACGGCAACCTCCTGCTCGCCATCGTCGTCCTCCACCAGCCCCATCCACTCCGGCCCCGGCCCGCACCGCAGGCGGTCCAACGACATCGAGCGCGTCGACGCGCACGACGACCGCGGCGGCGCCCTCGACCCCTTCGCCGACGACGACGAGGGCGGCCACGGGCACGGCGCTGCTGCCGTCACGCCCTGCAGCGGGAGGGCGGCGCTGCTGTTGGCGCGGAGGAAGCGCGCGTGGGCCGCAGCCAGCGTGGGCGGCCAGGCCTGGATGAGGGGCGTCGTGCTGTGCCTGCTCGGCCTCGTCGCGGTCGTCGGGTTCTTGGGCTCCCACCGGGGAGGCGGCGGCGGCGAGGAGGGCGGGAGGCTCGTGCAGAGGGTGGAGGTGGCCGACACCGACGTGATGGGGTGGACGGAGGAGAACTTGACGGCTCTCACGAGCCGCCCGCCCGACCCCCCGGTACGTACGTGCATCTCGCCGTTAATCACTCGGTCAAGTCCTTCATTACAACGATCGTTTAATTAACTAACTATGCATGCCCCCTTTTTTTCACGAATAACCGCACACGCGCGCACTTTGACAAGTGGGTAGCAGTACTACGCATGTACATATCATTTGGAAAACAATTAAAAATTCTTTTGGAGTGAGTTTTTGGATTTGCTATCGAGCTGGACTTCATGATTTTCCATTTTGGGGTATTCGGATCCTCTGTGATAGACGATTTCAAATGAAAATTGGACAGTCAGGACGAATACGATGGAAACTGGAATGCACAGACAAAACTAACTAGGCAGAAAGCACGGTTGCTTCCTAATGGCAGAAGGGGCGATGGGTGTAACAAGGTGTAAACCCATGATCGATAAAAAGACAACGGAGACGTGTTTGGATCTCTTGCTCGTCGCCGATCGGGTATACGGGAGAAAGGATTGATGGTAACGACAATGATTCCGCTTGCACTTGTTGCTAGCGTCAGTCATTGTAATCGAAGAACAGAGAGCATATGACGTGAGTTCCAGAGTCCAGAAATGAGGCGGCCACGTTTATCTCTTAAAAAAAATATGCAAATGTTTTTCTTGTTCTTTGCGCTATTTCTTTGTCTCTACGTATGAGATACATCGCTTTTGTTCTTTTTTTACATCGCTTTTGTTCTTTTTTCTGGTCGATGTTGAGCCATTGAGGGCCAGTGGTCACTCGCAATGAAACGTTTAGAGTGACACGGGGTTGGTGCCGCCGAGGTTGCTTTCGCTTATCATTGTCAAGCATTTCAAGAGATAAAAAACGGGGGTTACTTTTTCTGCGAACCAATTTTCTATTCAAGAGCTTAATTCTTCAAAGTAATGCTAAGTTCACTATTACAAAAAAGACTAAACTAGACGCTTACATCATAGACGGTTTCTAGGAACTATCTGTGCTGTAAATATCACAGACGGTTTATACGAATAACCTTCTGTGATATTTTCGTAGACGGTTATTTATACGAACCGTCTGTAATAATACAAAGACATTACAGACGGTTCTTATCAAAAACCGTTTGTGAATTAAGAACCGTCTGTGATAATGACAGACATCACAAATATTTTTTTATTTAAACTGTCTGTGATAATGACAGACATCACAAATATTTTTTTATTTAAACCGTCTGTGATTTCACACACGGTTTGTATTAAAAACCGTCTATGATATGTTTCCCGCCTCATAATCCCTTAAAATTTCATAATCTTCCGCCTGAGTCTGAGAAAATTCGGTTTTGAGATACCTTTAGTAAAACAGACATAACTTTTGCATACAGTGTCTGTTTTCGATGTTCTTGTACTCGTTGGAGCTAACGACGAATCCGATTAAAACAACGATCGGCCTGTACTAGTCGCCCTCTAAGACCCTCAAAATCAGCCATCTTTAGCCCCAAATTTGCGTTTTAAGCTTTAAGTTATTGTTTTTGCCAAAAATTTTTATCTTCCCTTCGGAATTTGGGTTTCGTCTCAACTGCAAAGTTGTAGATCTCATCGAAATCTTTCAAACGAGTATACATAAGCCATATAAAATTTTGCTATTGTATCTTTTGTGACTAGCTATTTATATTGTACGGATATATTATCTTTGTGACGCCATTATCACCGACTGTTTTTATTATGAACCGTCTGTAATATCTCCTGTTATCATAGACGGTTTTTGTTATGAATCGTCTGTGATGTCTCTACCATAGACAGTTTGTAATCCGAACCGTCTATGATGTCCCGCCACGTCACCAATCCGTGGCATATCCCTCAAGATCTTGATCTCACCCATCCATTCTCTCTGCATCGAACAGCAGGCACCGTTCTTCTCCCCACCTCTCGCCCCTTATTAACCCCATCTCTCTACTCGAAGAACCAATACCACCAGTACTATTCCAACTCGTTTGTGCACGGCAAGGGTGGAAAGGGGTTCGGTAAGGGCGACTGAAATTTCGCTTAAAGTAAGATGGAAAGGAAGAAGGCAATGGCAAATCTGCACTATTCTAAGTCGTCGGTATAGAAGCTGTTGATTTTGTCATAGAAACTGAAAATGGTGTTCATTGCCTTTTTGTTTCTGCTACTTGAAAATTTTTCCGCACCATTGTTTTAGATTGTAGTTTAATGAAGGATGCGTAGGTCTGAAGTTTCTTGTAGTGTAAGTATTTTTCTGAATTTGTAGCTGTAAAGTTTATCTTTGTAAAATTGTAAATGTTCTCTTGTGTATGAAGTGCTATGCGTAACATATTCGATATCTTGTAATGTTGTAATGTTGGATTCTAATCTTAATAGAAATAGAATGTGTTGATGTATTTGCTTGTTTTCAAATGATATAGTTAACATTTCATGAGGCTAGCTAAAAATAGAAAAAAAAATTAGATATAGAATAAACTATCATAGACGATTTTGTGGTATAAACCGTTTATGAAGAATTATCACAAACGGCTCGAACCAGAAACCATCTGTGATGGGAAGTATCACAGACGATTCTATATACTAACCATCTGTGATACTCACTCATCACAGACGATTCTAGCTACCAACCATCTGTGATGTGTGAGATCATAGACGGTCCGTCTATGATAGTGTTCTTCACAGACGGTTCTAGTTATAAACCGTCTGTGATGTATTTATCACAGACGGCTCACAAACCGTCTGTGATAACCTCTGATTATCACTGGCACATAAATTCAGGCGGTTCGGAAAACCGTCTGTGATGACAGTTTTGAACCGTCTATGATGACCTTTTTTTGTAGTCGTGGTTTTATTAGAAATTAAGTTTAACTGATCAACTTTACCATATAATAAATCCATGCGATGATTTTTTTTAAAAAAAATATATTTTTAAATGTTATGAGGCTCTCCTTTCAATTCATTGTCTGCAATTGATGTGCTGATATTGTAAGATGTAAGATTCATCCTAGACAACTAGAAATTTATTTATGATGAACTGTCAGGATCTTACCTACCCTGGAAAATATATATTGAGAGAAAAAATGTGTTGCGTCTGGCCGGGTAGGGACAACAAGCTTCGTGATGTATAGGTTTAGGACAGGGATGGCAGAGCCTGTCAGAATGAAAACTTATGTTTATGTTCAGCCAAGAAATTTCATTCATGAAAGCAAGACATTCATTCAGATGCTATGCTGTGCTCAGCTTGACTTTACTGAAGTTTCCTTTGAAACATCGACAGACACCTGAGATATGGATGAAGCCAGACATTGAGGGTTACAGGCAGTGCATTGAACGCCCAAAGAATCATCGCAGTAATTTCCTTCTCTCTATCTTTCACGCCATTTTCTTCCAACTCCAGTTTCAGATAAATTTCTCAAGCTAGATGTGCTTATTGCAGGGACTAACAATGCAACTGTTGGTTATCTAATTGTTGATGCAAACGGTGGGCTAAACCAGATGAGAATGGGAGTATGTATATACCTGTGTTAACCCTTCAGCATGGCAATACCGTTCGGCTGACTCACATTCCTCCGAAATTATTCTTACAGATAAGTGATATGGTTGCAGTGGCAAAGATTATGAACGCATCACTAGTAATCCCCACTCTGGATCATCAGTCATTCTGGACTGATCCAAGGTTTGTATTTTGCTGCTCATGATCATCCTGTACACAAAGCCAAGTAAACTGACAATTGTTCCTTGAATACAGTGATTTCGAAGATATATTCGATGTTGAGCACTTCAAGGAAACATTGAAAGAAGACATTGTAATTGTGGATTCCCTTCCACCAGCTTATAAAAGGGTGAAACCCTATGTGAGAGCACCCACCTCCTGGTCCAGGGTACGGGTCGACGACATTGTCGATTGTAGATTGCAGCAGCTTAGAAATTCAAGCATGTGAGTAGGCTGATGGATTATTAGCTCCATTTTGCAGGCTTCCTATTACAGAGACTTTGCAAGAATACTGATGAAGTTCAAAGTAGTGAGATTCACCCATACAGATTCACGAATTGTTAACAATGATCTTGCTCCTTCTCTCCAACGGCTTCGTTGCCGTGCGAATTACAAAGCACTTCAGTACAGAAAAGAGATAGAAGAGCTCGGCAGAACCCTAGTTGATAGACTGAGAAATGGATCTGACCATTATATCGCTCTTCACTTAAGGTGATTGAAACCTCAAAGCGTTCATTTCCTGCAGAGAAATTATTTGCAGATCAGTAATCTTCAATTTGCTTTTCTTATGAATTGGACAGATACGAGAAGGACATGCTCTCCTTCACCGGCTGCAACCACAACCTGACACTTCATGAGGCCGAGGAGCTGACAGATATGCGGCTCAAAGTAAGGCACTGGAAGGAGAAGGAAATCAACAGCGAGGAGAAGCGACTCCAAGGCGGCTGTCCCATGACTCCTCGTGAAGCTGCTGTATTCCTCAAAGCAATGGGCTATCCTTCCACTACAAAGATATACATCGTCGCGGGTGAAATATACAGTGCTCAGAGCATGCATGCGCTGAAAGCTGAATATCCAAACATCTATACACACTACAGTCTAGCCACAGTAGACGAATTAGAGCCGCTCGAGTTGTTCCAAAACAGACTAGCTGCTGTGGATTATATCGTGGCCCTGCAGAGTGATGTTTTGTGTATACATATGATGGAAATATGGCCAGAGCAGTGCAGGGTCACAGAATATTCGAAGGATTCAGAAAAACTATAAACCCTGACAGGTACGTTTTTCAGAAGTAGTAGTTCAAGTTTTTCGATTTTGATTCTAGGTCCTAAATCTTTGGTCTGTCTGTAGGCTGAAGTTTGTGGAGCTCATTGACAAGCTCGACGAAGGCTCCATAACCTGGAGCGAGTTTCAGAGTGAAGTGAAGAAGCATCATGAAAATAGACTTGGAGGTCCATATGATAGATTACCTGGTGAAAGCCCAAGGCAAGAGGAATACTTCTACTCAAATCCTATCCCTGGATGCCTGTGCAAGAAGGTACAGAGGATTAAGTAGTACAACAGTTTTATCTCAAAGGGAAATTATTCGGTCTTCAAATATACTGCCATCTTCAGCAGTTGTAACATGGATGGAGATGAAACTTCCTCCACATGACAGAGATTGCCAGATAGAGGGGATCCTAGTAAACTGACACAGACCAGCCAGTTTGATTGTTTTCCTAGGCTGACAGCACATGTAGTTGAGGGCATGGGGCCAAGAAGTGCGTGCATTCTCGAAGAAATGTTCATCCAAGGAAAGATGGAATGGGCAAAGAGATCCTGAATTACTTGAAGGATTAATGTATCATCAATTTATAGGAACAGACAGAATGAAAACGCTTCATGGTGCTGCTTGTAGTTAGTCCATACACTCTCCTCATGTTCTTGATGTTTCTGATTCGTTGTAGTAGGTGCCTTACCTCTGGAAGGATTCATAACAATAATGTATTATGCTCTATTTGTCGGCTGTAGAACAAGCTGCTACAGTATAGAATGAGTTCTTCTGTAGTTTAGTTCAGATCAATAAATCTTTGTAACCCTAATGTCACTTGTCACGTACTCATGTCAATTTAGCTGCTAGTAGTTCCCTTTTAAAAAGCTGCCGGTAAATCATTGTGTTCTGTTATTAATGATGTGTGCAGCTGTATTCTCTTTGAGGCAAAATTAAATTAAGTTGGGATTGTCTATATATCAGTCAACTAAAATTTTGAGAAACTAAAGAAAATAAAAAAAATTGTAGGAAAACAAGGTCAAAACATATAAATCCATGTTTTTTGGTTATGTTCATGATCTATTGATCTATTGGATAATATATTGTCTTGTTCCTTGAATAATATCGTTAATATTTATTATCAAGTATGTGACTTGATTGTGAAACTTTATATTTCTGCAATAATTATTCTTAAACGATCTCTAGTCGAAAATATATGCTGACACATATAGATAGACTAGCATATGTATTGCCAATGACCATATTTCACGGGTCATACATATGGAGATATCAAACCAATAATATAGACATATGTTAAGAGACATGAGGTTGGATCGTCCCACCATGAGACACTGCGAGAACATTGCATTTTTACATGTTATTAGTTGGTTTCATTTACAATGCGTATGTTATGTCCTTAGACTTAAGGTTGTCGCACGTACTCATGATGCTTAATGGCTAACTTAGGGGTTTTCAAACGTTACTCCAAAACTAGGCAGTTATAAAGGTAGCTTTCGGGTTTGTCGTGATATATACTTCGAGGCATGGTTGACCAAGATAGGATTTGCCCCTCCGTGCAACGGGAAAGACATCTCTAGGCCTCCATACTACTTGCGGTTAAAGAGTTAACCGTAGTCGGGGTATTTGAACCACGTGATCGAGAAAGAGTGGTCGAGCTAACCAACAAGGATGACACGTACTCGCCTTGAGCTTGACCGATATCGTGAGGCAAAGGGAAATGTATATAAGTTTTGATAAGGTTTGTCCGATATGATATTTACGTATACTTGGGAGTCGGTATGTCCTGCTAGGTGCCGCTGCCAATTAGTGGAAGAGTGGAGTACTCGGGCCATGTCTAGGTGTACACGAATCTACAGGGTCACACACTTAAGGGGTTAGGATATAATTCGGATGGTGACTTGAGTTCATGTAGGCCACAGGTTTCTAACGGGCCTCAAGTTAAGGACCATTATGGATGCCTATAAAGAGAGGGGCTCGGTGGCATAGGGACTATGCGACAGAGAGGTGTTCCTGCCCTGTACGTGTGGATGCCTTAGAGGTGTTGATGCGAAGGTTCAGGACTAGGACTATCCGTAACCTGTGACGATCACAAGGATCTGGAGGATACGTGCGGCTGGTACGACTACGACCGCATCAACACGCTACATCGACTCTACTTCCGCTACGAGTCTGTTCGTCTAGTGGTAATCTCGTGATCTATTACTAACGGAGGTTCCTTGATTACGTGGTAGAATTTTTAAAATTATGCTTGCATAGCCTATCCGTAGTGCTTCACACTATTGGTCCTTCCCCTCTGGGATGACCTCCTCTCACATTGAGGATCACTGCAATGGTATCCTCTTGCTTAACGGGTACATGCTTAACCCTACCACGTGACAGTGGCCCAGTTTGCCGCCGAGACCGCCCCCACGCATGGGGATGACTGGATGAGGGCCTTCTATGATGATGGTTACGTTGACGATCCCCCGCTTTGCTTCCGTATAGGTGCACTACGACGTCAATTGGACCTCACAATAGAGGAATTAGAATGGCCCCCATCACCATGCATCTTGCATGTCTTCTTGTCAAGGACAGGACGATGGGAGGAGAATGGGAGGAGAGGTCCTTTATTCGGGAAGGGAAGGCTGTCGGGACAGTCGCTGATGCGGTTGGCTGAACGAGGTTAGCAACGCTACGCTGTCTACTAGCGGGGAGCACTTTATGTGCATTGCCAAAATGATTTTGTTGAGGTACTCACCATTTTGATTTGGGAGCTGCTTCCATTCTGTGCTTAATTATTTGTATAATTTTTAAAGTATGATGAATGGTGGATGGATATTATTTACCTCTTTATTTGTTTTGAAATTAGTGCTAGTCTTATTAGAGAGAAAAGCATAGAAGCACTGCTCGATTGATTTCATCCAATTGTATGATTTATTAATTCAGTTATTTAATTTTTGTAGGACATCATTGTCAAATAACAAGTACCGAGTAATTAAACATCCGATAGGTATTAAAGTGTGCAAAAAACCAAAAATTTATCTGGGAAGATCAGGGAATGGAGTGTATTGTGCATTAGTTCATGATTGGTGGCAACTTCGAGTTTAGATCCTTAATGAATCATATGACCAGATAGAGTTGGTGTTGAAGCATCACCGTGGATTCGTGGAAATATGGTTCAAAAGCACCACCACGAAAATATTTATTTCCTTGGATTTCATCCTTACAAAGAGATTGTGTTCTTGAATGAATCACTAGCGAGAGGAGTGACTTATCATTTCAATATCTCGAGGATTCAAGACTTGGGCAACTTGTCACCACAATATGATATGATCCAAACTCCTTTCCGTACATATCTTGCTGGATAGAAGAGTTCTCTCATAACAAATTGCCAAGAAGCTAATATTGAAGATTAGCTTAGATTGGTTGCAACCTGTTTGAACAATGGAAAAAAAATGCCATGCTCATTGCTCTATTATCTTTTGGTAATGGATTCCAGGCCATTAGGGAAAAAATGGCATACCCATTTGAGTACCTGTTATTTGAATTAGGCCGGTGGATTAACCGGCCTAGTTAGCTGGCTAATTTTTTTCGTTTAGTAATTATTTAAATTTTTTAATATATCAAATGAACAAAAAATATAAAAAAAATTATGTATAGCCTTCCGACACAACGTTCCTCGCAGTATAAGTTTTGGAGAATTTTATCCATGGCGAATGTTGCTCAAAAATTCATACAATTTTGATATTTTTATGAGTTTTTATATATAGCAAACGAGCTCTAAAAATTATGAAATTTTATGTGAAATGTCCCATATAGTAATAGTTATTATGTAATTTTTTAAAAATTTCATACGGTCTGAATTTACCACGTTTGTTCGGATTAACTTAACCATGAATTTAACAAAAACTTCACATTGTGAAGTTAACTCGAACAAACGTGACTAATTTGAATCACATAAAATTACCAAAAAAATTGCATAATAACTACTACTTCATGGGAGGCTTCACATAAAATTTCGTAATTTTTCGAGCTCATTTGCTATACGTAAAATAATTAAAATTGTATGAATTTTTTAGCAACATTCGCAATGGATAAAATTCTCCAAAAACTACGCTACAAGGAACGTTGTGTTGAGATGTTGTATATAATTTTTTGTAATTTGGTGAGCTCATTTGATATATTTAAAAATTCAAACAAACAGTAAATTGAAAAGCAGGCAATTAGGTTGGCTAATTTCCCGGTCTAGGGTAATTAGCCGGCCTAATTACCTGCTTTTCTAGTTAGTGTTTGTTTAAATTTTTAAATATAAAAATGAGGTCAAAAATAAAAAATTTGTACAGCATGTCGACACAACGTTCCACGCAGTGTAATGTTTGTAGAATTTTATCCACGGCGAATATTGCTCAAAAATTCATGCAATTTCGATATTTTACGAGTTTTTACATATAACAAACAAGCTATAAAAATTACGATATTTTATATGAAGCCTCCCGATGCAATAGTAGTTATTATGTAATTTTTTAGGAATTTTATACGGTCCAAATTAGACACGCTTATTCAGATTAATTTAACCACGGGAATTTTTTCGTTAAATTCTTGGTTAAGGTAATCCGAATAAATATGGCTAATTCGAACCACATAAAATTGCCAAAAAAAATACATAATAACTACTACTTCATTGGGAGGCTTCACATAAAATTTCGTAATTTTTCGAGCCCATTAGCTATACGTAAAAACTCGTAAAATAATTAAAATTGTATGAATTTTTTAGCAACATTCGGCATGAATAAAATTCTCCAAAGATTACACTACAAGGAATGTTGTGTTGAGATGTTGTACATAAATTTTCGTAATTTTTTGAGCTCATTTGATATATTTAAAAATTAAAATAAACACTAAACGGAAAAGCAGGCAATTAGGCCTGCTAATTTCCGGGCCTAGGGTAATTAGCCGATCTAATTACCTGCTTTTCTGGTTAGTGTTTGTTTAAATTTTTAAATATAATAAATGAGATCGAAAAATTACGAAAATTTATGTACAGCATGTCGACACAACGTTCCTCGTAGTGTAATTTTTTGGTAATTTTATCCATGACGAATAATGCTCAAAAATTCATATAATTTTAATATTTTATGAGTTTTTACATATAGCAAACAAGCTATAAAAATTACGATATTCTATATGAAGCCTCCCGATGCAGTAGTAATTATTATGTAATTTGTTAGGAATTTTATGCGGTCCAAATTAGACACGCTTATTCAGATTAATTTAACCATGGGAATTTTTTTGTTAAATTTGTTATATGTAAAAACTCATAAAAATATCAAAATTGTATGAATTTTTAAGCAACATTCACCTTGGATAAAATTCCCCAAAAATTACACTGCGAGGCATGTTGTGTGGGAAGGATGTACATAATTTTTTAGGCTCATTTGGTATATTTCAAAATTTAAACAAACACTAAACGGAAAAAATATTAGACAGCTAATTAGGTCGGCTAATCAGCAGCCTAATTACCTGCCGCCCAGCTACCGAACGGTTGGCGCCACACAACACCTCACGGCCACTGCCGGACAGCCGCCGAGCGGCAAAAACGGTATTTTTATCAATACTATCGTTATACTGTTATTTTTGTAAATCTTCATCGTGCTAAAAATGGTTTTGATTCTTTCCGCCCGCGCCCATACGTCGCCGTACACAGGACGTAACATAGGCACGTAACATACGGCTTTAGCTCTCCCCGCTGTCGCGCCCCTCGCACGCATCGCTGCGTGTACCATCGCGTGTACTCACCAGCCGAGGCGGCAAGCACGAGACAAGCCATTGGCAATTTGGCACCACCAAGCAACAGCTGCTCACATACTTCACGCCGGACAGCCAAAACCATCAGCTGGTGAGGAACCGATACGAATGCATCAATGGACCACCATAAGATTACCCTGATCAATATGTACATCAGGATCAAATTTTCGTGCCGTTCCGAGAGAAAGGCCATCGCAATGGAGTACTCTATTGAGTTGCATGCACCAACCAGTTCACCTAAAAACTTAAGTTGATAAGGAAAGATGGACAATTCACTTATACTTCAACACTCCCCCTCACGTATAGACTCCTTTAGGTCTAATACGTGGAATAGAAGTGGACTGCAATTATTTTTTTAATTGCGTCAGCCAAGTCTTGAACTCGAGACCCCTTGGCTCTGATACCATATTGAGTTGCATGCACCAATCAGTTCACCCAAAAGCTTAAACTGATGAGGAAAGATGAACAATTCATTTATACTTCAACATACTCAAAACTGGCACAGCGACCGGAGGGACGCCGCGAGATTCCTATTCTTGCAGACTGTCTGCCGCTACCAGAACTGTCCCTGTTCATCCATCTGCAAACGTGCGGGGGTGGAGACAGGAGAGTAACGAAGCCATGTGTATGTTGAGAGATGGGGAATCTCGAGTGTCTTCGGCACGCAGATGGACCGGGCAGTTTTGCTCACCCCCCACAGAATTTTCCTTGGGCGCGAAGACAAAACTCCCAGCGGAAAGCGGATGCCGCTCACGCACCATTGGTAGTGGCGTCGGAGAGCGTGCCGTGACTGTTGTGATTGATGTCTTCGTCGTGCCTTCCGTTCATCTGCGCCCGCTGTCGCTGAAATGATCAGAAACAGACACGTCAGGGAAAGTGTACAACAGCGAGGCACAAGGGGACAGTTTGTACCAGGTGGCATGCCTAGATGGCCAGAAGCTAGATCGAGGTTTGGTTGTAACTAAACTAAGTTCAAGCGTCATTATTGTAATGCTGGAGTAGACTGTATCGAGTTATGAAAGCTTGCGAGAGTAGAAAGAGGGTTGGCACATAGATAGCTATTAACAGGTCGCAAATACTAGTAGAGAGAATTGATCTGTAAAAGCGCTACAATACCCGATCATTAGGATCCCCATGGTTTCCGTTCAACAGCTTATGGAATTCATCCTTCAGTCTGTTGCCTCTCTCCTCCTTCAACCTGCTATCTTTTTCTCTGGTACTCAATGGAAGCAAAGGTGATCCGTTCGTACGATCCGGCATTTCTGCAGAAAATGTCAACAAAACCTGTTGCAGAGTGCTTGCCATAGAAAGCCTCATTGGCACATGCAAATCACAAATGTGACATAAAGACAGTACCTGGGAGCTTGCTGTCCACGAAGAATACAACTAAATTAACGGTATACCTGCAAGGAAAAGAACTGTTGAAAGAAAGGTAGCGTCCAATTAACTGATACGTGAAACAGAAGTTACCATACCAAGCAACAACGACATCCACAGTGTAGTGCTTGCGAGAAGCAATTATAAGAAGACTCTGAATTATAGCCATGAACCAGGCAAGGAGCTTAATAAACCTGTAATACAAGGTCCGCCAGTTCAATTTCAAATCAGGAATAGCCGAAGGGAGTTACCAGTCAGAGCATGATGTGTTTCTATGCTTTTCTCTCTAACAAAAATAGCATAAATCTCAAAGCACATGAAAAGATAAGTAACATCTATCCACTATTCATTATACTTTAAAAATTGTGCAAATCACTATTGAGAAAAGTATAGAGACACCTCACAAACAACAATACCTTTTCGAGCCATATTTGTTGTATGTTCGAACAAAAACAAGAGTAAAAATCATGTGCGATGAAAATATCAGATCGCCACAACCAAAAAGTACTCCACGAGGAACTGCAAAGAACAATATGATGTCTGGACGGTCAGCCAGAATACCTTATACAATTTATCAAACCAACAAAAGAGGCTTACAGTTAATCAGGAGCACTTCAAGTACATTATTGGGTGGTGGAAGAGTGGCCATTTTTGAGCCCTATAAAGGCAAAGCTATACATGACTCTGGAGATGACTGAATGACAGGTTTTCACAAGCCATAATGCAGCGCAAGAGCACACGCAAAATTTTGGCTAAAATGAAGGGAAAAAAGGTTACCTCACGACAGTGATAATTTGGACCTGGAAGCTGGGTGGAATAGAATGTAATGATCCTTAAAACCTGCGAAGCCTGGAGAAGCAATATTCAGTTACTTCCAAGGGCATGGATAATATTTTATAGATGAAAAATTAGGAGGGATGCACTTACGACTAAAAAAGCGAGCACCCTGCGCCAGATTAGGACAGTGTAGAGACATTTGTTATGGTAAATAAAAGGATGAAAAGTCCACTGCACATAAAGATAATGTCATGATAATTGTAAGACCCAGTTTGATAAGCAGCAGCGTAAAAAAGGGAGAAAGTCATAACAGATGCCTAAAAGAAACAAAGAACTATAAATGTCATGACCAAGAAGGATATTGACCACCTTCTCTTCTTAGAAGAGAATGATAACCTAATGTTTATGTTTTGTTGGTATTAAAGATGCCAAACTTAAGAGATAGCATCTGAATAGTCTAGTTTTTCAGGTTATGTAAAGTTATGAACTATGAACTTAACATACGGAAACAACAAACACATGAAAATACATGCATATAAGGTGGGTGACAGTAGTCAAGAAAAAGTAGTACAGTAAAAGAATAACCTACCAAAACAAAGGAGAAGAAGATGGAAGCAAATATGCTCTCACTAAGATAACCTTTGTCTTGCCCAAGCTCCTAAAAAAGCAAAGGTACCAAACAGCTGTAATGAATTTATATCAACATTATAGAAATAAACTAAAAAGATAAGTAATTCACGTACTGGAAGGGCCATAAATCCCAGGTCCTGGAGCAATGGTCCAGGCCGATGCAAGTAATGCACTCCTCGAGCAGCCAGCCCATGAATATACTAATTATAGGGAAAATCATTGTATGAATCTCCAAAGTAATCCATTAATCAACCGACAAACATAGCAGAATAAGTATTCCGAGATAACGAAATGCATAAAATGGCAAGTGAACAAACAGGAAATTTTCATCACACCAAAAAAAGAAACATGCGGGATATAAAGGAAGAAATAATATTAAACAATGATAATTATGTTCTTTGCTTATGAAAGTAATACCTACGAATAGAATTGAAGAATTATGCTCTTCTAACAATGAGTGACCCTTTTCACTTAGATTGCCAATTGTGAAAGGGCAGGAGTCATAAATCACAACGCTTGAGTGTACTGGAAATATTCTGTTTAATATTTCATGAGACAGAAGATATTTATCCCAAAATCATCAACAACTAATGTGGAAGGAATGTAGGCATCAAAATTGAAGCGGTGAGTAGATGGATCGCAGAGGACACATAATACAGACTGTCAAGTGTGCCTGCACTACCCCAAAAGCACTTCAGATGGATAGCATTGAAGAATGTTTCTTGTGAAATTCGATAGTGTAAGATGAAGTTTGTTGTGCCAAGAAAGGCAGGTTATTGTTTATGCTATTTCCTTTTCTGACCAAGTACCTTTTGGGAGGTAATATCACAGTTGAAATAGACAGAGGTATCCCTTGATCCTTGCAAGTTAGAGCATGCTCAAAGCAGGTCATTTGATAGGAGTCTGATTCTGGGATACCTATGCAGTTTGTCGATACACCAGCAAAACTTGATGACACTGAAGGAGAGTTTGAAGAAAGCAATCACAGAGAACAAAGTAAAGGCCACGGAAACATTCACGACATATATAAAGAGAATATTTTTCTATGCACGACTTGAAGGCCAATGTGCTATTTTTTAAAAAGAAACATGATTCTATATTGATGTTGGAAAATTGAGACAATGAGGATAGTATTAACATGTCTCAGAAAGGAAGACATAACACAATAATGTCCATGGAGAAAAAGTATCCATCGATACACAAGGCGACAATCATCTCTACAACACGGCATATATCATGTAACAATGCTGCTCCAGCTCGATAAACATTTAAAAAGAATGCTTACCCGCGCTCACTTTTCTTATACTACTTGCCAATGAATTGTTCATGCCAAGCATATGATGCAACTACTCCTCAGAAGTGCACCATAGTATAGCAGTCTATTACTCATTCGAAACTAAAGGCAATTTGTTTCCAAGACATCTTTCCTTCAAACTTCAAAGGTGAGATGCCTGGCACAGAACAGTTTCCAAAGCAAAATTCCTCTCTCGCTCTCTCCCGATCAACAACACTGCCTACAGAATGCAGTCCTTCTTAATGGTTGGTCACAGCATTCTGAAAAAACTCTAAATCCCAAAGCAATATTAGCAACAATTACATAATGCAGGGAAAGTTACTAAAGGGGGCAAATTTGATATGTTAAGTACGCATATTAAGAAGGCATTAAAATTCGGAAACGCGCACCACTAACAATAACATGGCACGCACGAACTTAATAACTCCACGCGCGCGACCGGAGACTGGGGTGATAAACAATGGAACTCACCTGAAACACCACTCCGGCTAGGAGCAGCCGCCACTTCTCGCAAAGAAGCTGCAGCTCCGCCGTCGTCTCCGTGAGTACTTTCCTCCATACCTACACGCCCCAAAAAGGATTATAAATCCTCTCAGCTCCCAAAAAACACACACAGATCACTAGTAGAAGGCAACGCCGAATCAAATCGAGACGAGACCTTGGAAGCCTCCCGCGCTATGTAAATCGTCATGGCCGCAGCGCGCACAACCCCTGCTCCCGCACCGACCGCTGCAGCTCCTACTCGGCGAGGCGATCACATCCATGCTCCGATCCGCACATCACGACTCGGTCCGCCGTATCCCCGGGCAGGATCGCCACTTGCCCGGAGCAGAGAACGGCGCGAACCAGAGGGACGGAACGGGCCCACCAATTTGGCTCCGCTCCTCGAGCAGTGGGGTGAGGAGAGAGGGGCTCAAGGTAGTTCACGGGAGGCAGGTTGTCTCGTGGGCGGCGGGGGCGGACAGCGAGAGGCAACGCGGCGACGGGCGGCGACCGGCGGCATGAGCGCTGACTTGGGGGTGCCGAGAGAGAGAGAGTTCGACGGATCGAGAAAACGAGAGAGGTGAGGGCGGGTAGGGAAAAGGTGGGAGTGAGGAGGGGGTTTGTGGGAAAAGGTGGGAGGCGGGGTGATGAACGTCGTGGGGGTTTTTTAGGCCGTTCAATACAGTGTTTTTAGCGGTTTTTAGTTTTTGATTATTGATTTTTAGTTAAAATTATACTATAATATTTATTAATTTTTTAAAATTATTTAATAAAAAATAAAAAATACTGTTATATCTCACGGAGAATGCAAATGAAACAAAGAAAAAGCAAACAAGAAGAAGAATAGCTAAAAAACTGAAATTAAGAAACCAAATGGGTCTTAACCCGCGCCTTTTGGCATGATGTATTCAGAGAGCCGAACATGGGTCTAACAATTTTTTTTAGTCACAACTGTATGGTTATGGAAGTTATATAATATTTTATAATCATTATTTTGCTATAAAATGAACATATTTCACCGTGAGTTATGAGGTTTTTAGCTCACCTTTTGGGGCGACGCGGCTAGAAATAGTGAGGTGAGATGTTACGGTTTTTTAGCCATATCTTATTGGACATTTCATGATATTTTATAATCATGTTATTATGCAAATATCTCATGTACTTAGTCCATTACAGTGAGAAAAAATATGCATATAATGTTTTTGTCATCGAATCTATGTTAATCATTGTGTGAATTGTGCGGTGATCTTATATATAGGAGTAGTAGTAGTAAAGGTATGCACGATGGTTTTCATATCAAGCTAAAAAAGATGCGGCTATCCAAAAGCATGAAAAGGATCTTTTAGATTGTTTACACAGTGATATATAGAGTTTATGTTTATTAAGTATATTGTATGAAATAAACATCTATTATTGGTGGTGTATAAATGCAAAAATTCTGCAATTGTCTTGATTAGTTTGATTAGTTAGCAACTTGGAATTAATTTAATACACTATGTCGCTCTCTCTCTCTCTCTCTCTCTCTCTCTCTCTCTATGTTCCATCAGCTTAAAATAATTGTAGTGACAAATTTATTGTGTGTACTGCGATTTAGGTAGTGAAAATTTGCAACCCATTAACCTTAGAAGTTCCGATGGACTATGAAGTTTAACATGCGATCACACCAAAATGCATTTGGTAGTCTATCTTCGAGTTCTTTTGTGTGTATTTCGAATAGTTGCACTGACAACTCAAGTTCCTTCAAGAATGATTAAGTCGCACTCACACTATCAACATAGTGTTATATGGATAAGTACATCACATTGTATAGTAAGTAAGTAGTAGGATTATCTCTACTACTTAAAAATACGAGTTGGTAACTATTATCCATTCTCTCCTCCTCTTTCTATAGTCGTCCGATCTCACCATAAGATAGGATCTAGGCCATCCATCTCGCACCCCTCCCCTCTTATCTCTCTCACGATCGAACCGTCCCTCACACCATCTCTTCCCATCTTCATTGCAAGCTGACTCTCCCTTAAAAAATCATCACCCTCCCACGTCGAAACAAAAGAATAAATCGGAGAAAGAAAGAAAATATAGTAAAACAAGTGATTTCCTACAATGTTTCCTTCCCCTTGCTGAACGCCTCCACATATTCTCCAACTACCGCAACACCCACATTCCCATCCCAACCATATCATAACCACCTAGTTCATGGTTATCGAAACCAAGGTAATGAGAATTAGAGATGGCAGCATGCACGTGAAATAGCGAAGATGCATGCCAGAGTAATGGGAGGGTACGACTCGACACAGCATCACATCAGCAAGGTCGGTGGGCGACAGCCTCCTACAGGGTGGAGGCCACGAGGCCCGGTAGGCCAGCACTGTTGCGTCCGAGTAGAAGTTGTAGGAATCAGCGGCACGGTGAGCAAAGACGGCTAGGCAAGCATCGAGCAAAGAGCTATGTCTTGCTGGTGCTTCTCATGCGTCGTCGTCATGCTCATCGTCCTCGCCGTGTTGCACATGCCCACGGTGCTCTGCTATCACACCATCTATGCACTGCGACGGTGTCGATGCACGGCATAGGTGGCCGCAGTCAAGCAGAAGGAGATGGAGGAGCTCCTCACTGGCGATTGCGCCCCCAAGTCGCTAGCGGCAGTGGTGAAGACCAAGAAGGTGGAGGTGGCGGCATAGGAGCTCGGTGAGGTGGACAAGGAGGTGTTTGAGAGCTTCTACGGCGTTGGCTTCCGAAGGAGCCCATCGTAGCGGGAGAACATGAGGTGATCAACGCACCAACTCATCCATGTGGGCTTCTTGGTTCTGGTTTCTTGGGTTCTTTCTTCTTGGGAAAAGAGAAACGACCCTCATGATTTAATTGCAATATTCATTTTGTGTTGAACTACTAATTAGTTACTCTCTGTGCTACAATAACTTGAATGGAGCTAAAATTATATACCATATTATGAAGTGCAAACCGCCTGACCAAGTACAAGGAGGAGGACGTGAACTAGTAGCAGAAGAGATAGAATCGTGGCTTGTGCTATTTCTATGCTTTTCAGAGAGGCAAGTTCAAACATGGCGTTCCCTACAAAAATTTTCCTATCATAAGGACTATATTCCCTACTTGTGTGTCTAGGAATGTACTGTAAGATTATCACTATTTACTAGGAATGTACACTAGGCAAATTACTACTTGAGCTACTTGTTCGTGACCAAGATACAATGTCAAATCAATTGTTAACTATAAAATGAGTATTCTGTTACATCATCAGAGTGTTTCTTGGAATATTTTACTAATGTTTTCTCTGATAGGAAATGTGGTGGTGTGATAGTGGTACTCATGGGATGCTATCGTGTGCTTACTCCTGAGATGAGAGCTAAGTAAGAGAGCTACAAGTGAATAGCACATTAAGGATTATAACTGAAATGTTATAGCATGATAACATATTATGAATTAATGCCCACATTATGAATTAATGCCCACACTATTCGCAACGTCGCACGGAAACTGAGCCAGTGCTCTCGGGTTGCCACACGTTGTTGTAGTTTTGGTCGTGGGAGCACTTCCAAGTCAGACAGTCGTACTTCTGCTCCCCAATCCACCCTTACCCACACACAGAGTATTTCTATGGTGGGCGGACGATGAAGATCCTATGAAAGGCCCGACCATGTGGTCCCGATGGACCGTGGTAGTGCTTAGGAGGGCTAAGGAGAGAGCGCACCGGATATACCCCGAGTTCCACAACAAATTCAAGGCCCTGCATGAGGACAACATAATATAGGCTCCTTGGACGGATGCCTTTGTGCAGGACACGGCGCCAAACGGTTTGAGCTGTCTATGCCACCAGGATATGGCATATTGGTGGATAACTTGCCATCTGGTGTTCTCCCATATGGTTGAGACCTACAACCCGCAACGGGTGATGAGGCAGTTCTGGCTGCACCAAGAGATCCCCCCAGCTCCAGGGTGACCACTTCCGAGGCGTAGCCACTTGTAAGCATGTTACATAGCATTATATTAGAGCTCAATTATTAGTATGTTATGTCAGTACCGTAATTTATTTGTTTAGTTCCACCATCAAGTAGACAAAGAAGGGTCACAAGAACGATGATTGGCAACTGAGGCAGCAACCGTGGATAGATGCATAGCAATCTGCCCTTGATAACATTCTCCACGGCCTTACAATGCTGGGACTTACAACACGTACCTGGAATGGTATGCATGGCACACATGGAGAGATTGACAAGTGCGCCCCGGCTCAACGGAAATTACAACATTTCTAGCCCACTGGAAAACATTATTTGCAGAACTATCCCCCTCCAATATAATTTACAAATCTGGCCCCTCCTGGGCTCCTGCCCCCGCTGATGGGTGCGGCAAGCACTTGCCTGCGGTGGCGGGCGAGGCAGGTGACCTACCCCTATGCTGGGGGGCAAGTAACCTGCCCCCCATGAGGGGTGCGGAGGTCCAACAACACTATAGCACATTTTTAGGAAAATTTATTTAAGTATATTTTTTATGAATTTTTAAATATAGCAAATGAACTCAAAAAATTATAATTTTTTTTGTGGGTCCATCGGACATAGTGTTCCTTCTTGTGTAATTTTCTATAATCTTATCCATTCTGAATTTTTCCATAAACTTCCTACAAAAAATATATTTAAATGAATTTTTGAGAAAAAAAATAAAAATGGATAAAATTATGGAAAAATTACACAAATAATACACTATGTCGGAAGGCTTCACAAAATAATTTACAATTTTTAGATCTCATTTGCTATATTTAAAAATTTCTACAAAAATGTACTTCAATGGATTTTTCCAGAAAATATGCTATAGTGTTGCTGCAATGTTGTCTGCACGGTCACCGTACAGTTTTGGGCGCTACAGTGCATTACCGCATGGTGGCTGTAGAAGCAAGCATGAATGTAAGTTTAACAAATGGCAAAGAATATTTTGATAGGTTAGAAAAACACTTTTTCACTGCAATTTTTTTCGACATCACTACTACAACGGTACACAATGATGCAAGCACCCGAACTGTGTAGGAATACGTGCCCTTTGGAGAAAGCAAAATATTGGCAGGTAGGATGGAGGGCTACTACAAGATGGTTTGGTCTACTATGTCAATCGTGGCTATTTGCCCTTCCTTCCAAGGTTGGCGCTGTAGTGCTCGCCAGTCGCCCTGGCCTTGGCCGCCAGTTCGTATTTTCTCTTGCACTCCTCCCTGCACCTGCACACCTCTAGATGAGTTTGTGTCTCCCATCGAATGCGCTCGCTTCAATCTTCATTGCGCCTCCGCTCCTCCCTCCTCTCGTGGTCCATCTCGGCATCCCACTCCTCACAGTCTAGACACCACTGGTCGTGCGGATGGATCTCCTGATCGATCTATTTGTAGTACGTGCATAGCAGATCAAGAGACTATGGGTGGAGGGGAGAGCATATTAGTTTGTCATAAAAGACATATGCTAGGGGAATGTTCTACAACCCATCCTTACCAGCTGCCGGTAGCGCCCTGTGTCCCACGCCAGTTAGGATATTCCCAGGCGTAGTTAATGTAATCCCAGTAACGCATGCCCAAGCTCAGCCACTATTTGGACTTGAAGAGCTTGTATGCATCCCTGCACCAGCAAAGGGGCGGCGTCACCCCCACGGGCGGGACTTGCGGCGAATGCTCGATGGAAATGTTGATGTATGGATTGGAGGTATGGAGGGCTTCATTTCGGGGAGGTGGCCTCCTGGAACGCTCCCCTTGTTTGTCTCGGGCTGCAGCAACCTTTGCGAGTTGGGTGATCTCCTCCCATTGCTTCTCCATACTAGGGATGTAGTGTTGTAGTCATGCTGCACGCAGGAAAACCCAACACGTAAGGGGTAGTATTTGTAGGCTAAGCTGACACGACGTACATGGTAGAAGTCCAATTCAGTTTGTGCAAATCCACATCCGCGAGGTACCGACATGTAGGACGAATCTTGGAGCAGCGTAGCGTCACGTCGCTTAGCAAAGCCGTCTCGTCTGGTCATGTTAGTACGCAAGCTGCCTCGTTTGGACTTGTTGTTACGTAAAGCTACCTCGTTGGGTCACGTTGCCATGCAAAGCTGTCTCATCGGGTCATGGCGCCTTGAAAATCTTTATTTGCAGAACTAGCCCCCCTCCAACATAATTTACATATCTAGCCCCCTCCTAGGCACCTGGCCCCACCGATGGGGGCAAGTCACCTACCCCTGTGCCAAGTGCGGTAGGAGAATAGTTGTAGCACACATGTTTGTCCGGCTGATTCCCGCATGATTCGTCTTCACACGGTGTGTCGTTTCCGCTCATCGTTTTATCCTATGCTTGGCTATTTAAACGTGCAGCCACGCACTCATTCATCACAAGCCTCATATCTCACTCGTGAAAATTTCCCACTCGCTCGCTCATTCCTCTCAGGCATCTCTTGATCTTTGTAGGCACACCGCAAAGTGAGTTCGCTGAGTGGATGAGCGTGCATGCCCCGGACTATGAGAAATGGTCCCTTCTTCATGCCACCTATGATGCTCGATACGACATCATGACAACCAACATATCTGAGGTCTACAACGGTGTGTTGTAAGGGGTCCGTGCCCAGCCCATCACTTCCGTTGTCGATGAGATTTGGAACCACACGGTCAATCACTTCGTCAATCGGGCAATGATGGCCAAGCTGCACTTGGACGAAGGGAAGCAGTACTCAGAGGTTATCCTTTCCTACATGGAGAAGAAGATTACTAAGGCCCGATCCTATGTGGCTTGCACAATGGACGGTATGAGGAAGAAGTTCAAGATTCGCCTGCAGGACAAGTATGTTTGCAACCACATGAGAGGTGACCGAAAGCATGTTTGCACCATAGGCGATGTGGCAGTTTGCACCTGTAACAAGCCTCAACTCCTGCACAAGCCTTGCTCCCACATATATGCTACATGTGCTGCACTTCACCAATATTGTAGCATGTACATGTCAGAATACTACGACATGCATTACCTGTATGATACTTGGAACGTGGACTTCAACTCCTACGGCGTGGAAGGCCACTACAAGGACCTATGGCCAGGAGCAGTGAAGTGGTCGTCGAAGGAAGCACTGCGGCATCCAGGCCGTGGGAGGCGTCAGTCAAGGCGCATCCGCAATGACATGGATGTGAGCCAACGTGGAGACCTACCAAGACCAAGGAGGTGTAAGCTATGCAAGACTATCGGGCACTAATTAAGGAACTGTCCGAACATACCTTCTTCCTCCGACGCCACTTAGTTACGCAAGGGCCCTAACCTATTGTATCTGTAAGCTATCCGATATATTAGGATATGTTGTACTACGGTGTGTTTGATTTAAAAAATGTACTATTGAATCATGTGTTGTATTTATTGCATGTATAAGCACCTTTGCTGAACTTTTTAGTTAGATCTCTGGACCTCTGTAGGGCTTGTTAGCTCAATCTGACCACAGAAGCACTTTATCTCTACAGAGCTTTTCAGGTCGATGTGAGCACACAAGCACTGCTCTATAGTAGCACTATAGCAACCCTGTAGCACATTTTTCGAAAAACTATTAAAGTATATTTTTGTAGGAATTTTTAAATATAGCAAATGAGATCCAAAAATTATAAATTATTTTGTGAAGCATACCAACATAGTGTGATTAGTTTTTTTAATTTTTTCATAATTTTATCCATTCTGAATTTTTCTCAAAAATTCACTTAAGTATACTATTTGTAGGAATTTTATCAAAAAATTCAGAATGGATAAACTTATAGAAAAATTATAAGAGCAAGTACACTATGTCTGAAGACCCCACAAAACAATTTATAATTTTTGGAGCTCATATATTGTATTTAAAATTTTATACAAAAAATATACTTAAATAGATTTTCCTAAAAATGTGCTAACTGTCGTCAGACCTACCGCGCCCCCATAGGGGTAGGTCACCTACCTCCCCCAGCGCAAGGGCAAGCCACCTATCGCACCCGCCATCGGGGGCAAGTGCCTGCCACGCCCGTCGGTGGGGGCAGGTGCCCAGGAAGGGGGCAGATTTGTAAATTATGCCGAAGGGGGCTAGTTCTACAAATAACATTTTCAGGGGGCTAGAAATGCCAAAAACTCAGCCCGACATGCACATCCTAGCCACGCTAAACGTTGGGCTTAGGGCTCAACCCGCACCGTGCAGTGCGCCATGACGAGTCGGTACGTTGAGCACGTAGCAAATAAAACACCCTCCAATATAGGCTGAACTAACAAAATTTTGTTTGCTCAGTAACCACAGGTGGACCATTTGTAGAGCGTTGTGTAGTGCGGCTATCGAGAAATCGAGCGGGGAAGGGATTACACGGTTGAATGACTTCATGCGATCATGAAGTCTATTGTGAATGATGTTAAGCATGTTGTTTGCAACATGAGCTGTGGAAGGCCTAGCGATATCGACTTGAGGCACCGAACGGAGTATCATCGCATACCCTCGATCTTCACGTCCAAGCGAGTCGACCAGCGACGCAGTGTCGGTGGCCAATCATCCGCACAACAGACCTCCTCGGTGAGTGATAATAAAGCTTCAGTTGCACTATGTCGAACTACTTCATCCTTGATTAATCATGTTGTTCCACGCAGTTGCGTCGCACAGACTCCACGTTACTGCTGACCTCATCATGGAGGCTGGAGGAGGTCATACCAGAGAGCAGGGAGGCACAACCCACAACTCCTTAGGTAGTCCGAGATTCTCCCGCTGACCAGTAGGGGCAAGCCGAGTACCGACTTTCAGACAATATAAAATGGGCGATACGACCCCATGGTATCAGTCTGGCTACACGGCGTACCCCGAGCCTTCGTACACCTACGGGTATGGGGGCCCATGGTATTAGTCCGGGTACACTATTTTTGGTGCTTGTAAGAGTCTAATTATCATATCAGATACTATCTATATGCTCAATCCACTTGACCATCGCATCAAATGATCTGATTTTTCTTTCATACAAGTCAAGATAGTAGCACAATTCATACTCAAAAGTATGTACAAGCTGATAAGAAACTCAAACATAAACTCTCAATAAATCCAAAAGGTGGGTTGTTCAAGTATGAGACAAGGCTTAGTTCATCTATTTGTGCTTGCAAACACCATGTTCCAATTCCTTTCATTTCAAACACTTTCACACATCATGTTTCAGATCGTTCATTCGAACACATTCAACCACATGACTTAATACAAAGTGCGGCACACATTGCTATTTTATTTCATTTCTTTCAATAGAGACGTCACAAATAAAGCAACATTTGCATCCTATCACCAGCAATGCATCTCACGGCAACACATGCACATACAAAAGTTCTAAAATCGCCATGAACTGGACAAGAATCACTATGATTTTGGATGAGTATAACACATCTATGGTATGACTTCCACAGCGCTAGCATCACACAGTCGCACCGCCCTTCTGAGCCGATTCACTGAGCGATGACCCATACGCCATAAACACCTCCGATGCCTCTTCTTCAGTGCCGAATTGCCGGTAGCTCGCATCCAGGAATGAACGGATCTCTTCGTGGCAGCATGCCCAACTATTGTACACCCCCGGATTTTGGCCGTTGAACACAGCGTACCACCTCATTCAACCCTGGACCACACAAACACACTCTCAAACGCACGAACGATGGCGAGAAGCATTCCAATAAACCCCGCATGAAGAACAACCAATTCACCCGGAAGGAGGGCCAGAACGAAAATACTTGGGTAACCGATAGCCCACAAGCACCTTGCCTCTCCCAGCTGGAATCAATGACGGCGGAGATCCAACCCACGCCCGAAGCACTAATGGGCGGTGCTCGAGTCACCTTCGTCGTCACCTCTAGAGTTCACAGGAGAGAAGAGGGACTGCATGAGTGAGAGAGTGCAAGCAGGAGACAAGGAGAGATCTTAAACCCAGTCATGAGGATCCGATCTGTCACGCGTTTAAATAGCCGAGCACAGGAGAAAACGACGCACATACAGGGCCACAACCCATCCTTCTGCCACGCCCCCCTATGGGGCAGGTCACCTGCTGCGCCTGGCACCGGGGGCAAGTGCTCAGGAGGATGCTAGATTTATAAATTGTTCCGAAGAGGGGCTAGTTCTGTAAATAAAGATTTTTGAGAGGACCAGAAAAAAATCTCCAATTGAAAAAACACAGCTTTCGCCGCATCTTTTGAAACCCGGCCATCTGAACTGAAAAGTATTTTAAAAAGAACTAAACTTACGTTGCAGCCTAGAGTATTCAGATGCAAACCTCCCGTCGGCTAGTGGAGCTGGCAGTTGGCTGGGGCCCCACGGCGTTGTATGTTGCCCTGTCTTTGTTGCGAATGCCGACCCAAGTGACGGGATCAGGCTACACGACAAGTTTGTGCGACCTGCCCCAGGAAGTAGAGCTGTGCTGACACCCGTGTAGATGCAAACATGCTATTTAAAACCGTACCTGCCACATGCAGTGACGCAGAGTAAATCCTCTGGCTAGTAGTGATACCACTAGCCGCACACGTACATCTCTACACCAGAAATGACTCGTACGCACCAAACAGTGCATTGAAGCCGCTTACAAAGTGCAGAGAATGATAGATGCAATCAGCTTTGTATAGGCTGAACTCGTTGAGGCATCGTTCGGAACACCGGAATTTTCTTCATTTTTATAGCAACTGGATTGTTTCCCATTCAACTCCTCAAAATTCTTGCAATTGATGGAACTCAGAATTCATAGCATTGGTCATCTCTGTACTTGACTCAATACATTGCATATATGGGTATGTGGCGTTCGAGTGTTGAATGGCTGCCATGGAGCTAGTGGTACAGGTCTCGGTGCGTGGTCCATGCTAACCTGGAGTATATGAATTTAGCCTGGGGTGTGTGCTTGATGTGCACAGCACGTTTGAGATGCTTATGTCGGAGAATTATACTGACTGCAAGTTGTTGTCCTGATTAATTTCTTCGTTGCTATGGTGTAAGATACTAACACAAAGACCGCAGATCTCTCGCTCGCGAGAACCAATGAGATGTGAGGTTCTGTTTCTTCTCTGACTTGCTAGCGCTTAGAGAGTAGAGATCATCTGTGGGCTGTTTGGTAACGGCTGTGGCTTATAACTTTTGGTTGAAATTTTTGAATTTTGATTGTTTACGGTACAGATTACGGAGAGAGAGATATTCACTTGTGATTTTGGATGGTACAGACGTAGGGCTTTTAACGTGTACATCGTTTAACTTGTAGACCCCGTCTTAAGAAAATACTCTGTTTAAAGTTAGGTACTGTAACAAAAACCAAAACCATAAATGGTCTTTTTAATTAGGTACTTGTAGACCCCGTCTTGAGAAAATACTCCGTCTTGAGAACAGGCCCTATGTCAGACAGGCTGGAAATACTCCGGTCCTCTTCCAAATGGTTTCAACTTCACTTTAAATAAATGGTCTTTTTAATTTTAGCTTTTTTTGGTATTTTGATCTTTTTTGTTCTTCTTTTTTTTCTTTTTTTATTCCTTTGTATTGTCACAACAGATATAGTGGTGTTTTTTTTTCTTATTTTTGATTTAGAAAAACTAATAGTCATCATAGTGCAATAGCAGTTAAAAGGTTATAGTAGAAGCCAAAAACCATGGCTTTAAAGCCGTTTGAAGCTCTACTTTAAAATGTCAAAGCTCACAATGTGATGTTAGCATATTGTGATGGCGCGGCAAAAAAATCAGCTTTGCTTCGATGATCCCAACAACTCCCCAGACCCCAGCCTTCTCATATAGCTCACAATGTGATGTTAGAAAAGGTGAAGTTTCCTGTATTATAGTAAATCATTTACTGTTTGATTTTACCTCGCAAACAAAATTATTGTTTGATTTCTTCGGCTTAGATGGAGAATTGGACGCTATGTATAAAAAAAGTCAATCTCTTTGTTTTCTAGGGAAAAAATGATGTCGACTGAGATGAAGGCATCTATGGATCTGCTTGCATCAAACAGTCTTATCCAGCATTCCGCAGATGTAGCTGATGGCTTGCTCTGATCAACATGGAGTCCACTGCAATGATCCATCAAATATTCAAATGACATGCTCTTCACAACTGATTTAAGTCTCACCACCCAATTTGCTAATGCCCTGTCCTGCCATATAAGTGGAGCAAGTATACGTTGATGTGGTGATTTCACCGAATCCAGATATTCTTGGCCAGGTTATTTTAGGCGGCTACATGATGATTGACATGCAAAGTTCTTACTCTGGCCAAGGGTTCTCAAGTTAAAATTTTTATTTGCGTTGTTTTCTTGTTAAATGCCTAAACACCTAGCCCTATCTGCCACTTCAAAACAGGCTCTAAGAGAGATTGTTAGTAACTATGCTAGACAGTTGTTGGGGGGTTTTATAAAATTCTCTCAAACAGAAGGGTGTAACATACAAAGCCCTGTATGGTTAGAGTATATATAATTGGGACATCTGGGCCGTGCAAGCGAAGTCATATGTGCCATCGACGTAACAGTGAGAAAAATGTGTAGTACTACGGCACATTAGTTGGCAGCAGACCTCATTAGATACTCGCGTTCAAAGAGGAGCAACTCATTCAAATATTATACCGGGCCTTCCCATGACTACTGGCCTTGATAGGAGTAGCAAGCCATAAGACAGGCGGCCCTGCTGGAGGGAGCTGTGGCAAAGCTTCGTCTTCGATCGTGCGCAAGAGGAGGCCGCTGCCGAGTGAGTGCATGCCGAATTGCCAGCCAACAGGGGATGGTGGGTGAGGCCGTCGGTGACGCGGTCGCGGAGGCACCCCTCGGCTCTGTTTTTAAACGACTTTTGACTTTAGCTTTTAACTTTTTTATAGTAACTAACTATTAAACGAAATATCTTATCAAGATAGGGTCTAATAGTTAATTGTAATATTATATACTATACCGACTTTATTTATATCAGCAAGCCGCTGCCGAGTGCATGCCGAATTACCAGGAAACAGGGGATGGCGGGTGAGGCCGTCGGTGACGCGGTCGCGGAGGCACCCCTCACTTGATTCGTCGGTGCGGCTGTAACCGCCTAACTGGCGGCTCGGCACGTCGGACGCGTCTACGCGAGCACATGCGAGTTCCGGGTGTGCTCGAGGAGGGCGCGCGCGAGCGCGACGAACTTGTCAGCCCGCGCGGCACGCTGCCTCGTCAAGCCGTCATCGATGCGCGCGGGCGGCCGGTCGAGTGCGCCACGCGCCGCGGCTCTGGCACGTACGTTATCGTAGCCGCCCCGCCGCGCGCTCGCACGGATTCGAGCAGGCAGGCTCGTCGCGCCGTGCCCGTGCGGGAGTGACCTAGGCAGACACTGCGTGCATACATGCATGTTCGCGCGCAGTGGAGCTGTGGACCACTGGACCCGGCTGTCTGGGTCTCTTCTAGATCCACGTTGCTTCCCGTTTGGGTTTTCGCGAAGGCACAAGTGGTTTCTGTTGCAAGAGAATGTGTGACAAGTAATTGAGAGAATGATTATGTGTTTTATTCATTGATGTCTTTATAATTTATAGAGAATGAGAGGTGCATACATAAAGTAAAAGGTGTCAGTTATGAGTACAGTTATGCAGTTGTATAACATTAGACACATGTGTTATAACAGTTCCTAGCTACCAGCGTTCGTACGTGCATGTGCACATAGGCATCCACATACATGGAGAAACAGACAGCAAGCTTTGGAGAGGTTTGGCCGGTATGATGTTGTCGAAGGACACGTCCAGGGTGATTGATGCTCACGGGACGAGATATCGTTAAAACAGTTCATTTAATCGTGTCTATTAGTAGCACTCTACAGACTACACCCCGGTCAGACCAGCGGTTCGTGAATTGCCATTCAGATTAACTGCTTGGGCTTTTAGTTTTAGGCTAGAGAAAGCGGTCTACTATCAGGCCTAGGCTTGTGGCACAGGCCTGTACTAATGTGCCATCTTAGGGTATGTTCTTTTCGGCTGTAGTTTATGGTTTTTGGCTGAAATTTTTGAATTTTGACTGTTTACGGTATAGATTACGGAGAGATAGATACTCACTTGTGATTTTGGCAGGTACAGATGTTGGGCTTTTAACGTGTAGATTGTTTAACCCAGAGACCCGTCTTGAGAAAATACCTGCTTAAAAGTTAGATCAGAATAAAACCAAAAGTCGCCGGCTTCGGAGGAGAAGAACAGACCCTTAAGAACACGGAGAAACTCCGTGTACAGACTATCGCTACAGGCTTGACGTCGCACTCACTGGCAGGTGGACTCACAAAATTACACCCCATCAACAGGCCAGCTTGTCAATCACCATCCAGAGAAAAGCTGCGGTTAGTGCTCATTTGCTCTTACAAGTTTAGATTTCTGGGTTTTTTATGTTATAACAGTTAAAATGTGCTATAACTATTGTTAGCTTTTCAGCGTGGTTAAATTTAAAAATAAAAATCTACATCAGACAACGCAAAAGAATAAAGAAAAAAGAAAAAAGCCTAAAAACAAAAAAAATGAAATTAAAAAACTAGAATCGAAAGCTTGTTGGAGCAGAGTAAAACAAATACTTGTTACACATAGCTAAGTAGTAGTATGTCCTAATAATTGCAATAATCACTGTCCAAGACATAAAGAAATTACACATAGCTAGTGTAGTATGTCCTATTAATTGCAGTCGGGGCTATCAAGAACATGGCACTAGAGAGCAAGATTATCAGGATCGCGATTGAACTGCGATACTATCTTATTTAGATTCATATTGCGATCTGTATCATCTACCTCTGGTAGAATTATAGGATCGTGCGATACTACATACGTATCGTGATATTGACAACCTTGCTAGAGAGAGGAGAGGGGGGAAATTACTCCTGTGCCCCTCCTGTAGGGTTTTTTCGGTTACCAAATGTAACAGGGTTAGCCCTGCAAGGGTTCTTCAGGTGAAAGGCAGCGTAGTTAATTAAGGACATGTGTAATAATACAGACGACTGTTGTCTATAGTATATTTTATATTATCTATAAATAAAACTAAAAACAACTCATACAATGATTTATATCTAAGTTGTCTATATATAATCCCACAATGTGTATAGATGGCATGGATACAACAACAAAAAAAAGTTATCTATAAGGGTATAGACCGTCTGCTCCTTCTCTCTCATCTACACTATTAGAAATCTTACGTGACAAAATTTACTTACAGCTGATATCACCAATTGTCCACGCCCTAACTGGTTGTCTTATTCGACTCCAGCTGTTCTTTTTGTTGCCGTGTCGCGCCACTGCCGCTATCTCGGTCGGTCCCCTCGGCGCGGCCAGATGGCTGGTGGCCTTGGGGAGAAAAAAATGGCCACTCCTCCCCACTCGCTGCATGCACGGTCCAACCGCTGGCAACAGCTAAGTCGAAATCTACACCCCCAAACCGCTGGCTAGTGATGAACTGTCATGCCCAGCCCAGATCCAGGGACAGATACCTAGGAATCACCTCATCTTTTCACTTTTGTCGGCGTCGTCTACGCCTGTTCATACACATTCGTCGCGGCCGCGGCCATGACCGTGGCCGGCTAAACCAGGGTATCTACGTATGCCCGAATGGTAATCCGTAGTCGTACGTAGTACCACGTCCTCGGGCGTCTGATCATTGCGCTTAACCTGGACCGTCCGACCTAAGTTCAGTTGGGGTGTGGATGGTCGGCGTAGTCGCTGTGCACGACCGCAACTCATCGCCGGCCGGTGGGGGAGATGTTTCGGGTTCAGCATAATGTATAATTGCACCGGAGGATTGGTTGCCGACGAATGGACAAGATACGGGCGTGCAGGCATGCCGAGGCGACATTTGCTAGGCAGGTGTGATCTTGCTGGTGTTATACACGTATGATAATTTGGCAAACGGCAGCTAATTCTATCTGCAAATGCCTCAGCAGTCGGCGCCATCCTGTTGTTGGATTGTTGAAACGGATATGGGGGTGGGGGCTCGGTGGGTGAACAAAACCGAGCGCTAGAGCTACGCCCTAACGAAAACATTGAAAACGTCAGTGTCGCTGAACAACGCTGAAATGAATCTGCAGCCAAAAGCGTCGGCCGGTCGCAAGTGCGTGCTGAGGCGAACGGGTTCCTTCGATTGGGCGCAATCAGTGGCAAAGGGTGCTGGAGGTCGGGGGTCCTACCGTCCTATGATTTGTTAAGGGGATAGGGTCTGTTCTTTATGGCTATAGCTTATGTTTTTTGATTGATATTTTTAAATTTGTACTGTTTATGACAGATATTACGGAGAAAGATATAATCGTTTACTAAATGTTGGATCTTTAATGTATACTATAGTTAATTTATAGAAATTATCTTGAGAAAATACTCTATTTAAAAGTTAAAAACTGTAACAAAAATTAAAAACTACTTTTAGAAGAAGCAAAGATAGACCCATAGACTCTTTGAGAATGAGACCAAGAACGCAAGCTAAGCACTCGAGCCCTGCACTTGCCCTCTTTGATTTTTCTGTCAGCCTTTTGCTAGCTGAGGGAGGCAAGGTTTACAAGGCGACAGAAGCGATTTAAGCATCTCAAGGTTTTTCCAGCCACGTGACATTGTTTGCTCATCAAAGTTAAAGCTTAGTATATGTCCGTGATACCGGTATATATATCAGACACATTTGACTACATCCGCACGAGCACGATACACGAAACGGAGTAGCACATAAGAAAATGGAAGGATACATTGCACCGGGACAGTACCGCTCGTGTCAACTCGCTCTGGAAGCTCCCTAACTGAACTGGGCCCTACGTGACTACCGAAAAATTTAACGCCCGCTTGTAAAGCAGCAGCCGTAGTTTTGCATCCAGTAGGTTTCGGCGGCGCCATTGCGTAGATGCAACAGGACGGATAATCTTGGTTACTCGCTAAGCTTGGTATTTGGGTCGAAAAATATCTGCAAGTTACGTCACAGGCCACGCGGCCCATTTAGAGCCAGGGATTTCGAGGAAAACGAACGATTTTCTTACTAAGGCTACAGCTAACTCGATGGAGGGAGGTTGATCATACAGAGGATTACTACTAGTAGTAGTAGACGTGCTCGTTAAAAAAGGTAAGGAGTCGAGGAGTTGGGTTGCAGCCAGCGCACGACGCAGTGCTACGCTGCGGCTACCACGCAACGAGCATCAGCACGACAACGAGCGGAGACCGGCCGGTGGTGGCCCTCGTCACGACGCCCTCGGCCTCCTTCCCCGCGTCGACCGAACGTGACGGCCACATGCGCGCGGGTTGCGCTCCCGGCTCCCGCGCACCAACCAGCTCAGGTGCGCGCAACGACCTTTCCGCCGATCACGGCGCCCCAACTCCACCACCGTTCAGCAATCAGATCCCCCTGTCCGTACCTGTATGCTCGGCGCTGGCCACACACCCGCACCACCGCCCACAGTTAGAACACCGACGTCGTCGTGCTCGTGCCTACCACCCAAGCAGCTACTGAAACGGGGTAACGCAACTGCAAAAGTTGCATGCGGATTGTGATCTAGATTAGCGTTTCAAGTACCCCACACTCAGCCGTGGAGTTAAGGCTGTCGTTCGATTGGATTAAAATAAGTTAATTTATTGTTAAAATTATATTATAGTTGACTAAAATTTTACTGTAACTGATGATGATTTATTTGGCGTAAATAAATTTAAAAAAATTAAAAATAGAAAAAACAAGTTAGCACATCACGAACAATACAAATGAATACGGAAAAAAAGAACCGACAGAAAAATCTCAAAAAACCAAAAGCCAGAAAAAGATAAAATTTAGAAATAATAAAAAACAAGTTAGAAGATAGAAACCCAAATCAAAATGTGCGGGACCTTAAATGTGGGTGGGATACCGTGCAGTTTACGCTACCGGAAAAGGGTCAGGATCATCGTAAGGGCACGATTATCATTTTGGTGAGGCAGGAGAGAGGAAGAAAGAAAACAAGATTGATAATCACTCAAATATAAATATTTTTTAAAAATCAAGATTTTAGTATCAAATCCTTAAGCTTGTTACTAAAATTACGAACCTCTCCTTTCCTGCCGTATCATTTATAGGGGCTTATCTTTACTATTATAAAAATGTGAGTTAGTGGTTGATCTATTCTCTCTTCTCTTTTCTCAGCCATCCAATTTAATCTGGATCATTCGTCTCTCTCATCCCCTCTCTCTCAGGATACAACCGCCTACTTTCTCCACTTTTCCCATCTCCTCACGCATTTTTGCCACCCTCCTCTCTCTGTCGCTTGTTCTCCAATGTTTGATGTGTGAAATTGGCCCCTCCTATCTTCTCAGCCATACGATTTAATCTGGAACATTCGTCCCTCTCCTCCTCTCTCTCTCAGGATACATCTCCTACCCCTCCACTTTCTCCATCTCCTCGCGCATTCTGGCCACCCTTCTTTCTGTCGCTTATTCTCCAATGTTTGATGTGTAAAGTTGATCAAACAGTAAGTTTCATCTCATTATTTTTATAAATTCATTATAATGCATGAGTCTCTAATTAGTTTATAGTAGAACTATCCAACCATTTTAGATGTTGTTTATAGAACTCATTCATCTCCCTGAGGAGGCCGCTTTCTCTTGGAAGCCTTTTGGGGCGATCGATGGGTGTGCGAGGCGATGCAAAGGCTGAAACCAAAAACAAAAGGCAGCGCACTACACCACTGCAAGCGGAAGAAAAAGAAGCGAGCACCTTGACCGGTCACAGAGCCAAGGGGGCATGCAACGCAAGCAGAACACAACAGGGCACACGAATTTGCACGCAGAACATAACGTCTCAGAAGATCTCTCGCAAAGCCCGAATACGTCTCAGAGGTCATTAAACGCGAGAGCTCCATGGGATGGGGCCAGCCACCCCTTCCAGCTTAAGTACCGCTCGTTTTGATTTCAACTTCTAACTTATTTTTTACTATTTATAAATTTTATTTTTTTCTAAAATTTTAGCTGTTTTTTAGGTTTTCTTCCTATTCTTTTTTTTCGTATTCATTTACGTCGTCCATGATGAGCTAACATAATTTTTCTATTTTTAATTTTTTTTAAATTTAATTACGCTAAATAAATCTATTTAGCTACAGCAAAATTCCACTGGATCACACGAATGAAACAGCCGAGTTTGGGAGCGCCCGGAGGCGTCGTTTTCAAGGAGGGAATGCTGTGGAGTGTGGAGATGCAGATCCCATGATCCACACCCAGGGCAAGATTCTTCGGATGTTAGGCACCGGACAAACTGCTCATCTCACATGTACTCTCCAATCATGAAGCATTGAAGGAAAGCAGCGTTGATTAAGACTTGATACAACGTATTAAGCGATAAAATATCGCCATTCATCCATATAGTATTAATTGAGGTTCCAAGGAACAAAGTACAATATATATAATACCCAGCCCTCCTTCGCTGCTGCTGCCAAGTGCTAAGCGACGAACGAGGTACTACTACACTCCCCTACTAATAATCTTCTTGTGCCAAACCAAAAAGCAAAAAAAATTGGGGAAAACTTAAATACTCCTACTACTTGCTAGTACAAGAAAAATACCAATAAATCCTTTGTTCTTACCATAAGAAACAAACGCCCTTATTCATGGAGCCCTCGGCAAGCTTCTTTTGCAAGTAAAAAAGGCTGCAAAAAGAGGTGAAGAGAGAGACCTTATCTGGGTGTGTGCTGGTACTTATTGGCAAGCACCCAAAGCAAGTAAAGCCATGGATGGATGGAGACAACATGAAGAAATGGGCTCTCTTATTTTTGCTTCTCCAAGATAAACCCATCTAAAATCACCTGATCTTGTCACTTATCATCTTCTTGCTTGCTACAAGCAGCTAACATCTCTCTCTCTCTCTCTCTCTCATCTCGAAAAGAACCACTTTTTATTTCTTCCAAACTACTCTGCCAAACCACCAAACTGAGACATGGATTCCATCTCTCCGTCCACCACCAAAAAACCAATATATCACCAATCCAAAATAAACAAACCTAACGCTGATGCTACTACTTCCTCCTACCTCTATTGCTAACACTACCAAACACAAAGTACTAGTACTAATTTTAATTATTAAGATTAAACTGGAGTCAAGAACTGATGAAGGGTGTCGCCGCAATCTTGGTGCCTTCCTTCGTCTGATCAGGCCGGTGACTGGGCTCACGAACTGTGGCAGAGGGCCTGCGCCGGCACGGTGGCCGCCGCCCGCCGCTTCTGGCTCGCGAGCATGGCGTTGCCCCGACTAATCAAGGCATCTGCGCACCAGCAGAACACGCCATTAGCTTAGCTTGGCATTTTCCAATTGAACGCCATAACAACCGGAGTGTGAGATGATTACCGTGATCAAGAACGAAGTCGCCGGGGTAGCGTGGCTGGGCGCCGAGGTCGTCGAGGTTCAGATTCAGAGCTTGCACGACGCGGGCCGGCACAAGAACCGTCGAGCAGCCTGCATGTCGCGGAAAACACCAAACAAGAATATTTAGAATATTTTGCCTAGGAACACCACTTGAGAGGAACCCATAGGCAAAGAAACGGCCAAACAAGTGTTACGAAGGACGCACTTGGTTTTTTCTTTGGCTCGGCAGGGGTGCCGGCCGGGCGGGGGAGAAAGACGCCGGTGCCGGTGCGCTCGCGCTTGGAGCCAGGCGGGGTGAGAAACACGGCGCGCATGCCGGCGGACGGCGGCGGCGGCGCGTGCTGCTGCAGCTGCGGTTTCTGCAGCGGAGGCCACGCCGCCAGGCTCAGGTCAAGAGGCGCGGAGCCTTTAGCCACCGCGCTCTGGCGCGCGCCCCAAGCGGCGGCCGCGGCCAGCTGCCGCTCCCTCTGCTGCTGTAGGAGCTGCTGTTGCTTGAGAAGATGAAACTGCGAACCAGCGGATGACAAAACACATCAGGCAAGAGCGACGGAACAAAAAGGAAACATACAACTGAACAATCTTGGCAAGAACAACGCACCTGGGCGGCCTGTATCTGGCGCTGCGTGACCAAGTGAGCGAACGGGTTGTAGTACCCGCTGGCCGGGACCTTGGCGGCCGGTGCTGCAGCGGGCGGCGGCGGCGAAGGCTTGCGGACCGGAGGCACGAAGCCACCGTGGCCGTGGAAGCCGTAGGGCTTACTCGGCACTGGGATGCTGTTGGCCAACCGCATGCGCGCCACCTGGCCGGCAGCCTCGTAAAGGAGGTCCCACGGGTCGGCCGGTTGCTGCTCCAGCGGCGAAGACGGCGGCGAGTTCACCTGCGACGCGACGCCGTTCGGGCTCTCTTGCCCCGACTTGGGCAGGCCGCACAGCGTCGACTGCGGCGACCCCGGCAAGACCTCCGCCTACCAGACAGAATCAATCAGAAACTCCCGCACACGCACAAACAGCAAAACAACCAAACGACCCAAACATGGAAAGAAACAAGAAACCCAACCAACCTTGGCAGGAGGGGCGCGCTCCCCGTCGTCGCCGAGGAGTCCCACGAGGCGGCGCGATAGCCCGGCCACGCAGCCCTCGTCGCTCTCGCTCCTCGCGGCCACCGCCGCCTTCTCCTCCTCGGAGAAGAAGTCATCGTCCAGGAACTCGTCCGGCAGCCAGAACTCCTCGCCGCCGTCCGACCGCTCCGTCGCCATTTCCTCCGCTCTGCAAGAAACCTCTTCCTCCTCCCTCGCTCTGGGAGTTATGGCGAGCCGGTCGGGTGGGCGGAAATCTGCCGCCCGGGCCGTGAAGAAGTAATAATAGCGCCGAGAGTATAAGCCGCAACCACTCCTGCCCGCCTACTCTTCCAGCTCCGCCAAGAGAGGGAGGGGGAGAAGAGCTGTGCCTATCACCGAAAAGAGGTGAGGTGGGACGGACGGAGGAGAGGGAGGGGAACGTCGACGGACGACGGGGGATATTAAAAACGAAACGGCGCGTCAAAGAGCTGCTCGCCCTTTGTGTGTGGGGGTTATAAAAGAGGCGAAGGAGAGGAGAGAGAAAAAACGGAGGATTAAATTTTGATTTGTGGGGAAATTAATTCATTCATTCCCTTGATGGACGTTTCAGATTCGTCGCTACAGCGCCTATGATACAGTACTCTGTACAGTGATCACCTAGATCCTTGGATTCGGATCTGGCAGCCGGTAGTGCAGCTGCTCAGTGTCTGTTCTAAAAAGATCAAGTTTCTGGTTTATGCAATTGTTGAAATTATATTGTATGGTTGTTAATTTTTTCGAGCTATTTAATTAAAAAGAACTTAATCTTTTTAATTAAAAATTATACTGAAAGGGTTGCTAGTTTTTTCTGAGCTATTTAATTAAAAAGAGTAAAAACCGTTATATCATCACAAATAATACAAAAAAGAATAAAAAAGAAAACTATAAATTAAAATAAATTAAAATTAGAAACCAATATATCAGATGACTTCTATCTTACGAAAAACTTGGGACAAAAAAAACGGAAACAGACGTGAGCGAAGGCAAGCTGGAGCCGCACTGCCGACTGCACAGGAACCGCGTCCGGGGCTGAGTGGCGCCGGTGAACCGTAGCCCCCCAAATGCCTCTCCGCTGTTCTGTACTCCGATTTATTGCGCGTATTTCTCGCACCCTGGTAGGCGAGAGCAGTTATCATCGAGCACGTACGAATTCTTTTTAGATCTGTTTTCGGATTTGTTCGTGCTCGTGATGCGTCGTGTCAATTGTAAAAGGTCATTCCACCCACTCTCCAGATTGTTAATGGTGGTTCAACCGATTTAGGAGGAGAACCGTTGTCAAAAACGATGGGAATAGCAAAAGCTTTATTTTCATTTGCACACGATAGTTTAGGCGTAGAGCAACTAGTAACTGCTCAGCTCAACGGCTCTGGGTATTTCTCGTGTGAGAATTAACCGAGAGGAGGGCAGCGCGGCGGTGCCGGCCCAAGTGCCGCCGAACGGTGTACCGGAGCACAGAGCGAGTACCGAGATTAGATCATTAAATACGCCTTGGTGGCGCGAGTAAAGGAGCGGGCGAGGGCGTGCCATGCGCTCACGAGGATTGCAACAGGACGCTATGTTTTTTTTTTTGTAGGCTTGGGGAGTTTTACAGAGCATTAAAGTCAGGCAACACTTTAAAGGCGGGTGTAGTACGGAGCGGAAAAGAGAAAGGGCTTCGGATAATGACGGTGGTGTCCGGTACATGTCACGTTGAAATTTCGAATTTTGGTCAGAAGTAGTCCAATTGATCATCGGAATACTAGATGTAACTTTTAAACCAGCGCAATTTTGTTTTTGGCCACCTTCCCCCGCACGATTTTGTGGCAACAACACGTGCCAATCGTGCAGTCCGCACGATAGCCAGATCGTGCGGTCCCCGACCGGACGACTACTGTTCACCGTCAGATCGTGCGGTCAAGACCGCACGACCACTGTTCATCCGAGTCATACGGTCCACACGATCTGACGGTGAACAGTAGTCGTGTGGTCGGGGACCGTACATCTAGCTGTCGTGCGGTCCCCGACCGCACGATTGCACGCGTCGTCGCAGCAAAATCGTGCGGTGGGGGAGGGGCCCGAAAATAGAAATACGCTAGGTTATAGGCTACATCTAGTATTTTAGTGATCAATAGGGCTACTTTTGACCAAAATTCTGAAAATTCTGCGTCCCGTAAAGACATGTACAACAATACATGTTAGTTATCTTATAAACAAATGTGGTATAGAATTAAAGGAGAGAGAAAGATATTTATCTATTATTTAATAGATAGTCTTATATATGGTTTTATTATCTATAACATTGTATAGATAACTATATGATTAACATATTAATTATATGAGATTATTACAAACAACTACATAGATAATATATTATATGTATTATCTTTAGTTCTGTCTATAGATGATATAGAGATGTATTACAGACTACTATTATCTATACTATTGTACATACTCTAAGGGGCATGCTCTGGCTATGTGCTCTTTGTAGACGACATTTGGCTTTCCGGATTTTACAAGCCGAAAACCGAACATTCGGTTTTTTAAACGGTTTTTGAAATATTTATGTATTTTTCACAGAGATATGTATTGTAGCCTATATAGCTTTCGTTGTCATTTCCCCCTCTTTTTTCAATGTAGACTATTACTAGTGTACCAATGAATTGATTAGTTGTGTAATTATGTGATGTGATGATTATTATTAAGAATTACTAGTATAATTATTAGCACAAAGAGTAGATGTTGATTACACTGTGAATTAAAAAATATACCGCCGCCGCGTCTGCATGCGACGCACCGCTCATATGGCTGTTATGCCGCTTGCACGTGGCCGCACCGCCGGGCCGCCGCGCCTCGCCGCTCGCATGCGGCCAAGCCACATCGTGCCACCTACATGCAGGCTTGACCACCATGTTGTGCCGTCGCACTTCCCGCACAAAGCTGCGTCGCCGAGCCATGGCAACCCTCGCTGCCTGAACATGGCCAAACTCCGTGTCATGCATCGGCCGAAGCCGCACCGCTTGCACGCGACCATGCGTGCTGACCGTACACGCCGTTGTGCCACACCGCCAGCATATTGCCGGCACGCGCCACGCCACCCACACATCGCTTCGCCGCTGACGTAGCCGCACAGCTCCTGAGCGATGTGCCGCCTTCCGCCTCTTATACGTTGCGCGTCATCACCGGGACGGAGCCATGCCGCAGCTCGACTATCACCCGCCTCCCGCACGAGGCGCCATCGAGCCGTCGTGCCGTCCGCATACGGCCGCGCACCCGTAGCCGCACCGGGCATCCGCTGCGCTAGTTCTTACCAAGAGTCAGAATTTGAAATGAAAGATTTGGATAAAACCAAATATTGATTAAGCTTGCAGCTTGAGCATGTCTCTAAAGGAATATTAGTACATCAGTCCGCATATACCCAAAAGGTGTTAGAAAGATTCGGCTTTGAAAAGGTGTACCCATCAAAAGTATCGACGGTCGGGAGATCTTTACAGCATGATAGGAATCTGTACTAACATAGACAAAAGGGGGAAGGAGTCTTGGCACCGGAATTTCCATACTTGAGTGCAATAGGAGCATTTATGTATTTAGCAAACTGCACTATATCGGACATTGCATTTGCCGTAAACCTATTAACAGGGTATAGTACAGGACCTACTAAAAGGCATTGGCAAATAATAAATGAAGATCGTGTACTCAAAGAAGTGCAAAACTCAGAGGGAGATTCTTCTCGAGCTCACTATTAAAGCTTGATCATGAAGATCGTGTACTCAAAGAATAAATCATGTAGATTAAATAAAATTAGGTAAATTGTACTCTTTTCCCTTGATGAGTTTTTCTATAGTTTCTCGGATAATATTTTTAATATGGCAATTCGTGTAACACAACATAACATGTATCATATACTATTTTGTCCAAAATTTTTCCACTGTTTTTATGGAGTTTTGATGAGATATGAACGTATCGGATAAGTGCCCAACGGGAGTGTTAGGGAACCTGAGACTGAGCCTGTAAGCCCAGCCTATTAGTGGGCACCCTCCACTTAGTCTATTAATAGGGGGTCCCAATTGTCATTACTTGTATCTTTGAAAAGAAAAGACAATAAAGAAGAAGAAGCCCCTCATTTCGCTATGTTCAATCTTTTATTACATATGTATTATCTGTATTTGATCTATTTCTATTGTATAGGATAAATTTATTTAGACTAAATTTGATCTATCTCTACTGTATAGGAGAAATTATTTAGACTGGATTTATTAGCGATGGATCCACGGAGAAATCGGCCGCTTTCCTTTCCCCAGCTATAAATCTCTCCGTAAAAAATTTGGCGGCCAAAGAAAACCTCTTTACCTGACTAGCTGTGCGAGCGCTTGCATGCACGGATAGGAGGAAGAGACGATACGCGAAAGTAGAGCGTTTACGTGACCTGATATCTGACAGAGAACGCGTGGCGTTCGCACCGCAGTATTCCATGTTATCCAATCGCGTTCAAGTAAGCGTCGCCGATCACTGGTGATACAGATATTTAGCTCTAGTGTAAGCACAGAAACTGTAGCTAAGCTTGCGCCTGCGTGTCGGGTCCTCATTGGCTGCAGTCCCTATTTCGTGACGTGCTGCGAGAGCGCCGTGCTTTTTTGTTTACGATCCATGGGCGACGTATCGTTGCCGCTCCTAGTACTTATCAGCAGAGAGAGAAATTTGTACGAGATGAGCGACATGAGTTTCTTTTCAGGGAAAAAAGAAAAGAAAAAACCGTCTGCGCATTGGATGCTCTCCGGTCCTTTGCCGTGCAAGTGAGACCGAGGCGTATGGTTTCGAAAAAAGCGTTCTCGATGTTTCGAGGGAAGAACAGCAAGCCGGGCCCCGGCCGGAGTGCTCGGCAGGCCGAGCAATTTGAGGGCCCGTTCTTTTTAGATGTGGCTTATGGTTTTTGGCTGAAATTTTTGAATTTTGGCTGTTTACGGTACATATTACGAAGAGACAGATACTCATTTGCGATTTTAGCAGGTACAAATGTTTGGCTTTTAACGTGTAGATCGTTTAACATGTAGACCTCATCTTGAGAAAATACTCCGTTTAAAAGTTGAATCAGAAGAAAGCCAAAAGCACGGCCGGAGGAAAAGAACAGGCCCTGAGCAGGCGCGGCTCATAAAAGGTGAACGAGTCACGCAAAACAAAAGGCTCGAAAGCTTGGAATATATGTGGTGAGTTTCTTTTACACTTATAACTTATATAATAGTAGTTAACTTTTAAACAATACATTTTTTAAGATGAGATTAATAGAAATGTTATAGTAAAAAGTGTACTGAGTTCAACTATATCGGTTAAAATCACATGTGACTATTTTACTCTGCATACTATCTCTCGCAAATAACCAGAATTTAAAATTTTAAATCATAAGATATAATCCAAAAGAACATACATATTTGAGCAGAGTGGAAGGGTTTTTTTGGCATTTGCCTCCAGGGCGGCGTGCACTGAAGTCTGAAGCTCCCACTGATGAGAGAAAACACACTGCTGCCGCAGCCGCCCCATGACCTACCTAGCCAGCATTTAGCCGTTTACACTGCGTGCATGCGCATACAAGTCGGACAATGTAGCGCCGCTGGAGTCTAGGTGTAGATCACATTAGGGTCTTGTTTTTGGCTGATAGCTATTAGCTGTATTTTTTAAGACAATAAAGATATCAACAGAGATGATATATATGATTTTAGATTTAAAAAGTCTTTTGAAGAAGTCGTCTGTTTGTTTTAGTTTCTAGAGAAGTCGAAACCAAAAACAAAAAAATAGTGTTTTTGTCTTTTGATTAAAATGATACTGTAACAGATGATAAGATTTTCTTAGATATTTAATTAAAAAATAGAAGAAGAAAACACCGCTACTTCTCACGAATAATTCAAAGAAAAAGGAAAAAAAAAAGGACAAAAATTATGCTAACAAACTAACCCGTTCAAACGGATCAAAGCCATCGCTGTTTAGTGTAGCACTGATGCATTACTACTAGCGTTAGTACCAAATAGACATATTATGTTTCCACTACACTCTGGGAGGATAATATTTTTGACTTAAGAAATCAGCAGGATCATTAGGTGAAGTGTACTTTGTATTTCTTGAAGGAACCAAACCACTAATTAAATACATATAATTAACTATATAATAAAGGATTAATAAAAGATTAGGGTGCCACCCCTCCCAGCCCCCCCTCTCCGCCACTGTGTAGGACAAATCTAGAAATGAGAGTTTGGCTGGCACTTTGTGACTTTGTGAGTGGTGTGCGACTGAGGGCTTGTTCTTTTCCTCCGAAACTGGTGGCTTTTGACTTTTGCTACAGTACCTAACTTTTAAACGGAGTATTTTCTCAAGACGAGGTCTACATGTTAAACGATCTACACGTTAAAAGCCCAACATCTGTATTTACCAAAATCGCAAGTAAGTATCTATCTCTTCGTAATCTGTACTGTAAACAGCCAAAATTCAAAAATTTCAGCCAAAAATCATAAGCCGCAGCCGAAAAGAAAGTCCTGAGGTGGCAGCGGAGATTGATTTTTAGTTATTTATGTCAGCGCCAGATAAGCCACGGCCATGCATTTGGCATCTCACTGCGGCTCGTCTTTGCTGCGGTGGCAGAGAGCCAGCTGTCCCCGGTCAAACTTAGTTTGGTGCCTCGTACCTCGCTTTCCCGCCATTCGTGGAGGAGCAGAGGAGCTTTCCCGCGCAAACGAAGGCGTCGGCTTGCGGTTGCAGACGCAGGGGCACGATGGTCATTTCACTTACTAGGCCACCCATAAAGAAAACATTCCGCGACGATGCAAAGGACCAGGGGAAAATACCAAAGGAATAAAAAAGAAAAAACTAAAAATTAAAATAAATTAAAATTAGAAATCCATGTATTCTAGATAGTTTCTGATTTAAATAAATCAAAAAACAAAATAAATCACATCCTAAAACCGTGTAAAACGGGGCCATATGTACTGCTTCGGAGACATTTCTCTATTGTTTCAGCAATGTGGTACAGTGGTACATGAATCCTTATGCTACGTATGGCTAGTAGGATTGTACACGGCGGGTCGAACTATGCAAGGTCAAATTGGGAATAGAGCATAATTGGAATTAGTACACGAGCAACGCTAGTCATCCAACCCTGTACAGCATTGTGATCGGCGCCACCGACAAGATCGAGAAAAATGAGCAGGGCCCCAACCATTTGTATGTGTACGTTCAGGGTAATAAAACTATGACTGTTACAAGGAAAATAAGTCAAAAAACATACTTGAATTTCTGACGATGGTACTAATCATATGCGTGTACCATGAAGGTACTGCTACTACTAATGTTTTTACCTAAGAATCACGACCTGTTTTGCTGGCATTTCCTGTTAGCCCTAGCCAAGGCAATTTATGGTTCCAAATGTTGTAGACTCATAAATATCCTGCGGGTACTCCTACGAACGTAGTACTGCTACCAGCCAACTCCGAAGTTCGTATAAAAGATTCCAAGTGCTTTGAAATTCAGAAGATGCAAATGTACAGAACTGCAAGAAAAAAAAACCCTCTCAAAAAGAAGTCAGCTAAAGAAATTGAGAGGTACAAAATAAAGTTAAAATTACTTCAGATTTTGAGAAAGTTGATCAACGAATTCTCGGGAAAAAGAACTTAACCCGACAGCTGCTCGCGGGTTTTACTCAATCAGAATTTCGAGCCCGCGGGTGCCTACTCGGATGCTAGCTGCTGAGTCAGTTAGAAACGATTATTGCCAATGCCATGCCCCCATCCCGCCATCTCACTTGGACGCGTGGTTGGCCCGGACGCTCCTTTGCCATGGTGGCAAAGAAATGGAACACTTTGCTGAATGGTTTGCCATCATCAGCAGCCCGCTAGCACAACAGTAGATAGTTGTTAAAAAATAATGACAATAACTTTCAATACAATCCACGTAACCAATTAATAGAGAATTGACAAAGAGTAACCGGAGAAGACACCAAAGGAACAAAGTTTTTATTATCATCAGATCCCTTCTCCATATATGTAAGCTTGTCTATTTATAGTCAAAACCCCTAACACAACTTTCTAAGTTTCGTAACAATAGTTACTCCAATTCACAGTTGGCTTTGGCAAGTTCGTCAGTGAAATGGAGCTATTTTGAGGTCTTACCGTGATTCATGGGGTGGGTTTTTTCAGCCACGATTTATAGTTTTTGGATAAATACGAGTGTTTATATAAACGAATCGAATGTCGATAAACTGATAAACCATTTAAAAAGGGCTATCATTAAGACGCTTCTAAATGATGATGAAGAAGCCATCTTTATTTAAGAGAAATCATAAGTCGGAAAAAAGACCATAATGTGAAGGACACCTCGAAGCTAAAACACACGATAAACCGCTGCTAATAAGATTTTGCCACAAGACACCGAGTTATTAGTTCAATCTTGACGTAAGAAAATACTATATATATAGCTCTCCGGAATTTTTTTCCACAAGTAACCTCTCCGCAGTACTAAGAAGAAATACCAAAGGACGGTAGAGGGAAAAAAAACAAAAAGAGAGCCGGGTGTGTTTTTTTTCTTTTGCTGATATCCATAGAGACATAGACAACGAAAAAGGCTATTCTCCACGTGGCTGTACGTTGCGCTTCGCTAGCTTCCGCTCGTCTCTTCGGATGAATCATTCGTAGCCATCCATGAACCACGTCAAACCGTTGAGGCTTGATTGTATATGCTTGCGAATTGCGCTCTCGTCGATCACATGCATGCCCATCACAAAAGTCACATCGATGCAGTCGGCGGCGTACTAGCACAGTAGTACAGTACCACCTTGCTTTTGCAAGTTGCAAGCCTTGCATGCCTCGCAGGTCATGTAAGCCTTGCATGCCTCGCAGGTCATGTAATCCTAGCTAAGAAGAACCCGGCCAGGCGGCAGCACGAGGCGGACGAGCAGTGGCGATAGGGCCAAAGCAATCACACGGGCCTCGTATGCTGCCTCAATCTAAACAAATTCAGCTTTTGATTTTTTATTATTTTTAATTTATTTAATCTAAAAGTCACTTAAAACATGCCGATTTTTAATTTTAGCTTTTTTTGACATTGTGCCTTTTTAGTTTTTGATTTTCCCTTTTTCCTTTCCATTGTCCATGAAGATATAACGATGTTTTTATTTTTTTTCTCATTTTTCTTTAATTAAATAACTCAGACAAAATTAACGGACCTGTTCTATCCGGCTTTTGAAATCAGCTTTTGGATTTTTGCTACAGTACTAGCATTCAAATGGGGTATTTTTTTTAAGACGGATCTACAAATTAATTATAGCATACATTGAAAACCCATCACCTGTACCAGCCAAAATCGCACGTGACTATTTCACTTTCTGTAATCTCTATTGCGAACAACTAAATTTAAAATTTTTAGTCAAAAATCATAAACCACAGCCATAAAAAACTAATTTAACAGTCGCTGCTACAGTACAATTTCAATTTTAAACCAGAAACCGCAGCCGTAAACCAATGCTACGAGCCGGTTGGAGCGGCCCTAATCGTGTCTTGTGCGCGTACATAGCTAACGTAACGATCATTGCTGATTCCGGCGTGTAATTATGTGTGTTTTGAGTAATCAGTTGGTCACACGCATGATGAAGTCAATGATTATTTATTGTTTGCGAAACATGCATGAAGAACGCAATGATTATTTATGGTTTGCGCAAACAATTACTAAAATGATGAAGTGACTTCTTGGGGTGCAAGAATGGCACCCACTAAACCAGCGTGTTCAGTACCAGATGGTAAGAAAGCACGTCGCTAAATTCCTGTGACAAGCATGGCCCGGCCGGCCCGGCTAGGAATTAATCTCAATTAACCGTTGAGTAGAAGCGAAGAGTCTTAGGATGAAGAAGCATAGCTAGATGGGTCCAGCGGCTCGGTTTTCTTTTTGTTTTGGACGAGATGAAAAGGATAGGAGGCGTGATAATTGAGAGTTCAGGAGATCGATTGGGCTCGTAGAAACGCTCCTAGTGGCTAGTATATATCACTGTGGCGGCTATGTCAAAAAACAGAAACATGATGGATTGTGTCCTAGTGGAGTACTGTGATCATTCACAAGGTCCCCGAAAGGACGTGCGCCCTCTTCCTCTCAGCCTTCGATTTTCACCCAGCTTTGATCTCGAGCGGCGATTCTCAATCGGACGGATATGCTTCCCTGAGGCCACACAGTACAATAGTTGAGTACCATACTATTAGTATCTAGTTCTAGTTGTCCTGAGTGTCAGAAGAAAAAGTTCTTGTTGTCCTGGCCTAACTCATCATTATTGCTTTATTTGTATTCGATGGTTTTGATTTTTCACTGTCTTCAAAAAGAAACTTTGTTCGTTATTTATTTTTATAACTCTGTATTAAAATATACTAACAACATTATACTATTATAAAAAAATATTTTAGTAACAAAACTAATGATAAAGTTTTTATATAACCAATCTATATAATTCGATCAAACTTTATAAAGTTTGATGACATATATTCTGGAGGCAGTAAAGAGGAACGAAAGGATTTAGACCTACTGGGATCCGTTAATGCTCTGCCTAGGATTCTCTACATTGTCAAGTATGCACGCCGTCCTTTTTTTGTTGTTGTATGAAATGCACGACCTGACGAGTACGGTAAAAATAAATTAAAATACTTTTAAAAAATAATAATATGATTGTATTTATTAATTTATAATTATTTAGGTATATATGTTTACAAAATATAGTTTAAAAATATATTTTAACATATAGATTCAAATTTTAATACAATATTCTATATTTAAAAACTATAATATATTATTTAAAAGTATATTTATTTTTTTCACGGGGAGAGGATGCTGCACTCTCCACCCCGCTAGCCCTAACGAGAAAAATTCCCCGTGGGACCATTTCCCCTGGAAAAATTGCCATCCCTAAGGGCATCCGGAGTGTATAAAAATAGAGAGTCATAAGCCACCTTAAGGTCGACCTTATACATTACACGGTTCATCTTAAGCAGGCCATAAGCAGAAAAAGCTTAAGGCCGATCCTTAAACTAAAGACCTGGCCATAAGCATTAAAATACAATTTTCTTTTAATCCTGTTGTTCTCTCTTCCCCCACCAGCCAACTACCAACAACCACAAGCATTAAAATACAATTTTTTACTGCCGAGTGGGACGCTTATTACAGCCGAGCGGTGGCCTCAAACATAACGAGTCGACCTTAACAATTAGGTGGGACCTACTTTACAATCCATTACGACCTTATACACTCCTGATGCTGATGCCCTAACGACAGGAGCCGACGCACCAACGTATTCAAGGCAGTTAGTGGGGCGAAGAACTAAGCACAGATAAACCCTACGTCACTCGTGCACGCTGAGTGTGGCTGTAACTGTTGGTACTAGTAGTATATTCCGTAAGTTAGCTTTAGTGAGTGGGATGGCACAGCTGACAGCCTGAGAAAAGTTTCAGTTTTAGCTTCTGACTTCTAACTTATATTTAAGGGCCTGTTCTTTTTTGCTGCGGCTTGTGGTTTTTGGCTGTGGCTTGTGACTTTTGGGCTGTTTGTATGAGAGATTATAGAGTAACAGAAACTCACGTGTAGTTTTTGTCGATATAAATGAAGTCAGTAAAGTATGTATTACAATTAACAAGTAGACCCTATCTTGAAACAGTACTCCATTTAAAAGCTAATTACTGTAGAAAAGCTAAAAAGTAGCTTTTAGAAGCTGAAAAGAACAGGGCATTTCTATTTTTTCTATTTTTAATTTTTTTAATTTTAATTACGCTAAATAAGTTAGCTTCAGCTATAGTATAATTTCAGTCGTAAGTCACAGTTTTTCAGCTTAACCGAACGAGACTAAAGAATGTAAATTGAACAGGATCCTAGATTTGCTTCATGCGAAGGTTATCTGGAGTGACTGCTTTCGTGTGGCCGTTTTTGCTCGGAGTGATAGTACTATCTATACGACGCATTGCTGCTCTGTAGCTGTAGAGCGCATGATGCCAGGCTGCGCGTTCATGAGTTGCAGACAGCGTTCTGTTTTCTAGTCACCCCCCTACCCTAGTTGTATTTTCTGTGGGGCATTGAATGAACACGGTTCCTGTTGGAGCGATCAGGTTTAGAAAGATACGCTCTTTTCAACCTACGGATTATGATTTATGACATTTTTAATAAATAAATAGAACAATTTCTTTGTTATTTTTTGTTGGAAATATAGGCAATATTTTAATTCCAAATTTTACTAGAAGGTAAATATAATAAACAGTGATGTAAAACTTACTACTAACAACAGACTGCTCATCATATTTCAAAATATACGCAAGAAAATATAGTAACAAAGTCGAACGAACGCGCGAACGACTTACTTTTTCGCCTGATGAAGAACAGAAAGCAGCGCAGGCTTGACGCAGTGCAGAACGTAGAAGATACAGTGCAGTGAGTGGTCGCGCAGGTGTACGCTGCTTAGAAACCTTATTGCCGTCCCGTGCAAGAACTCTCTGCGGCAACGGTTCGAAGATAGCCGCTCTCCCTCCTTCTAGGTGCACGCCGGGAAGAAATGTCGGCAAGGTTCAGAAAGCACAGTACTCGAGCACAAAATCGTAGAGAAGAAAAAAATGGAGGCAGTGAGATTCTCACACACACTCTGGATGTCTCCAGGCATATATATAGACATACTGATAACTGACATGATTAAAATAACCATTTACCCACTGGTAACTGACACATTCAACCAGCTCTACCCATATTCAAGGAGTGGTGAAGAGTCCACCTTATAAATCGGTCTTCCTCATCTTGCCTTAACAATATGGTATTAAACCATGCATGCTTTGGAATTAAGGAAATGTACCATAATTATATGGACCAATTTCTAACATTTTTAAGCGGTTTGTCAGAATTGTCTCTGGAAAACAGTTTATCAGTATTCGATTTATTCGTATAGATACTCATGTTATGACTAAAAGTTATAAACTATAGTTATAAGTTATCGTCCGTAGCCAAAAAGAACATTACCCCAAAAGAAGATTGAGTTCCCACACCATTATTAAGTCAGTTTGGCCGATTTCGATTTTTATGAATTATGCACGAACATATAACGTGCACCCCCATAACTTCACTATGATGACAAGTTCGATCGGACGCCGTCGCCTCCGGCAATGATACGGTGACACCGCGCATGCATGGCTGGTGGCTTCAAAATCTCGTGCTTCGCTCAAAGAAACCAGCGCACGCCCACATGCGCGGACAGAAAAAAAAAGGCGGAGGCGACGTCGCCAGGCGGCGAAAGATGTTAACTGAACGCACGCCTGGAGGACTAATTCGTGGTCGTGGTTGGCGCGGCGATCGGACGATCGATGGCACTTGACGCTAGGGACGGTGCACCAGCTCGCCGCCACTTGACGCTAGAGCTGCTATTGGGTTGCATATGATAAACTCAAATCTATATATAATTTTATTCATACTTATTTGCTGTGATATTACTTATATCCAACTGAAAAAAAATATATCCAATAGGTTTAGGTAACCCAATGGGTAAAGGAGAAGAAAAAAGAGAGGTCAAATCAACGAGATTTATGTAGGATCGTATACCATAATTGATCTAGATTGTTGCATGTGTGCACGGGGTTATTGTTTGGTTCTAAACTTAGGATCAATGACTTGGTTGCATACATTTTACATGGTGATGACTTTATGTATTGTGGGAAGCTACTTGTTGATTTGCTTATTTGTGTTGGTTGTAGGACTTCGGAGCTTGGTCGTGGCGAGGTGTTAGAGGACTGAGACTAGGCACAGGGTGATACTGAGGTCTATAATGGTTAAGGAGACGCTAAAGATGACCGAGGCTATGCGGGGTGGTTGCAAACCGAGACGATGAGGAACCGGAGCGGGAGCTTCCGGTGATGGACATGACGGGCAATGGCAAGGTAGACCAGGACTAGACTCAGAGAGGAGCCGAGGTCTTGTGCGCTCAAAGAAGTCGGGTGCTCGCCATACGCAATGGGAAGCTTCGTGAAAAATGGTAGAGGGGCATTTTGGTAAATTTCACAATATCGAAAAGGTGACGGTGTGTGAAACCACAACTTAGCCTAAGTGGTTTAGGTCTTGCATATGAGAAAGTGAAACCCAGTGTTATATGGAGTTAACAGGTTTCTCCTATTGTGATAGCGGATTGGATCCACTAAAGGTTAGGTGGCTGGTTGCCTACCTATAAAAGAGGGTTGGTATGGAGACAAATATGGGTATCCCATTCCCATTCAATCTAACCCATCTCTCTTGTGTTTTCTTGATAGGGTTAGGGTTTTGAGAGATGAGCACTTTGTGCCTTTTGTCCTCCTAGATGGAGTGGCTGTAAAGCCGACCATCTCAAGTAAGCAATACATTAATCTTTGAGTGTCCTCTTGGTTCTATCTTGTCTTAATTGATTTGCTCTTGTTTCGGTTGATTTTGATCTCTCCTCTTGCCTCTTTGTGATCTTGTTGTGTCAAGTACGTGAATGACGGGAGATGATTTTGTGAAATCAATCTCCAATCATTCAGGCACTTCAATAGCAACATCATCAACAAACCCTGTTTTGCCTGATTCATGGCCTCTTCGAGCAATTTCTGGTTCAAGGGTTTTGGGGTGATATTCTTTGGTGTTCTGGCATGCTATGACATGTGGGAATTCATCAAGTGCCATCTTGGCCATGATCTACCCACGAGCGGGTTGTATTCACCGATTATGATTTTGGCTCTATTTTCGCGCGTTTTTCTTTCAATTGCAAAAAGGTCGGAACTTTGACAGCTATTCTCTTTATTGTTGAATTGAATATGTTCATGTGACCTCAGGCAATTCTTGTACGAAATTTCACGGTTTTTGATTCAGTCAATCAAAAGTTTTGTTGATTTGTGATTTAGCGGTCGTGCTGAAAACCCTGTTCATTCTGATCGTAGTACCACAGTCACTGGCTTTCGATCACTTTGGTTTTCGACCACTCACTGGTCATTGACCACACTGGTGGTAATTTGACTTGCTTCGATAAGGTTTTGGACTACTCACTAGTCTTCGACCACTCTGGTTTTATTTCGACTTGCTTCGACTATACTGGTTTTCGACCATTCACTGGTCATCGACCATTCAAGTCATGTTTCGATCACTCTCAGGTCATCGACCATGTTGATTTTGGACCACTCACTGGTATTTGGGCACGTTGGCTTTCAACCACTCTGGCCATGTTTCAACTTATTTCGTCTATATTGGTTTTCAATTATTCACTAGTCATCGACTACTCAAGATGTGTTATAGCCACTCAGGTTTTAGATTCTCACTGGTCATCGACCATCTGAGTCTTTTAAATACTTAGAATTTTTTTTTTAAAGACATCACTCACCCTCTCTATGGCTTGTCCGGTTCAGCGCGGGCAAACATCAGAGTTGGTGTTGGAGTCGGATCGTAGGTAGAGGAGGCAGCAGCAGCACCAGGAGAGGCGCAAACGTGGAATCGATGGAGACGGAGTAGATGCGGTGACCCGTACATCTGGATCGGAGAAGGCTCACCGGTCACCGCTTACACCTTCCTCTCCCGCATCCTTTTTTTTTTATTCATGATGATGATTCAATCTGCTTTTTTTCCTTGAATGATTTATGCACGAGACGCGATTCGGTGGACATTTTGTGGTCTCTCTCCCGATCTGGATCTGTTTGTACGAATTTTGGTCAGTTTCTCTTCGAGATTGGATTATCTTATTGGATTGTGAGTGCTAGTGTTTTAGCGCTGAACTTTCTTGTTGCTTTTTTTGTTAAACTAGTGCAAAATGTATAGAATGGCCTCTTTAAATTGATAAAAGTAACACCTAGGGTTAGGAATTCCATCAGACTCTGCGCCTGTTCTTTTTAGCTGCGGCTTGTGGCTTTTAATTGCTGACTTGTGACTTTTAAATTTGTTTATACGAGAGATTACGGAGTAACAGAAATTCACGTGCGGTTTTTGCCGATATAAATGAAGTCAGTAAAGTATGTACTACAATTAACTAGTAGGCCCTATCTTGAAAAAAAAATACTCTATTTAGAAGCTAGTTACTGTAGAAAAACCGAAAAGCAGCTTTTAGAAGCTGAAAAGAACAAGCCCTCTATTTACAGCACATTCTATATATTTTGCTGCAGGGCAGTTTGAGAACAGACCAAGCACTGATGTGTACTTTTTTTTTTCCGCAATAGCTATGTAGCATTATTTTGTATTTGAAGATTACTGAGACAAGCAAGGAAGATAATTTTGACCAGTTTACGTGGTAACATTGTTTATTTAGGAAGTAAGTAAAGTGAATAACTTAGACCCTTTGCTTCAAAATTAATTTAAGTTGCATTTGAAGATAGCTCAAGCTAGCAATGAAAGTAACTTTGGTCAGTTAAGCGGATAATATTTTTTGTTTGCCAGCATTTCACATATATTCCTGGACTTGGTGACCAAAGATGATAACTTAAGAAGAATATGCCACCAACTTTCCTCATCTCCTCGCGCATTCTGGTCACCCCTCTCTCTCTATCACTTGCTCTCTAATATTTGATGTATGAAGTTGATCAGACAGTAAATTCTATCTTATTATTTTTATAACTATGTTATAATACACAGATCTCTATCCAGGAACAAACGAAGCCAGAGTGGGAGACGGTAAAAAAAAGCCAGCTCGTTAGATGAACAAAGCTCGAGTCATGCGTTCGGCCAATTTGGGCCGTAAATGGCTAGCAGCCCAGGCAGTGTATGGAGGAGCACGCACACGGAAAAATGGAAAGGGTCCAGGGCGTCGCGCGTTAGCACTATTCCGCGACCGGTTCTCTTTTTATTTTATTACCCCAACTGTGTCTTAAACTACTTTTTTGGATTTTTATGTAGTATTGGGTTTTATGTAGCAATTAGTTTACTTGAAAATTTTATATTTACGACGAAAGATAATAATTTATTTATACTTCAGCAGCTACACGTGCCTGCGTCGTACCACACGTCAATATCCCATCGCGTCACCGGCAGAAAGTTCGACCGGACACGCACCGAATTATCACTTGGAGGAAGAAACCAAGAAAAGCAAGAGGAAAGCGGGTTTCTGCGGCGCTTAATCCGGGACGTTACCTCCTGCAAATACTCCCCTACACATGACTACTTCATGTCATCAGTCTCCTTTCGGCCTTCTGCTTTAGAGGATGAGAAACCGAGAGCCTTCGGATTTTGCTTTTCCCAGCTCTTGATTTTGGGTTCGATTTGTAACCACTAGCTCAATGTAAGGTCGGAGTACGCTGTGACTCGGATTGGGCTAGGACTTAGCCGATAAGCTACCAGACCTGTCAGAGATATGGGGCCTGTTTTTTTTTTTTTTTGCTACGGTTTGTGATTTTTGGCTTTTGGCTGTGTCATGTGGCTTTTGGACTGTTCGTGTGAGAGATTACAGAGTAACAGAAACTCACGTGTGATTTTTACCGATATAAATGAAGTCGATACAGTATATACTATAATTAATTAGTAGATCATATCTTAAAAAAATATTTTATTTAAAAGCTAATTATTATAGAAAAAAAAATCAAAAAACAGCTTAGAAACCGCAAAGAATAATGCCATGAACGCCTACTGGAAAGCTTCGTTCTCTTTGGTTTGTAGGAGAGCACATCCTGTCTCGAGAGTTGGTGCTTTTCTAGCACACCCTGACTCGAAAGCTGGTGCTTTTATTGTGCTAGTACCCCGACATGTGAAAGCTGGCACGGTTGAACCTGACCTCTCGAAGAGATCCCCACTCAACTTCTGGATTATTTTTTTTATTTTTACTAAATTTTATCTTTTTCTAATTTTTAGTTTTTTAGTTTTTTATCGGTTTTTTCTATATTTATTTGTATTGTCTGTGATTGGCTAACATGTTTTTTCTATTTTAAATTTTTTAAATTTAATTACATCAAATAAGCTACCATCAGTTACAGTGTAATTTCAATCAAGTACAGTATAATTTTAACCATAAAACATTTTTTTAACCGAAATAAGTGGTCTGTAATACACCCCTACCCATCCCTTGGGAAAAAAAGGTAGCACCGGTAACTTATCACCCCTGGAGCAGCAACTCACTTGGAGACTGAATAATCAAGACAGTTGAGAAAAATCCAAGATGAACGCCCTTGTTACTTCCGTATTACGTTTGGCTCCAAGATTAATCAACCGACAGTTCAGAAGATCGATAATCTGCACAGTTTTTCCATCACTTTACCCTATTTCTGAAGTGCAATTCAAGTCTTTGGTTTTCCATTCATGCCCTGACACGTTCGTTGATCCGTCACGATCCGTCGCCTGAACCGATCCGTCACGATCGCATGAGCTTACGAGTCACGTCCTTGTCTCTGATGTCACCCGCACAGCAATCTGGGTGGTCCGTTGCGTCGGTTTCCTCTGCGGTTGCAACTCCGGAGAAATTGAGCCGCGCATCTGCGTTCGGTGAGTGATTCGTCAACTCGGAGCAGCTCACGAAAAGCCACCACGCAACGGCTTTTCGGTTGCTGGATCAACCAGGAGGCAGAAAACCCAAAAGCATCCGGTGTTGTTCCCATCACGTTATCGTAAATCGCTGCTAAGGACATCAGAGATATCGTATCAACTTACGTGTTCGCGTTAAGCTTCGATGTTACTATTTTCAGGTCTTCCATGGGCCTATTTTTTTTCTACGGTTTATGGCTTTTAGCTGAAATTTTAAATTTTAGCTGTTTGCGATAGAGATTGTGGAGAGAGATACTTACTTGCGATTTTGTTTGATACAGATGTTAAACTTTTAACGTGTACTACAATTAACTTATAGATCCTGTCTTGAAAAAATATTCCATTTAAAAGTTAGATACTGTAGCAAAAGTCAAAAGCCGCTTTTGGAAGCTAAAAAGATTAGACCCGCAGCATGGCAAAGTGAACTGATTCTATTGAGTCATGTGATCGCTAACACTGTACCTACGGCAGCGACAGAAGATTGGACGTACTTCTCACGGTGTGTAACTCGCTGGGCAAATGAATTCTTCTAACCGGTGCGACCAAACCATCGACAACGAGACGGTTGTTTCCGGATCACCGGTTCCAATTGTTTTCCCGACATCCAACCGCCAGAAAGCAACCTGCAGGCAGGTGCGGTTGGTGCGACGACAACGCGAGCTCAAATCACGATGGGGAGATTCAGATCCCGCCGAGCCGACGACAGCGAAGCCCGGCCGGCGTTGCAGCGTACAGCAAACAGCAATTTGCAGCTGGCCACTCCTACTGCTTGCACTTCTAAAAGTTGACGGTTCAGGTATCTAACAGAGCAGGGATCAATGGCAGACGATGCACAGGCGTGAAGCTGAGGGATTTTCAGCAGAAGGATATAAGGAATATCATCATACACAAGGCCACAGTTTATTCAGGGATATCTGTACATATGTTGCATCTCCGTCCAGCTATGATCGTATAACTTTTGCTCGTTACAGAAGCAGTTCTTGCCGAGCAGTGTCGCTGCTGCGCCCTTTGCAGCTTCAGTGTGGTGAGCCATGAGCTAACGGACCTTACCGGGTGCTCAACTTCACTAGCACACTGTTCCTATCGGCTGTAAGAATGTTCTCAAACTACATACATGACTTGACAAATGGCAATCATAACTACAGGGGCATGTACAGCATATACACAAGGAACCGGGAGGCTGGAGAGCAGTTTACATAGAGCCGACCAGGAGCTTACGCGAGAGCCTCATTCCGTTCTTTCCAGTTAAGGAGACCTGCAATAAATTGTATGGAATACCACCAGTCAGTGCTGAGATCAAGGTTACCTTGGGCTGGTGAGCTTCTGTATCAAATGAACACATATGTATAGTGGTTGGATTAACATGAGCAGCGAACAGCATCCAGGAACGTAAATGTGCAGTATGCTCACATGATAAAGTAAAGATGGAGTAAACTCAAAAGTGACAAAGTCAGGTATATGTATTTTTCTTATTCTCCCTGAAGAGATATATGAAGGATGCAAGCATGAAATATCAGACTGAAATAGGGAAAATGCAAAGCATGGAGCATAACAAAAAGACCAAAATCTGAAGGTAAAGAACATATCCAACTCCTACCAACAGAATATCCTCATCGGTCCCAAAGGATTTGCGGGCCTCATCTAAGCTCTTCATTGGCACCCTTTCACGCTTTCTGAAAGAATCAACAAATTGCTGAATTGACAGAAATTTCATAAAAAGATACATGGAGACATGCACATAAAGTTCTAGTGAAAAAAAATATAGCCTTAAGTACCTCAAGTTTCTGATTCAATTTTTGCCACTGTTTTCTGCTAATGTAACAGATACAAATGGAGGCTACCATTAAGTATCAGCTCATAGCAGAAGGTGGCGCCACTCAGTTTATACAAACTTTTGGTTGTTGCAACTTGCAAGACAGCTAATAAAGCCACATGTAGTTTTGTATCCCGGCTCAGTATGAAGCCAGTTCTACAAAGCTTATTAACTATTTACATACTTGCCATATGAGTTATGCAATTATGGAGAAGAAAACAAGTAATATCCAGACTTATGAAGCACACAGATGATTCATCCCAACATTCATATGTGAAAGCTGCAAATCATATCATTGAAGAGCTGAGAGCACAAGGTCAATATTAGGTACCTAGAACTGGCAGGATCCCTTATCTCAAATTCGCAAGCATCAGCATCATATCCACATATTACAACATAATGCCCTGCAAAAGGGAGCATTACTCACCGGGTTAAATAACATTTACAGGAACTAGTAAATTCGAAGTTACAAGAAACAAAATGAATATTGGACAATGCTACCCTATTGATGTCCGGAGCGAGCGAAAATATCAGATGCTTCTCGTATCCAGATCCACCCATCTCAGCCCATGACTCATCTTCAGACCCACCCATCACCATGATTCCAGCCCCCCCTCCCCCCCTCTCAACTGCTCCCAATCCCATTCCGCACTCATCCCTTCATTTGGCTCTTCTTTCCAACCGCCTTGACCCCTCCTCCCCTTTGGCGGCTTGCCAATAGATGGATGCTCGATGCCACAGCCATGTTCCCCCCCATTGACCGGTGAAGAGAGGTCGGCGCAGCACGCCGGCCGTGCGCTTGACAAGCAGCCGAACGAGCATTAGGGCGACGGATGGTGTACGGAGGGGCCGCTGACGAGGCATTAGGGTGAGCAGAGGGCACCAGACTACTTTCACTTCCGCCAGATCTTGAATTATCAGCGACGAGCACCAGACCAGCTATCTCCTCCTTGGACGAGCACGAGATGTTGCAATAGGTTATTTGTGTTGTTGTGAGTATTTGTTCCTATTGTTGCAATGATGATTTGTAAAGTTTTGCGTGGATTTTCAAGTTGTTGCAAATGTATTTTGCGATTGTTGCATCTACACCTTCAGGATGTTGCAACGTTTGTACCAGAGATTTTGTGGTTGATTTGTTGCACAAGAGTTCTTTATTTGCTGCAGTAGTTATTGCTGATTGTTGTACATGAGATCTTATATGTTGCATGACAAGAGAGGCATTTATTGTTCCTATATTTTTTTGTTGTACCTACATATTTTTTTTGTTACGATGGGTTGCCATTTTTTTTGCAATTTTTTGTTGTATGGGGATTTGTTGCAACCGGAGAGTTTTTTGTTGCACCACCAATGATACAATGTTGTGCCGCTTAGTTTTTTGTTGCATAGATATGATTGTCCAGAGATGGTCTCTTAAGTGAGATCGAGAGGATTAGGAGAGCGTATGAAAAGCAAGCTCTACAACTGCAGCAGCCTCCCATACTAATAAAAATAAGTTCACGGTCTTCTATCTGGAGTGACTTTGTCCTTGCCATCAAGCATTAGAAGCACTTTTCCTTGATGCTTACAGTTGTGCAGGAGCATAGGAATGCAAGGAGCTCGACAAAGAAATCTGAGCTCCATACTTCTACTAGGGAAAAGAAGAAGAGATTTGAGCATCCAATTGGCAAATATATGGTAACGATATATTGGTATGTGAATTTACACTATGGTAAGCACAAATTTAGTTTCTTTTTTGCTGCATAAATACATATTAGCACGAATTAAACTACTGAAGTTGAATACTTGCATCTGATCAGCGGGAGTTCTGCATTGCTCCAACATGACGATATGAAAAAACTGTAGTGTTTGTAATTTAGATAAGCAAACTAGAAAACCATGAACACAAAAATGCATGACACTAAGACTTGGTTCTCGTTCCAAAAAAGAAATTGAAATAGCTCCTTTTTGAAAGACAGAGTAAAGGTTCCAAAAGAGGAGCATAAAATGACTCACCCATGTAATCTGACTCTTCATTGAACTGTTGCACATCATGTACATCACTCATCCAAGAGGAACTGCATCCCAAAATCCAATTATCATTACATTCTGTCATTGCCCGTTTCAAATAATGTAGGGCCAGTTATTTTCTCAGTTGGACTTACCAGAATTTTGCGCTTCAAAAATGAAAAATGAAGCAGTAAATTGTTTTGTTTTTTGAAAAGAACATATGTGCATACACGCATGGATAAAGACTTAATCTTTATCATCACACAGAAAAGTATATTCATCCTAAACCATTTTCAAGGACAAACTATAGTCTGCTCTGATGTACTCCCCCCAGTTCCCAAGTAAATTGGAAACAGAAATAGTACCAACCGTAAATTTACATTGTTCACCTGCTTGATCACCATTATGACTACATAACATGGTGCTATTGCAAAAAATAATAAGTTAACAGTCACCTGTTGATCATTAATCAAAAGAACTTGGGACACTGTTGCAAAATAATAATAAGCTAACAAGTCACCGGTTGTTCATTAATCAAAAGAACATGGGACATTTCAGTTACACCAGAAATTAGGTTGATTCCATGAATCAATACTGAAATGGTCAGGTCATTTTTAAGCACAAATAGAGTAAGTTTGTCCACCCAGAAGACTTCTTATTGCATAAATTGCTTATGTAAAATATCATGCCCCATTGATGATTCCAAATGCCAAGCGAAAATATAAGAAAGTGATGTTTATGAGTAAAAGTAAAACTAGAAGGAGGTTCATTTCATCTCAGTCTCAACAGCAACAACAACAAAAATCCCCTTACTTTAACTTTGTTTTGTCCACTAGCGCAATAGCAATGCAGTGCCCGGATAACAGTAGAAAAGCGATATCATATGCACTGATGGATCTGCACTGAGAAATATCATAAATTGCAAAAACTTAAAACCAATGTGAGAAGTACATGAGATATCTTCTTGCACTTTATGACAATTTTCATGAAGCTAGGTGTTGTGAGCATACTTGAATACTAATTCCAGCATCAAGCGCTTTTCCAAATAGCTCATCCACTCGATCAATGTCTTCTTGCAGTTGCTCCTATCAACATCAATCATTTTGAAATTATTACTACAGTGAACTTTAGAAGATTCAGTACGAGCAGTAGGTCATAATGCATACCCTATAAAAGGTTTCAGCAGAATATTGCGGATTTGCTCCAAGAGTCACAGTAAAGAAAGAAAAACTAACTGAAAACTTGTGTAACAAATACGCCAAGTCAACTGTCCAAATGCTGCAAAAACCAAGAGTGTTAGTACATCATCCCATTAACATTCTTTCAATAGGTTGAAATCTTAGAAATTTAAATAATCACTTCAGCTAATTCACAGCATGAATCATGAATTTATGGCAACATTGTGGATGAGTGAACTTATTAGAAAGGAAGTATGGTTGGAATTGCTCAATAACCACTGTCCACTACTGTTTTGCAACATTGTGGATGTGTGAACTTATTAGAAAGGAAGTATGGTTGGAATCGCACAATAACCACTGTCCATTACTGTTTTGCATATTTTTAGAGTTGACATGCCTAAGGTTATTAATAAATTCCGTGCTCCATGCAGCAACAAAGCCAATTATGTCTCCATTCCAAATAACATCCAATACGATAATCATACAGCTCATATAATCGTGTTATACATTAGCGAGAGCAAATCATATCAAAGCAGCCACATGATCTGCTATATGACAGCAGAATATTGAAATGTGGTTTCCATTTTTCATACGCAGGTCTGATTATCAATCCAGTTATTTAAGTGTGCTAGTTATTTTGAAACAACATATACATCATTAGGCTATCTTTTCTATCAACATCTGACCCATTAATCATTTTTCTTCAATCTGAAGCACACAGTGATTAATACTATTAATCCAGATACATTACTTGTGACTATCTCCTTAATCCAAAAAATAATAATATTTGTGACTAGGTGGCTTAGCACCCTACAACTTACAGAGTTAACAGTGTTTCACATTTTTCAGGATTCCTTTGCCCTTCCAGATGTAAATGAACCTTAACCCTGTGATGTCTGCCTGTCCTTATAAACTGTGACTCTACGATTACTCCACTTTTTTAGATAACTAGTCACCTGCTCGCGCTTTGCAATGAAATTTATTAGATATATAGAGAATCATGCTACGAAAGAAGGCTACTCTGATCAGTTGAAAAGTAGAGAGTGATGAGAAGTTGAGAATGGACGGTTGGAGGAGAAGGACGTACGACCACCAACTCATTCTTTTATAATAGTAATTATATATTCCACAAGCAATCCAGCAGCTATGTTTAGTTTTGTGCTTAGCCTTTTTCAATGGACCATGTTTAGAACCAAATCTAACTAAATAAACTGTGCCATGATACCTAAATTGATAACTGAGTAGCACACCCATTTCTTCGCTACTACTACTAGTGCAACAGCTGATCTTACGTATAAAATTCTAATTTCCCACTCCTATAGAGAAACCTTGTGGTGCGGCAGAGCTTCTCGAGATCGGCAATGCCCTCACAGCAATCAATCCCCAGCGTCCTGAGCACCATGAGCACGCAAGCGAGGCCGCAGTCCCAGGTGCAGGCCTGTTGCACATGCGGAACCTAGCATCATCAGCAAACAAACCCAAATGTCAAGCAAAAACTGACATAACGAGAGAAACGCACAGTGAGACAACGAACACTACATGTGTATACAGAACCGCACAGTGAGGCAAGAATTGCAACATGTATACAGAACCGCAGAGTGAGGCAATAATTGGGCGCTAAAGAGGGAAACAGAGAGAGAGGAGGAGAAACTGACATCCACGAAGTAAGATTGGCGTGCTAGAGGAATCTGCCCGCCAGGAGGCGGGGCGAATCCGGCCCCTCGCCGCCGTCTCCCGCCACCTTGAACAGCTTGTCGGAGATGAAGCAGAGGGGCCACATGACATCATCAACCGCAAGAGCACGACCAAATCCCCTAAGCTCGTTCTCGGGCAGCAGCTCGCTCGGGCCGGCCAGGGCAGGGCAAGAACCAGGCTAGGCGACGACTCTCCTCGCCGTCCGAACCCGGAGGAGAAGAAGAGGAGGAAGACGAGGCAGGGAGGGAGCGTGGTGGGGTGGGGTGGAATCGCGAATTCGCGATGGCGGAACGATTGGCTTGGGGCTTGGCTGGCTCGTTGGTTGGTTGGAATGATTAAAATACGGCGACGCGGCACCAGAAGGATCGGTGGGATGGGAGCGGCGCCTTTAAAAGTAGGGCCTTTTGCTTCGAGAGCTGGTGTATTTTCTAGGCGTTTCCCGCGACCGGTGGGATGGGAGGCGAGGCCAAGTTGGAGGGAAGAGAAGCGAAGAGAAGAGAAGACAGGGATTGGGGAGGGAGGGAGGGAGGACGACGACGAGGGGGAAACTGGCTGGCGTCGTGGGACGGGATTTTACCGCCGCGCGGCGTCTGGTGCGCTGCTGCAATGGCAATCGTGCTCGTGCCGTGTTGGTTGCTGGATCCAACGGGCTTGGGGCCCCGGATACGGGCGCATGCTTAACTCTCGGTTGACCGGAGCCGCCGAGTTGGGTGGTGCCGTGGTGGTGCTGGGCGACCATTGGCCTGTGCGGGGATCCGGTCGGGCTGGGCGTGTGGGGGCGTGGGAGAAAGCTGGGATACTCTACATTTTGTGGACTAGATATTTTTTTTATTAATCTCAAAATAAATTACCGTGTTCACTCATAAGGGATCGAAATTCTCACGTTAATTACAGAAAAAAAAGAAAATGATTCACACCGTTGATCGTTGTGGGTCTAGATTATAACTATCTGCATTAAAAGAAAGAGTCCATATCAAATACAATCTCAAAAATAACTAAAATTCGGAATAAAAAATAAAATAAAATAAAATAAAATAAGCACTTTGATTTACATAAGAATTCCTAAGTAAAATCCCTAAATAAAAATAATTTGGAATAAAAATTGGCAATTGGATTCGTATATGATTCCAACAAAAATAATTAAAATTTGGAATAAAAAATAAAATTAGCAATTTAATTTCGATACGAATTCCAAAGTAAAATCTCTAAATAACTGCAAATCAGAATCAAATTAAAAGAAAAATTATCAATTGGATTTGTATGCAAATTCCAACAAAAATAATCAAAGTTCCTAGTGAAAAACAAAAAAATGTGATTTGATTTCCCAACAATTACAAAGTAAAAAACCTTAAATAAATAAAATCCAGAATACATTAAATAAAATTAACAAATTAATTTGTATACAAACTCCAATAAAAAGCAACTAAAATTTTCAATAAAAATAAAAAGTTATAACAAGGATAGTATGAATGGTGTTAGACAAGACTACAAAAGAGTGTAATGGTATCGATTTGCCAACAATAAGACATTGACCCACCAGGAAGTAAAGAGCAGAGGCGATGATGGGGAAGATAAGGACAATGTCGTGCTACTTGCCGAAGTCGTTGAAGAGAAATGCTAGAGTTGAAGGAGACAAGGGCCACGATGACAAGTGATGAGTGTCAGCATTGTTGAAGAAGTCAGTGCCTAAATAAGCTCGATAATAGTGAAGCTTTGGCAGATAGAAGATGGATTTTTGCATTGAAGATATGATACAATGATATTGAGCCATCAGGTAGCTAGGAGCGTGCCATCGTTGGTGAGGGGCACGACATCACCGGTGATCATGAAAAGATTCTTCATATTGTTAGACAACGATTAAAATAAACATGTTGACATCAGTAAAGATGGGAGGTCACCGTAGTTAGTGAGAAAGACATAGCGTTGAGGTGGCCAATGTCAAAGAAGAGGAGTGGTCGACACGAGATAAGAGGATATTGAGCACGTATAACATCATGCATGTGAATATACATGCATGTATCTATACAAATAAAAACACAGATGTATAGAACCAGAGAAGCAAAGTGATGCGGGGTGCCCAATCCTTACGATGTAGGATCGATAATGATAACTTGATTCGTGCAACCTGATGAACCGATGACACTAACCACTTTTAGAATAACAACTTGTGATAAAATAATTCACCCAACCACACGCTAGTGATCCCGTCTACCTGACCACAAAGCAAGCGTGTTGCAGCTCCTGAGAATCACAAGGAATCACAAGGATAACGATGTAGAGAAAAATCTAATTCCCCTCTAGGTTGCAATCAGAAGGCAAACTCTAGAAAGAACAAGTGTATAGCTCTCTCTTGAAAGTAATAGTTTAATCGTGGTCTACCAAAAAGTTACGTATTACAAGGCTTATATAACCCATGGGAGGCCGCAAGGTCTCCTACATAATTCCTAAGTATTTTAGTCTCGGACTCTCACAAAAAGAAAATAAAATAAAAATCCATGATGCTTTTGAAGATAAATCCTCCTCCATTACGTAGTCATTGAAATAAGCTTTCAAACGAATCCAAGATCACCTCAATCGGACCTCGTATATGAAAGTTATTGCCTTTATATGCCAGGTATACGGTCAGAGATACAGTCATACTGTTCCGAACACCTCCAAGTCAATCAAACGTCTGCAAGCGTCTCCAGCCAATCCAACGGTAGGATCATTCGGCCTAGTCCAAACGTTATCATCAATATCAATCGTCCAAAGTTGATCGAACGACACAGAAGGACGAACGTTCGGAGCGGTCCAAACGTCACAGTCGCTATCGACCATCCAAAACCAATCAAACGTCGTGGAATAAACGAACATTCGGAGCGGTCCGAACGTCTCTAAGGTGATCGGGTGGTCCGTTGAAGATCGGACGGTACAACTCATTTGGAGTGGCACAAATGTTTCCAAGGCGATCGAGCGGTCCGTGGAAGATCGAACGACACGATCGTTCAGAGCAGTTCGAACGTCTTCGAAGCATCTTAGCATCCAACGCTGATTGGACGGTCCTGAACACATGTGAGGTCGAGCAGACCAATCCGATGGTAGTTTTTGATACCAGTTAAAATTGTTTGAATGTTTGGAGCATCTTTGTGAGTTCAATTGAACTTGTGGACGATCCGACATAGTGATGAGACTTGAACGTGTCTTCTCATCTAATTTAAATAATATTCTAACTCAGTTTCACTCGGTGGAGAAGACGGAAGACAACTGTGTGCACGTGTTTGGTAATGGCTTCCGGACGACTGCTTGATGGAAGTCCGGCCCCTTGTCATGGAGCCCAAACTGCCCATGTCGGTGTCGTCGTTGCTCCGGCGGAAGTCGCTGGTCGTGGCCCACGTCGGTGACAACTCATGGACTTGGTAGAGCGATCGGTGTTGCTTGGCGTCAGCTGTGACTTGCGACATGATGTGCCGGGCTAAACTGGCCGAACCATAACCCAATCTCTAGAGCTTGATGCGGTCGAGTGAACGACCGAGCAGATATTGGCATTTGGGCCATGATCAATTCTCTAAGTTAGATCGCCACCAAGCCCAAACGTGCTGGGCCGTACTAGATAGTGCTGGGCACGACCATATGGGCCTGGCCTTTCGGCTTTCGAGAAAAGTGAAAAGCCCACAAGCTCTGCAAGTACCGGTGCAAGTTAGGCACGTGGCTGTCTGCGACACCGCCCTGCCGCGGCACGTGGCTGACAAAAAAGTTCACCGTATGCCGAGGCGTTTGTTGCGTGACAGTACAAATCATGAATAGCTAAGCTTTACAGGTGTGCTGTGCGTACTATTGCACAGGAGTGGCGTGAGCAGCAACCTCCGTGGGACGGACAAACGAGGTAGTGCTTATCTTGTCTGAGCAAAAGCAATAAAGTCCGTCGAGCTAACATTAGACGAACACGAGGGAAACCGACAGAAATCGTGGCCCGTCGCGTGCAGGAGACCCGAGGAAGAAACGTTCCTCTTATGTGGTGATCGGTTCGGCTGAAAGTTGAAAGTTTATGGCTGAAAACACTGTAGCTGATTGAAAAAACACATGAATGATGAGGTTTATTTAACATAATTAAATTTAAAAAATTGAAAATATAAAAATATGTTAGCCCATCACGCATAACGCAAACAAATACGAGAAAAAAAGAACCGACAAAAAAGCTCAAAAAAGTCAAAAATTCAGAAAAAGACGAAATTATGAATAATGCAAAAATAAGCTTAAACCATAAGCTTAAGTCATATTGAACACAGCCTTAGTCTCCACCGTTTTCACGCCGATGGTAGATCGAAAAGCAACCTCGTGGTCTACGCCGCGGTGACTCCAGCGTGACCGTCTGGTTTTGCCTCTGAAGTCTAAAGGGTGGCTCAAGCGACCGTCCTAGTCCCAACCAACGCGCGCCCAGTTCCTCACAGGCTCGCCGCTCTAATCCAACCCATCCCACCAAACAACCGATACGCCGCGCCCACGTCAAACTGCCCAGCACACCGCGTGGCGCACCGATGACGGAGCAGCGAGGCGCCCTCCCTGCCGTGCCGTGCCGCAGCCGAACACGGTACGTGCAAAGATTCCAGTGCACGAGGCAACAAACGTTGGAGTACACGTCACCCCCACCCTCCGACGGCGCCCGATGTCCAGGGTCTGGTCCCGACTACTCCCACAGTTCTTTCTTTGTTTTTAATAATAAATCTAATAATATAATTTTTACATAGTCAAACTAAATAGTTTTAAGTCTATTGGCGGTACAAATTCTAAAAAGTTCAGTAAAAAATAAATGCAGAGAGTAACTCTGCTCATTTTGGTTTCTCCATTGGGTTTTTGGTTTCTAACTTCTAATTTCATAATTCCATCCTTTTCTAACATTTTAGCCTTTTTGAACTTTTTTGTCTTTGTTTTATGTATTCCTTTCATTGTTTATGGTGGAATAATTTGTTCTTTTATTTTTATTTTTTTAAAATTTAATTACGCTAAAAAATCATCAGTAGTTTCCATACAAAATAAGCTAACTACAGTATCATACAGTAAAAAAATAAGCTACAAACAAAAAAACCCAGTAAACAGTAAATGTAAAAGCACCCAGCGGAAAACGACGCGCGCGGTGGAACACCCGCGTGCCGACGCAACCCCCTTCCGGACGGTGCGTATTGTCGGCGTGAGGAGCTAAGTCACGCGTGACTTAGCTCTCTCACTCATCCATCCATCGGATGAGCGATCAGATTTTAGCTTTTTAGTTTTGATTTTTTGCTTCTAGTTTTAGTTTTTATTTTTATTTCTTTCTAGATTTTTCTTTTTATATTTCTTTATATTATCCGTGTTAAAATAATCTATTTTTAAAAAATAAGTTATTTTAAAAATAGATTATTTTAACACAGATAATATAAAGAAATATAAAAAAGAAAAAATCTAGAAAGAAATAAAAATAAAAAACTAAAAACTAGAAGTAAAAAAAATCAAAACTAAAAAAAGCTAAAATCTGGATCGTTTATCTGATGGATGGATGGCTGAGAGGAGCTAAGTCACGCTGTGACTTAGCTCCTCTACGTCAGACAATCCCGCTCGCCCGGACAAGGCACGCGGCTAGTTTCCTTCCAAACGCCGACCCAGACCCAGGGGCCAGGGCTCCTTTTATAAACTTCCCTCTCTACCTCGGCTCGCCCCACTGAGCAGGTGGCGAGCGAGGAACCGACAGCGCAGGGGTTTTGATCTGATCGGGCGAGCACGATGGCCGGCGGCCGTAGCGGGGACGGGGAGCGCAAGATCGGGGTGGCGATGGACTACTCGGCGAGCAGCAAGAGGGCGCTGGAGTGGGCCACTCAGAACCTGCTCCGCAGGGGCGACACCCTCGTCGTCCTCCACGTCCTGCACCACGGCGGGGAGGAGGCCAAGCACGCCCTCTGGTCCAAGTCCGGATCCCGTAAGAGCTAGCACATCCCTCACCTAGAGCTCTCAATAATTTGCTTCGAGCTCTTCGATCTCTTGGTCGGTTCAAATTAATGTAGTCGTCGCGTGCTCGATCCCCCGCAGCGCTGATCCCTCTCTCCGAGTTCCGGGAGCCGGCGGCGATGCAGCACTACGACGTGCGGTCCGACGCCGAGGTGCTCGACATGCTCGACACCGCCGCGCGCCAGATGGAGGTATGTGTGCGGTGATTGCGCTCTCGTAGGCGTGTCACAACTTTGATCAACCGTGGAGGAAGGAAACTAACTAGATGTTATTCGTTCCCATTCTGATCAGCTGACGGTGGTGGCGAAGCTGTACTGGGGCGACGCCAGGGAGAAGCTCTGCGAGGCGGTGGAGGAGCTCAAGATCGACACGCTCGTTATGGGCAGCCGCGGCCTCGGCCCGATCCAGAGGTATAATATTACTACTTTTGCAGTGCTGCCTCATCGAGAATCGAATGTGCAATCCTTTGATCATAGAGCCCGAATTTGCTTGTTGCTAGTATCTTGTTTAGATGGGCAATGTTCGTGGAGAAGTGCTTTTATGCTTTCCTCTCTAGACAGACTAGCATTAATATCAAAATATATAAAAAGTTAAGTAACATCTATTCACATTCATTGTGCTTTAAAAGTTGAATAGATAAGTTGCATAATAGGTCAATGTCTGTGGTACAGTACTTAAATCACAATACCTTACAGCAATGCACACCTGGGCCGATGTGCTTTTCTGATATTTCTGATTATACCTTGCATTATTGCATCCAGTGAGATTGGAATATTGAGCTTTACTTGTTTTTAGGTCATCATCAAGTGTTAGTCTTGCAAATTATTAACTTGCACGAGGCATAAGCACCGTCATTGAGACATCTCCATCGTGATTACCGAAATTGTTTATGCTGTCATGTGAAACTGCCTTTGATATTCAAATGCTCTTATTACAGTTTGAGCATAAGAATGTTCTAGATAGAGTTGGGTCAACAACTACAATGTTTGTGCTATTCAAGATCCAGAATAAAAGAAGTATTACCAGGACATGTTTATTTTTTTAAGAAAAAAGAAGTTCTGGAATTACGACTAAAGTTTAATATCTTGAGTCTTGATAACTTTGTTTTACAGTTATCTTGATGAGTGTCCACATCCAAAGATAATAACTATGAATTTTAAAACACGGCAAGTGTCATCGTATTCACATTAATTAAAATATTCTGTTATTCCATTTGAAGTGGTCCTTCGACATATTTCATAGTGTCAATAGGAACAATATTTTTTTTGTCTTTACTACTAATTGTAGACTTGAATTGAAAAGGGGACCTGTATGTGGTTTATGCTGCTATGCATAACATACATCATAATACTCGTAGATGATGACACTGAATTTAAACTGCTTATTAGAAGTCAGAATTAAATCTTTTTATTGATGACTGTATTTAAATTGTACTATAATGTTTGATACAAGAACATTATTTGTGGCACCAGTCAATGAATGTTTTGGTGTCTATGATACACTGATGCCTTGAACACCTAGTATTGATCATCTAGAAGTCAGAATAAACATTTGGGAGATTTTAATGCCTTATGTTACCCATGAACAATTTCTCTGGTACAACAAAATGCTTTTGAGGGACTGTTGATACTTTATTTTTTGGGGGTACCATGGATTTATTAAGTTTATGCTTAGTTTGTGAATGGTACAATGAAAACCGCCAGGTTTTCTGTGGTATATCAACTTCTAAATTTGATCTAGTGCATCATAAATCCACTGAACTCTTTGCTGGATTTCTGTTAGTTGGGTCTATCAACATTGTTATTTTTCCAATAGTACTGTCAACTGGCACTTAACATTTTACCTTATTCCCATTTTATTGACGAGTTTATTGGCTGGCAATATACTGCAGAATTCTGCTGGGAAGTGTGACAAACTACGTGCTGTCAAACGCATCATGCCCCGTGACAGTCGTCAAGGGAAAGTAGTGGCCAGCCTACCAGTGATGTGCGATTGAGGATGCAACTTGTGTTGCCGTACGGGTAAAATCATTGTGTTCTGTGTTGTTACTGTATCTTTGAATAAAGTATGGAACTTCTTGTGTTTGTAATGTTGCAGCCCTCACAAATTCTTCTAGTCGAGTCTGTTTGTAAGCATTCGATGTTGATGTGCTCAATTATGGGAACCGCTTTACAGGGCTTGTTCTTTTTAGTTGTGATTTGTGACTTTTAGGCTGTTTATGTGAGAGATTACAGAGTAACAGAAACTCACGTGTGATTTTTGCCGATATAAATGAAGTCGGTACGGTATGTACTATAACTAACTAGTAGTCTCTATCTTAAAAAGATACTTCATTTAAAAGCTAGTTGTCGTAAAAAAACCAACAAACAGTTTTTAGAAGCTTTTAGAAGTCGAAAAGAATAAGGCATATTTAGACAAAACTCGACCATAACTAGTGGGAGTAATAGTGGATGTTACATACTACCTCCATGTTAAAATATAAATCGTTTAGTGCATCGACACATTATCTAAGGTGACACTTTGATCGGCAAGTTCTATGAAAATATGTTATTTAAAACAAAAATGATTGTATATATGAAAGTATATTTCTTGATGATCCAGTGACATTAATTTTATATTATCTATCTAGGTAATTCATTATATATTAATGATCAAACCTAAAAGTATTTGACCAACATATTTTGACACGTAGGTAGTAGTTACAAGGCTCTAAACTCTTAGTTTAGTGCTATGTTTTCTATTGTACATATTGCCAAATGAAACCCGTACAACACGACGAAGGATTCCACTGCTCATATTCTTTTTTTAAGACAGCTCATATTCATTGTTCATCCAAATATAATACGTGTGTGTGAGAGAGAAAATTTCTTGTTTTCAGTTAAGCTTAAGGGTCCGTTTATATTAGCTTTTAGTTTTAACTTATAAATAGTAACAACTTGTAGAGATGCTTATATAAAGAAAGGCACTTGCGTGCGATTTTGGTTGATATAAATAAAGTCACTATAGTATGTACCACAATCGATTAGTAGACCCCGTTTTAAAAAAAGTTAGATATGTAGAAAAAATATTTATCATGGAAAAACAGTTTTGAGAGGGCAGTACGATTATACGAATAGAGTCTAATAATGGATAATTAGCGATCGGCCCAAGATTTGTTTTTCTTTGTTATCACGTGAATGGGCCGTCTAAAATCTCAGGTTGGGCCGTGGAAAAACCAAGAGTCCAGTCCGTTCGGTCGACTATTCGTCATCTACGTTGAACCCAGGCCTCGCATCTCTGCTGACCTCACGTCCAAGGTAGGAGCGATGCTAGCCGTTGGATCTCGCAAGCCGCAGCCACCAAACACGTGACACGCCCCCACACAAACGCAAACCAACCACGCCCCTTGCCTCCTCGTCCTCCTCCCGCCCCAAGTCCCAACCCGAGCCCCCAAAATTTTTCCCGCGCGGCCACGCCAAATTCCCCTCCCACCGCCACGGCTCGCGCCGTGTACCAGTACTACCACTGCTGCCCCTCGACCGGCAGCGCGCCCGACCGCCGTGCGCAATTTGCCGCCGTACGCCCCGCCAGTCTCAGCCTCCCGCCGTGGCAAATCCGGCCCTCTCCTGAAGCGCCATTCCGTCGAACACGTCGCGCGCGGCGGCGGCAGGAGGGCGTGGGGGAGGCGGAGGATGTACGGGAGGCGCGTGGCGCAGCTGCTGAGGGAGCTCGACTCCTGCGAGGCCGGCCAGCTCGCGCCTTTCAATGTAATTTCCCTCTCTTCTCCATACGCGTTCGCGCAGCTACTCGTTCGGAATCTGAGTGGCCGGTGCTTCGGTTTCCTTGATGTTTGTATTAGCGCGCAATGTTGTTCGATATGGTTTGTTAGGTGTCTGTATGGGAGCAATTGAGTTTAAAACTTATGTGTTTTATTACTTAATGGGAAGTGGTACGTGCCGGCACCTGTTGTGCAAATGTTAATGATTTAGATTTGTGGTCTGGCTTGCAAAGTTACTTACAATACGTGAGCCCGCGTGTGTTTACTCCAAAGAGCATTGGACCTCTTCCTTTTTATAGAGCCAACATGTGAAACCAAAATTGTTAGGCTCAACATCCCAAATTCCATGGTATCGCTGTTAAAGTGTTTATTACTTATGTGGATGATAAATTATAGTATCGTCGAATCTTTAGAATGAAACTAAGGCAGCAACCTCAGCGCTGTATAATAGTCTGATACTGTTTGGGCAATATGATTGATTGATTGTGGCAGCTATAGCAGTTATTTTTAGTTTGTGCAGCATGTTCATCCCTAACTTGCTGCCTTATGGAATGTGCAGAGCGACGTGTTTGATCAGGTCATTAGAGAGTGCAATGAGCACAATGTACAGTTTCAGTCATTGATCAGGTAATTTGTAGCCTACCAGAATGTTGATCATCTTCATCTAACTTCGACTTATGATTTCTGATCAATTTCCAGAATGCCTTTCATCATCAAAATAATACAGAACTACATCAAATGAGGAACATCATTAGTTATCTTCATCACTAACACAGTTTACTAACTTTTGAATGCCTGATTTGCTTTGCGGTTGTGACAGGAAAATGATGGAGCAAAACTTAGACATTGAAACAACCAGAAATGAGGACCACTATGGTGCAGCTATCCACCATCTTTCGCTTCTCCGTAACAAAAGAGGCCTCATGGCTTACATGTACGTTCTCGCTGTTTTATGCTAATTGCACATGCTTAACCTGATTTTGGGTGTACGCTAGCTGAAAGAATTGCACCCAACCAGGTATAACCGAGCAGAGGTTATTCAGAGTTTTAGATGGAAAATTGGTCCTGTGCTTCCTCATGAAATACAGGAAAAGCTCCACTTTTCAGAGAAAGAGTACTTCAAGAACCACTCTGCAGCCATTAAGTCATACATATCGGAGATGGATATAGATTTAACAGTGGTATGGTATTTTTATTTCATTTACTTTGTTAGGGTTAAACCACGTTTACCAGACTTTATGTACATTTTTATAGGACATGGTGCCTCCCAAGGATCCTTACATCCAGGTTCAGGTGTTGGAGGACATTGGTGAAGTATCTCTTGGTGACCATTCCATATCATTAACCAAGAACTCACTCCATTTCCTAAGGCGCACAGATACTGAGCAATTTATATCACAGGTTCGTTATCTGTTGCTCTGATATTCATGCTGTCATTATTTCATCTGCTAATTATATGTGACTGAGCTTATATAGGGTCTTATGGAAGAATTTATGGGGTAGGGATCACAGATGATGTATAATAGGTATTACTCGCTATGATCTTATTACTTTTTTGAAACACATGCTATGATGTTATTACTTACATTGTACCTTCAGCCGTTGTGTAATAGTGTTGTAGTGCTTCAATTTTCATAATGACCAAAGCTAGTATGTCTTGATGAGAAAAGGCTTGGTGGTTGCTGAATGTTTTTCAATTTGACACATGTAACTAGTTCAGCTACCACTGCTACTTACATAAATTCAATTTAGGGGTAGCATTTGGATCTGATTTCTCAAACTATACATGTGTGAGCTGCAGATTGTAATTGAGGATATAACCCCTACAACATTTTCTTAGTTGCCACTGTCTGATGGAATAAGGAATCTCTGGAATTCTGACATACTTTGCGTGAAAAGGAAATGACATATGCTGTCACTCTGAGATTTGAAGGCACGATGCATATGTGAGGGATTGTGAACCGAAGAGCTCCTAACATGTTAGCGATGACTTTTAGTTTTAGATGAATGAATCAAGTTTATTCTAGTTTGTTGCTGTGACCATTCTTTGCATATTGTATTACTCCGTAATAGAATTGAAAACTTTGTAAAATTATACGAGTAATATTCCTTAAATTTACTGCAGTAGGAAGATGACAAGTTCTGTTTACCGATGACATGCTCGGCCTGGAGGATCCTAATGTGTACTGATAATTGAAAAATGCAGTTTGATTCACTCCTGTGCTCTTTTTGCTACAACAGTTCTTACTTTCAGAGTTTGGACTCTTCTGGTTTTAACTTTTAATTAGAAGCCAAAACTCAGGCTCATTCCACCTTTGTACTATTGTCACAAATGACTTTCCCCCTTTGCCAGGAAGCAAGACTGGTGCAGTACATTTAGGAAGGTTCCTTCTTGCTGCACTTATGTAAAGGTGTACTGAACATCGCTTAGTTAAGATTGGTATCTTCTTTTAGTCACCACAAGTTTCTTGAGATGCTTTTAGCCATAGGAAACTTAATTTGCACTGGCCTGGCTATCGCTGTACTTACTGGAATCTAAACGTTCTAGCTTAACAGTTGCATAAATTACCTGGAATAAAACCATACATTACTAGTGATGCACATGTGGTTGCCTTCGGTGTCCCAAAATTTTTACATTCAGATTGCATGATACTTACATTAGCCGTGCACTTGTTTAAGCATGCAGTGTCGTCTCGTTGTTCCCGACTTCTGGTTATACACTTTTCTGTTTATTGTGTTACCTGAAACGTTCCTCATGCCGTAACTTATGCTTGTGTGCGCGCGCAGGATTTATATGCTAAAAAAGCTCTGCTGTGAAGTTAAACATACAGTTGCATGTACAAAGTACTTTTTTTACCAAGTTTAGTCAAGCCGGTTTTAACAATTGTGTTCATGGTTAGTTATCATGCCAATGTTAGCTTTGTCTTCTTCTTCTTCTTTTTTTGCTGATTTCAGATTTTTCATGTTGTTTACTCTGGTCAGATGTGTTGAACAGATGAGGTCGTCCGTGTCTTACTTACCATTTCTGAACTTCAGGTTTGCATGCTGATCCGAATAAGGTGTTTGAAATTTGTATTGATGAGGACATGGTTCGAATGCTACAGCTAGATACTACTACCTCCCAAACCTACTTCACAGGACCACAAATCACTGGCAAACCTACTACAGTACTACCCCTATGAAAACAATTCGAACTCATTTCCTTAATTTCCTGGATCATCAGAAGGTAGGCTAGCTAAGCTATATCCTTAACACATGCATGTCCAAAGAGATGGCGATGACAGTCTCTCTCTGTCAAATCGAGATTGTGTGGGTGTTCAGTCTACCGTTCATGTTCACGTTCTCAAAATCCGGCTTTCCTTGGAAAAACCAAGGACAACCCCTATCTCAGTCTTAGATTCTTTTCCACTTTGGCTTCTGTTGCTACAATAGCTAGTTTTTAAACGGTGCACTGTATCGGTTAAAAATCGTATGCGATTTTTTCTTCTTTATACTATCTCTCGTGAATAACCAGAATTCATAAATCATAAGCCAAAAATCAAAGTCACAGGTCAAAAGAATCTACCCATACTGTGATCCATGCTTTGGTATACCAGTTACTTGTATATTCACAAAGGAACTGTTTTTCTTTTGGTGAATACTTTGGCAGATGGCGTTGCGGCAACGAACAACTTTTGCTATTACATACTCTACAGTTCCCTTTTTATTGTTCTTATTTTTTCTGGCGCGGATAGGATAAGTATAGCTGCTGAAACATTGTCTTCCAAAGTCGAGTACCTGTAATGTGTCATGCTGGTACTGATGCCAAGCCCTGACTGTGTTCCATGTAATCTATTACTTCACTCCGAGCTTCAAATCGGCCTACCAACAAGTAGAAAACCTCAAATCTTAGATGACCAGTGAAGCAAGCTACTACTTTATTTCGTATTTTCCCCTCTCTTTTTTTTTTTTGGAGGTGCTGTTCCTCGGTGTAACTAATTTGTAAGCCAATGTATATGCTGCCACTGCAGCACACACAAGTTGGAGGTTGGTCACAAAAGACATGACATGATGGTTACGTGCTTATCATGGACAACTGCTAACCTAGCCAAGCAATGACAGGGACTAGGTGCTAAACCTATACATCTAATCATATCTAAGCCTTCCAAGTGAAGAGTGTCTTTTTTTTTTCTCCTACCCTTAATAATTGGGCGCACATACTCATGAATCATGAGAACCCCTCTGCTACTAATATTTTGCTCGAAACAATAAATAAACTGGCTACATGGAACGGCTAATCACCGAGTGTGGCATACCGCGAGTCTTCTGTACGTATTTTTTGAGTTATCGCTTGAACCATCCCATGTACTGTCCAATTACCAATTGAAGAGGTTGCAACAAGTGCCCACAAAACCATTAGGTCAGGTTTAAATTACTCCGGGTTAGAAAATTCCCTTCTACTACTAAGGCATGTTTTTTTTGCTGCGGCCTATGGTTTTTGGCTATGGCTTGTGACTTTTGAGCTGTTTGGACGAGAGATTATAGAGTAACAGAAACTCACATGCGATTTTTGCCAATATAAATGAAGTCAGTAAAGTATGTACTACAATTAACTAGTAGACTCTATCTTGAAAAAAATACTCCGTTTAAAAGTTACTTACTGTAGAAAAGCCGAAAAGCAACTTTTAAAAACTGAAAAGAACAGGACCTAAGAAAGATGGTAATATAAATTAAATTTAACTATTGATTTCTGAGAGTTACTGCATACTCGCTTGGCTCGTACAAGGCATGTGCCCGCACGCTGTTACTGAAACAAACCGAAAATTGAAGAATCAAAATTTATTTTGAGTTTTGGTTGGATTTCAATTCCTCTTGCTCCCTCATCCTAATTAGCATCAATCTCAAAGCAAATCCGCCCCTAAGCATCATCATCCCAGTGTGAACGGAGTGGTATTTGGCGGCATTGTACAAATCCGACAAAATTTGCCGCCGCCATCCTCTTTTGTCGCCGCCGCCCCGTTCTCGCGCCTTCGCGCGCTTGCCCGCCCCTGCCACCTCCTGTTTGCTGGCCGACCACTTTGCCACCTCCTCCTGAAGCTTCTGCCTCGGTGTCGCTCTCCCTGACCGCCACCGTCACCGTCCGCCCGTAGCCATGCCCCTCCTCTGCTCTTCCAACTCACCCGGCCGACCTGACATCGCCCGACATTTTTGACCACCGCAATACGTAGCCCGAGGTCATCAGTACCCTTCCCCTTGACCGCCGCACAGCGCCTCCTCGAGCGTTCCCGGCCATGCCACGCGCCGTAACCGCTTTGCCGACTTCTGTCTTGGGACAACCTTCGGACGCCTATAAAGGGCAAGGACCTCTCTAACCTCCTCCACACCCCACCGTAAAGCTCTACTCTCGCCCAATTAGTCTGTCGTCCCCTTCATCGCCGGTAAGCGCAAAAATCCTCAATCGGGAGCCCTAGCTCAATTCCACCTTCCCGAGCTCCCACCTTCCAATTCCTCTCGCGGGTAGCACCCTCAAGCTCCCAGAAAAACTCCCCAATCGCCGCCTTAGCTTCCCGGCCACCCTTCTTCCCCGGCACCGAGAGCCTCCTCACCGCCGAAACCGGCCGTCGTGGCCAGCCCTAACCGAGCCACCCTAGCTCCAGACAGTGCTTCCCCTAGCCCACCCAAACCCTAGTGTTGCTCTAGTACCGGCCCAATTGCCCTAAGAAGTCCCCCTTCTCCCGCAATTTCAAATCCGGCCGCAAAGAGGAAGAGCTCGCCGCCGGCGATTGCCGCCTCCGTCGGGCCCCTAACCACCTAAAATGGAACCCCCACTCCTCCACGAGTCCGTTCATACCCTCAACGCCCGTCGCAAATCTCCCTAGCGCCGCCGACAGCTACCGCCCTCCTCCCCTGTTCCTCTGCGTGCGCGCGAGCCGGTGGAGAAGATGAACAGTGCCCGCGCACTGTTCACCCGATCGAGTCAGCCCAGCGGTGCGGCTGAGCCGAGTCCGTTCGCCCGCACCGGTCGCGTCCGTTCCGACCGACCGAGTCGGTTTGTCTCGGTTGGGCCAAACCAACTAGCCGAGTCCGGTTCAAACCCGAGGAACAGTAATCGACCGAGCCGCTTTGATTTGGTTGGACCGAATCAGCTCCCTCGCGCCGGTTGCAACGGGTCCGAGCCCGATGAATAGTAACCGAGCCCGATGAACAGTAAAACCCAAAATTCAAGTTTGTACTCCCTAGATTCGTTTTGAGCCCGCCAACCCAAATCTCAGACCCATTTCCCCATATAGCCCCCCTAAAAGCCCAACACCCCATTTTATTTGAGTTTTTCGAATTTTCTTTATTCTTTTATTTTCTTTATTCCTAGCCTAGTCCTTCGGGCATGGAATTAATTTATTTTTTTATGATTTTGCGTTAGCTTCCGAAGTTGAAGATTCGTAGGAGCAAGAGGGAGACGCTCAAGTTCAGGCCCAGTCCACTGAAGATTACGAGCTAATCGAAATCGTAAACCCGCAAGGCAAGTCGCACATACTTTGAACACGTTGATCCTACATTTCTTAAGTTATTTATTTACTTGTATTTTCATTATGATATTTGCCCACTGTTATTTTGTGTACAATAAATGCTTAGAATGACATGATGTTAGCTATGTCCTACCACCCGAAAAGCCCAGTTTAACTTGATGGCCACATTCACCTTGACAAGACTTAGTAACATAAAATATAAGATTAATATTATCATGACAGTTAGGTCACATCAAATCTTTCTACTGTTAAGGTTTTGGTATTGGTTTAGAGTTTTGGAAAAGTGGGGACTAAAATAAGTGAGGACCGCAGAGAGGGGTCCGAAGACCTTATTTTAGGGTGGAGGCTGGTTGTGGATTGGTGGCAGTACAATGTGTACTGAATATGGGTTTGTGAACGGGTGATGCCTCAGATAAAATATAAGGACTAGACCCTTATGCTGAGTAAAGGACATAGTAACTGCCCAACCACAAGCGTTGATTTTGTCAAACCTTGACTTAGTCAAACCTGGCTTAGTAACTGCTCAACTTCAATTGAACCTCTGCAACTGGAAAGGGGGAGACAGAGGGTGAGTCGTATGGGAGGTGGTTAACCATACAAGAGTAGGACTGCTATGAGTCGGACGAGATCCGTGGGGTCATCCGAGCTTATGGGGATGTAGGACCTACTGGGCGGAGTCTACACAAAAAATAGAGCAGTGAACAACTTTGTTTTCTTAACTCTTTGGCCGGAGTTAAGAGATCTTGTGGGTAAAGCAGGGCAGCTTTGCAAAGTCATGACAAATGGTATTCGAATACGCCGTGCTTCCTAGAAAGCAAGTTGTGTTTAATGGGTGAATCCAATAATGAGGCATAAGTAGTTTTGAGAATGGTTTGGTAATATTGAAGGTTAATAATAAAGCTTGAAAACCCCCTTTACATTAATGAAGTACCTTTTTAAAGTCTTTATTTGATTTCCAACTAAAATTGCATCCACATAAAATAATAAACCTGTTTCCGCTCCACTTGTTACACCATGCATGTAGTTATTGTTAAGCTCCGTGTGACTTGTTGAGTACGGTAGTAGTACTCATACTTGCTAAAAATATAAACAGAAACACAAACTTTGAGGAGGCAGGTGAAGACGAAGAGATGGTGCTTTACGAGATGGACGAAGATCAGATTAGGGTCGTTCTCCGCTCAGGCGTGCCTGTGGCGTCTTTTACTGTAATGTATCTAAAGGTCGTTGGCCTTGCTGTAATACTTGGCTCTAATGCCTTTATATTGTTATAAAGTTCACTTTTACTCTTAAGCTTGTGTTGGCAATGCTATACACTCAATGGATGTACTCGCAGCTGAACAGTCCTGGCAGTTGCGAGGGTTTCATAATACTCCCAGAAATGGAGATGTTACAGTTACTACTACTACTACCATTATTATCACATCTCATGGAACATTCTTTACGTTAGCTGGCAAGAAGAGGCCAGCTTGTCTTCTGACACTTGGGTCCCTGGCATGGAGTTCTCGTATGGATCGAGCAAGTGCGACTCCTCTCTGACATTTTACTGTACCAAGCTGTCTGTTTATGGTTTGACCTTGGTCCGTGCTTGCATTAAGTCATTCGAGATGCGCAGTTATGGTGGCGGTACCTGATGTGACTGTTTAGCGAGACATTGGCAGCACTGCAGCGCCCGGTCCGAGAGGGAACTATAAAACAGTGTGCAGTGCAGCCGTCGTTCTAGTCGGTGGTTATGAGGTGCTTAATTTGCTATGTACGGGACTGTACACGCTGGACCGGTAACGTGAGACCACGTGCTTAATTTGGTGTGGACGGGCTATACACACTGGACCGGTAACGTGAGGCCACGTGGGGTTACCCAATACGACGAGTAGTTGATTTTTAATTTAAAGAGTTTGTGAGTTTGCCCAATACGATGAGTAGTTGATTTTTAATTTAAAGAGTTTGTGAGTTTGAATTTATTTTTGAAAATTTATAATCTTTAAATTGTATTCTATTGCTGGCAGCCTGACAGGTGTTGATGCCACGATCAAACGGGCCAGAAAATGGTCTTACAAGCCTAGGACTGACGATCAGACCGCATGTGGAAGGCGGCAATTAGGCTGGTCTTTGGTTGGTGGTCTGACCAGCTAAGGTGCTGGTTTGTGGTTGGCGGTTTGACCGGCTTAGAGTTTTGGAACTAGTTGGTTTTAGCTGAGTTGGTTGAGTGTAAGCAGGGCATGACTGTCGCTGCTTGGGTGTATTTTGTATGGTGTGTATAGACTAATTATGTCAATTGATGACTTTGTTTATTATATGGTGCTACATGATTATTCGCTTATTGTTGTTGGTTGTAAGACTTCAGAACTACGTCATGATGAGGCGGACGGGGTCGAGACTAAGTTAGGAGAGCTTAGATCCAAAGCAGTCAAGGAATCGGGACTACGCTTAGAAGGAGTCGAGGTCCAGACGATTAGGGAGCTCCCGGAAGATGACCAAGGCTAGCGGAGTGGCTACAAGTTAGGACGACGAGGAACCAAAGCGAAAGCTATTGATGGTAGACATGACAGGTAACGACAAAGCGGATCGGGATCCAGAACGATTAAGAAAGTTGGGTGTCGTCATGATGTGAGGAAAGACATGTGGCGTGCTAAGTGACTGGGATCCGTTTGCAAGCGAGGACGGTTCGGTGGGATTTAGATGCATAAGAGGTTTGACGGTATGTCATTGGAGTCATATGAACTTGAAGATGAAGCACGGGATTACTTTGAAGCAAAGGAAGAGGAAAGCTTTATGGAAGGCAATAGAAAGACATTTTGGTAAATTGCCTAATACCAAAAAATGATGCGTGTAAAACCGTAGCTTTGGCCTTAGTGATTTAGGTTAAGGATATGCTAAAAATGCGAAGTTGGTCAATTGTTAATTCACTAGCATGTTAAGGGGTGTGTGTTTTGAAAACCACACATATGTAAGTGTAAAACCCGGTATGGTGTTGAGTTAACGGGTTAGCTCATGTAAGAGTGGATGAAACTCAACTAGAGATATTGATTAGTGTTTTCTTTGTGAGCCTCCATACACAACGAGTGAAATAGGTTGCTCGGGTTAAAGGTTTGGCGAGGGTTCATGCTTAGCCTTAAGAGGAGTTAGGGCTCTGGGAGAGAATCTTGTGGGAGATGTGAGATATTCTTATGGCTGACTTTTTTTTTATCATCTTTAGATTTTGTGTGTGGCTAGGGAGTGACTAAAAATATTCATCTCTAAGTATCAATAGAGATAAAAATTCATCCAAATATTTTCCTCTTCTGCTCAAGTGATAAAATATTGATTTGGCTTGGTTTTTTGTGCTTCTCCTTTTGCCTTGATCTTGTTTTGTGTCAGGGGCGTGTGAGTGATAATGATATCTCTTGGATACTATATCTCATCTACCTAATCACTTGTTATTTGGTAATTCTTATGTGTGCCAGGTTTTGGCTCAAGAGATGGTGTTTTCGGGGTTTTGGTCTTGTGGGCGTTTTAGTTTGAGTTTGTATTGTGATCTAACTTGTTATGACATGTGAGAACTTATCCAAGATTATCTAGTTCATTAAGGACTCATGATCAAGAGCAGATCGAGATTTTTCCTCTTTTACCCGGATTTGGTGCAATCTTCCTTCAAATGGAAGAATATTAGAACTTTGGCAATAATTTCTTGATTATTAATTGGAATTGGTTTTTGATATGCTACTGAAGGTGCATATCAAATTTCAAGTGATTTGGAGTCTTGATTTGAGAGTTGGCTCAATTTACAGTTTTAACTTGATTTTGATGCAATAGTGCTAAAAAATATTTTGCATTCAAAGGAGATGTCAGACCACCCCTCAGAGAAGTCAGACCGCTCAGATAAGTTTTGGTCTATTTGGTTTGGTTTTTTTATCTTTTCCTGTTAGTGTTTGGCCTCTAATTTTTACAACTTTTTATATTTATTGGAGTGAAGATATCTGATTTCTTTTGGAAAAGATTTTAAAAACTTTAGCTCCTATTCACTCAATTCGCAGTCCAACAAGCACTATAATTTCGAGTGGTTGGAGGGGAAGCAAATTAAGTAAAGGTCCTCTGTCTAAGAGAAAAAAACAAGCTGGAAGCTAAGACGCTGTTCTTTTTTTTGCTTCTAAAAATTATTTTTCAGTTTTTCTATAGTAGCTAGTTTTTAAACGGATTATCTTTTTAAGATAGGGTCTACTAGTTAATTGTAGTATATACTGTACCGACTTCATTTATATCAGCAAAAACCACTCGTGAGTTTCTGTTACTCTGTAATCTCTTACACAAATAACCCAAAAACCACAAGTCACAGCCAAAAACCACAAGCCACAGTTAAAAAGAACATGCCCTAGATACCCTTCGTCTGATTAATTGGTTATGTGAGTGAGTGAGTCTGATCGCTTTGTGTGAGTATATACCCATCATAACAGCTTGGAAGTAACATAAGTAAATACTACACATTTGACCCACGTAACACGTACTGGAGTTTGATGCCGATGGCTCGATTGTTTTCAGGCACCACTCGAATGCAATTAGTGAAAGCTGAATCTGAGCTACCTGGAGCAGCCGAGCAGGGAACGGTTGCATCGCATTAATAGTCGCTTCCCACGCTGTTTCCCGCTAATTGGTCGATACAGATCTCGTCGTTCGATTCTTGTTTGCACAAGCGCATCGGTACAGGTTGAAGCTCCGGCGCACCACTTCGAAGCTAGGCTAGGCTAGCCAGGTAAAGCCGGACGCGTACCAAAGCTAGGCGTAGCATCATTCCAGCCCGTCACACTTGTGCAAAAACTCCTGAGGACTCTTTGCTTGCAGTAGAAGTGAGTCACGATTAGTGCTACGGTGTACGGACGAGTGCTCCCACTCCCACCGGCGAGATCCGATGATTTAAGATGGTGGGTACGTGTGGCCCGATCCTGATGAGTTGCTGCTCTCCTTTTAGATCCCGTTCTAAACGATTTTTTTATTTTTCATATTTAGTAGCTTATTTTTAAATACAGTAATTTTTTAAAGTGGTTTTTATAAGTTATTTACAGGAGTCGTTTTGAACGGAGTGTTTTCACAATACGAATGTTTTTTACTCGCTCGATCTCTCTCACAATCAGTCAAAAGACACAACCAAAAGTTAAAAGACACAACGCTTTTAAACACTTTTAAATAGGACCTAAGACTTAATGGACGACGCTTTTTATACGTGCCACTGTGAGGTGGTGGTACTTAACGATTTTTTTACTGTTGTTGATAGTTTTTTTTCTAAAAATAAATAATAACGGTTAAACGAAGTGACTTTTAGAAAAAAAAAATATGTAAGCGATAGGGAAGTGAGAGAGATATGTGCGTGAGATGAAAACAGGAGAAGTAAGATCCGTAATATGTCCATAACCTTCTGCCTTATTCCTTATCTCTCTGTTTCCAAACTCAGATTTTGAAATAAATCGCTCATGCTTCACTGACGAGCTTGTGCTTGAAGTCAACTCCAAAGCGGGAGATACACAAGTCCTACTAGCAGCAGTCTAGCGCGAGCGCGACATGTTTAGAAATATCATCCACGTTGAGTAGCAGGATCAGTTTCTTTAAATTTCTGTACTACTTTTGGACTTTATGAAACTTTATAAAAGAAAGAATGAAAGAAATTGTGAGTGCACCCAACAACGTAAGCTCCGCCATTTGATCTTGAGGTTGCGTTGTCAATACTGCGTGTAACTCTAAGTAGCAGGAACAACTGAAATCTTCACAAAAAAAAGCGCAAGGTCGAAACACAATGATGATAGGCACTCCTCCTATAGCCGATAAGTTGATCTCCGTAGAAATACGTGACAAGTACGTCACCGCCACGAATAAATACACCCCAAGTGTTGCACTCGAATTGACCGTTTGATCATCATTCTTCAACGTCATTAAACTAAGCCAGATGCATCGAGGAATCAAACGGCCCTCAAGATTTCGGTCTCCTTGGCGTGCAGATCCTGCAACCCATTTTCTACCCACATGCCCAGCGCTGGACAGCAATACAACGGCAAGAAGGCGAGTGCAGAGAGAGCTGTGTGATACGTAGAGAGAAAGCAGCGAGATGGACACACCGTCGAATTTTGAGCAGCCTTCGTTGTTACCACCACACGCATGTGGCGTCCCCCCTTGCTCAAGGTGGCTGCACCGTCCGTCCGCTCGATAAGAGAAGAAGATCTTTTTTTTTTTATCTTCGACATAAGAAAGAGTATAAAATAATTAAAACTCGTGTACGACTTTGACCGATATAAATAAAATTGTTACAGTATGTACTACAATTAATTTATAGACTCTATTTTAAAAAGATATATCGTTTAAAAGTTAGTTATAATAGCACCAAAAATAGATTTTAAAGGCGAAAAGAAAAGTCCCAAAGCCCACCAAAACAACTCAAAACCCAACGGTCACTCCTCCGCTTTTCACCTCGCCGATCTCTTTTAAGCCTTTACTCCCCTCGCCTTGTCATGCATTGCCCCACAGGCAAAAGCCCACAAGAGCACAGCCATGCCATGCCATGCCCCTCCTCTCGTCGCGCACTAGGAGCAGCAGCAGCAGCAAGCGGCGTGTCCGTCGTTGCGTAGTAGCCGCCCTCGCGCTCCTCGTCAAACCCGCGGCAGCCAAGAAACAGCGTCAGCTCATGAGCCGGGCCATCGCCGGCACGAGTGTGAGGACGGTCCGGAGCGTTGGGCGGCGACCCGGGATGGCGAGAGGCGGCGCGGCGGCCGAGGAGGAGGAGGAGAGGGAGGTGAGTGAGGCGCTGACGTCGTTGGACTCGGCGGACGACGAGTGCCGCCGCGGGAGTAGCTCCAGCGCCAGCTCCGAGGCCGCCTCCAGCGGGTCCTACTGCCCGCCCGACGAGTGGCAGCAGGTCGCCATCAAGACCTGCGTGACCGAACAAGTCGTCGCGGCCGAGCCGGCCGGCAAGGAGAAGCTGCTCCCCGGCGGCGGAGGCGTCGATGACGCGGACGCCGACAAGCACAAAGCCTCAGGTACGTCGTCGACGCCTTAATTTTGAAGCGTGCAATTGATTTGTACTCGGAGTGGGCTCTCATTCACCGCGTGGTTTAAATTTATTTGGCAGAGATGGAGATGATGAAGGAGAGGTTCTCGAAGCTGCTGCTGGGCGAGGACATGTCCGGGAGCGGCAAGGGCGTCTGCACCGCGCTCGCCATCTCCAACGCCATCACCAACCTCTGCGGTACGTAGGTGGCGCGAATCTCGATCGATCCATTACCTGGGCGTGCGATTCGTTGGTTAAATGCCGTACAGTTGCTTAATTTCTTGAACGAGAATTGACTACAACAATACTCCATATATATGGGGGTAATCAAGTTCTTGCGGTTGGTGCCGGCCGTTCTTGCAGCGACGGTATTTGGGCAGCTGTGGAGGCTGGAGCCGCTGCCGCCGGAGAAGAAGGCGATGTGGCAACGAGAGATGGACTGGCTGCTGTGCGTGAGCGACCACATCGTCGAGCTGGTGCCGACATGGCAGCCGTTCCCTGACGGGACAAGGCTTGAGGTGACATGAACTAATCATAGAATTTATGAAACAGTAATAATGCCCCTGTAAAATTAAATCTTGCTGTAGAAAAATCTAAGCAAAAGTTCTTATGAGTGGACCAGTTGCCACTGTCATATTAAAATCTGCTTATCTTAATAACATGAACTAATCGTAGAATTTATGAAACAAGTTCAGTTATAAAAAATGAAGATCTAGAATTTAGTATCAGTATCGTTGTTCGTGAGCAAATACAGACTTAATCTGGCGTTCTACGGATGAAGCATAAATCGAGCACAAAACCGCTCATAATTTGAATGAAATTTACTTGGGCATGGACCACTTCAAATGCCCATTAAATACGTGCTTAGCCATTTGGTACCTAATCCCGTTAATTAAGACGGTTGGGCGCGTGGTGTTTTTTAGGTCCAGAGAGTAAATACAATGTGCTGTCCGTTTGGTTGTCCACTTTTGCGCGTTTCATCAAATTTCAACTATTACGAACACCTGCTTATTGTTGCATCTGTTCACATAGCACGATATGCACTGAAGATCTTAGACTCGAGATGTGAATCAGAAGAGGGATAAATAATATCTTCAAATTCAACTTTCCCAGATTATATCCCAAAATCTTCACTCCATTGGCTATTGGAAGGTAGGAAGATTGGATTAGTTCACCTAGCTATTGGAGGCCGGTTGGACCGCTCGGCCAGCTCTGGTCAGACCGCCACATAGTGGCATGTTAGACCACTCCCAAATTCCTCGCGCACACAAACAAGCGCCCCTCAGAAAATAGCTACCGTCAACTAGACTATTCCGGTCCGATCGCCAACTTAATCTGGTACTACCGTGCCAGGCTAGTTAGACCACGGCCACGTTGTCAGTTTGACTGCTAGCTCTAAGCCGATCAGACCACTCTTGACAAAAAGTAAAAGAGGTAAAAACAAACTTTCACAAATATAAATTCCAACTTAATATGATTGACAATTGTTCAACACATATTCGTAGAGTACGTGATTTCATTGTGAAATAATAATTGCATTAAACATTATAATTGCATTATGCCTTGTCTTTTTTACCTTAAAACAGAACGTCAGTACTAACTGCTCGGTACTTACGGACTACCTATTTCTTCAGATCATGACAAGCAGGCCACGGTCCGATCTATACATCAATCTGCCGGCACTTCGGAAGCTAGACCACATGCTCCTTGTGAGTTTAACAAACTTGTCGATTCTTCTGAAGAACTGAGGAACACTACATCTTCTGACGAACATCTACTTCTAGGATACACTGGAGAGCTTCAGAGACCCTGAGTTCTGGTACGTTGACCAGGGGATAAGAGCGCCGGACTGCAACGGCCCCGCCTCCATGAGGAGATCGTTCCACGGCCGCGATGAGAAGTGGTGGCTGCCGGTGCCGCGCGTGCCCCCCGGCGGCCTCCACGATACCACAAGGAGGAAGCTGGAGCACAAGCGCGACTGCGCCAACCAAATCCTGAAGGCCGCCAGAGCCATCAACAGCAATGCCTTGGCTGAGATGGACGTCCCCGACTCGTACCACGACTCGTTACCAAAGGTGCACCACGGCACCGGCGCTGCCTTCTCACTCTCACACGGCGTTTCTTGATTCTGACACGCTCTGCCGTGAACTTTGGATGTCAGAATGGACGTGCCGCACTCGGCGACATCATACACAGCTACATTACGTCGGATCAGTTCTCTCCCGAATGCCTCCTCGACTGCCTCGACCTGTCGTCGGAGTACCAGGCCCTGGAGATCGCCAACCGCGTCGAGGCCTCCGTCTACGTGTGGCGCCGGAGGGGCACCGCGAAATCCGCGGGCGTCACGAACCGTGCGGGCACCAAGTCGTCCTGGGGCATCGTCAAGGACATGATAGTGGACACGGAGAAGAGAGATCTCTTCGCCGAGCGCGCCGAGGGCCTCCTCATATCCCTCAAGCAGAGGTTCCCCGGGCTCACGCAGACGAACTTGGACATGAGCAAGATTCAGTACAACATGGTTTGTGGATCCCTTTTCAGTGCCCATTCGTTAAGCGTCGTGTGCATTGGTAATTATAAGTTTGATGAACTAACTCTTCTAGTCTTTTGGCTGAACGTTCGTTCTTCAGGATGTGGGGAAATCGATCCTTGAGAGCTACTCAAGGGTTCTGGAGAGCCTGGCTTCGAACATCATCGCGCGGATCAACGACCTGCTGTACGTCGATGAGCTGAGCAAGCAGTCAGACCAGCTCCCTGCAGACGGCAAGATAGTTTGCAAGAGCAAGGCCACTGTGCCGTCGTCGGCGTTCACAGTGGTGCCCGCCTCGGGCACGCCGGACGCGACGGCGTACGCCACAAAGAGCTTCTCGCCGGCACAGCTGCCGAGCCCGTCCAAGATCGGGAGGGCGCTCCTGGTCGACCGGCGGTCGCACCACGGCGGGGGGATCGCCGCGATGGCATCAGCGTTGACGGACCACGGCGGCGTGGAAATCACGGGGGTGGTGGTGGACAGCGCCGTGTACGACGTCCCGATGGACACGGAGCTGTGAATCCAGGCCTGGGGAGAGGCCTCCCTGCGCGTACTTTGCCTCGTGTGTGTCAGTGTGCCTGATTTCTTTGTCGCGTGTTAGCATGGGAGGGCGATTTGTTTCGCCGTTTGATGCCCTCAGTTTGTAATGCGTGGCAGCGCCGAGTAGAATTACCAGCGTTGAGTGTTAAATTCGATGTTCATCGGATGACTTGGCGGTGCCGAGTAGAATTACCAGTGTTGAGTGTTTAATTCGATGTTCACCGGATGACCTAAGACAAGCACCGCGTCTCTGCAAATGACGGAGCATCGCAAGAGAGCGATGCTTCGGAAGGCCGGTCGCGAAACTGAATAAGGTAGGCAGGCCAACACGACGACAGCCATAACAAACATAGGAAATCGGCCCATGTCTCGCTACCCCTACCCATCGTCAATCGGCCTTGATCTGCTAAATGGCAAGAAGCCCATCTCATATTCCCCCCATCGGCGTAAACCAGGTCAGGCACCTATACTCAATGGCCCGATAGTCCACAGGCCTCGGCCCAGGTGCTCAAAGGGTGAGCTAGATGAAGTTATGAGAGAGATGTTTGACTGAAACAGATGTGCAAATCCAAATCTTTCGAAAACACACCACGAGCAAGGATACGCAGCACATGCAGCGAGTGGTCTTGCCAGTAGTGTAAGAGAAGCAACTTTTTATATATATATAGAACCTACTTCCTGCTGCCCTACCAGTTCGTTACATTTCACCAAAATCAGGTAACAGCAAAACAAAGGGCAGAGAAGAAAACAAGAAATGAGACTACAACTGCCCAGGTGAGATGATGCATCTAAATACTGCCTCCACCGACAGAAAGGATGTAGTTTTACTATGATTTTTGATGCCTGACGGCTTATATCAACTCTACAGCAAACCAGCTCGACCCACTCCTTTTATTTCTGGCACAAACAACCGAATAAGAAGTGAATAGATGATGAAGCCAATGCTAAGGCATTGTAAGTAACATAAGGTTGCAGGTGGAACATCACAGCAAGTTACAAGACAGCCTAGCTAGTTAGCTACTCAGAATAGCTTAAGCATATGAGCCATTGTCAACCTTATATATCTTATTAATGATTTCGAATATTAAAGATCACAGCACCAGGGATAAAAGAACAATATATATATTTATGCACAAACTGCTTAGTTGTTTAACAATTTCAGCTATAGGTCCAATTTCTATTTTCTGGCACTGGAGGATCTCACAAACTATGGTTGTGAGTATTTAAGTCAAAACCATACCAAATAGACGAGTGATTGAGGCCTATAGGAATGCCTTGGGGATTAACCAAATGTAGTAAAATGCCAACCGGGTGTCAAGTGAAGGGTGATCGGACACCACAGCTGTTTTGATACTGAGTTGAGTCCAGAGCATTGAGAAGATGTATTTGCAATCGTGAGTCAAGTAGGTAGAATTGAGTACAAAATGTTAAGGAGATGTGTTTGCTGTCCTGTATCGAGTACGAGTTGTGCAAGTCGTGTCTTAATAAGTTAGAGATGTGTCAAAAATTAGAGCTAATTGATGTTATGATGCGGGTATCTGATCTTCACGACGTAGGATCAAGGATAAATTTGGATCCGTACAACCTAACGAACCGATGACGCCAACCACTATTTCAATACAGCAACATGCGACAAAAGAATTCACCGAACCACACGCTCGTGATCCCGTCTACCCGACCACAAAGCAGACATATCGCTGCTCCTGCGAACCACAAGGAAACACAAGAACAACAGAGGTACTCTCAAGAAAACCGTCCAATTCCTCAAAGGCAGCGCGTAGCATAAACCCGAGAATAAACAATATTAGCTATCTTAAAAATAATGTGATCTCCCTAAAAGGCTACGTATTACAAGGCTTATATAACACTAGCCACAGTCCGCAGGACCCTCTAATCACGTACAACTCAATCTTTTATCGTACTAGACTAGAACTCCTGCAAAAAGGAAACTAAAATCTTTTATCCTGGATGTATATAAAGATAAGTCCTTGTCCATTACGTAGTCCTTGAAATAAACTTTCTAATAAAGTTTAAGATCACCCCAATCAGACTCCGTATTCGAAGTTGTTGTCCTTTAATCATAAGGAACCCCTTCTGGTCTACGCTGTAAGTCGTTATGATCACGTTGAGGTTTGGTTTCGACTACGCCGGTGTGGGATTTAGAGGTATGGTAGATGATCTTATGAATGTTACGCTCCCTTAGCCAGCTTGTTGTCTTGGTTGGTGACCTTGACGATCCGCTGGCTGCAGCAAATCGCAGTTCCAACCGATTTCTAATCAGGTACAGTGCAGAGAGCACAGGACGTACGTTCTGCGCCGCTGCTCGGTCTCCGCGGCCATTCTTCGATCGGGCACGCTGTGTGATTCGCGACGATGCCATTCGGGTCCCCGTCGGCGCGACGGGAAATCACACAACGCACACAGAACAGTACAGTTGATTTGATATCACATCAGGTGAGACCACCCCTCACCACCCACCCGCGCCGCACACGCCAGCAGCCATCAAATTAACGAGCTCTACTCGACACCAACCTCCTGCCCCGCTCCGTTTCACCCATGACGCCGACCTCATCCTGGCGATCGGATTTGCCTCCCCGATGTGACCCTGACAATGAAAGAAGCTCCTCGATCCGTGCCCTACCAACCACTCTCCGGTCGTTTTAACTTCAGCTTCTAATTTCTAATTTATTTTTTTATTATTTATAAATTTCGTTTTTTTTAAATTTTTAGCTTCTTAAGTTTTTTTTTGCAGTTTTTTCCGTATTCGTTTGTGTTGTTCGTGATGAGTTATGATATTTTTTCTATTTTTAATTTTTTTTAAATTTAATTACGTCAAATAAGCTATCTTCCGCTACAGTGAAATTTCAGCCGCTACAGTACAATTTCAGCCCAAACGAGCGGGGTAAATTCATCCAACTTTGGACTTTTTTTATTGCGGTCAATGGTTTTTATGCGTATTTTTAAAACGGCAAAGACAACGTTTGGAGATTTTATTTTTAAAAAGTCGTATTTTCACCTTTGACCTTTTGAGTTCGGAGAAACCTTAAACCAAAAAACACCCCCTACAACTCTTTAACACAAGCAATGTACATAAGACTACGAAAATTGATTCGTGGCGCAAATTAACCATGTGAAGATTATGCATCAATCGAACATTTACCACGATATTTTTTCCAACCAATGTTTTTTGCTTTCCCGAAGTACGTACGTGTACGTGTACGTGTACTAGTTTGTTGGAGCGGGTCGTTCTGTAGATTGGAGCCCTAGCCTAGGGTGGGCGCCATTTTTCCTCTGCTCGAAGCCCTTTCCGTTGAAAGAAACAACAAAAAGTCTCTTCGATAGGGTAGGCGCCCACCACAGTCCCTTCTCCGTGACGCAGCCGTACATGCGCAGCACCGTAGCTGCTCGTATAATCTTAATCAAAAATTAAAAGATATAACTAGGAGTTTAGCCAAAAACTGGTCGGAGCATGCCCGTCGCCGGTCGGCCCCGGGCGCAGGCGCAGAAGGAGCTAGCAAGTTATGGCGCCGTATCGATCCATCAGCAAACCATCCGTTCCTGTCAAGACCAGGGATTGGGTACGTATGGCCCTGCTCGACGTCACATATAGCCACGTTCTTTTCGGCTCCTAAAAAATATTTTTTAGTTTTTTTATAATAACTAACTTTTAAACGAAATATTTTTTTCAAGATATAATCTACTAGTTAATTGTAGTACATAATTTATAGATTTTATTTATATTGACAAAAATCGCACGTAATTTTCTGTTACTCTATTTCATATACTACAGCCAAAAAAACACAAGTCACAACAAAAAGAACAGGCCCATAGTCAATCCGTATATCTTGATTCCGCCGCGATTTTTTGTTCAATCCCGGGAGAGCTGGTTGCGCTATCTGCCGCGGTGTGCCATGCCGCGCCGCGAGGGGCCGCCATGCGCGCACCTCGTAGTTATCGGCAAAAACCGGCAAATGACGTGACACGGGGCTTGCCCGAGGAAGCAACGCGTTGATGGGTCGAAAGCTATGCCCAGCGGCCAAGGATGCCCGACGCGTCTCAGGCGTAACACCGTGACCAACTGCTGATTTGTTAACTATTATTGCGTGTGGCTGCTGCTATTTCTTGTTGCGCTCGCACATCAGCCCGTGCGAGCAAGGTGCGCCGAATTGATCGACGAATATTGAGGTAGCCTTTTGTTGCTCGGCCAAGATAACTAAAATTTCCTCTCGACTTTTAGTGTGACGAGGACATCATAGTCGCTGATGAGATCGGACAATCTATTAATTGTGATTTTAATATATAATTAAGGCTCAAAACAATTATCATCATAGATCATCTGAAACAACACTGCTCGAGTACCTCTGGTCAGAGGATTACTTCTTATTTACTCGACCAGCTACTACTCGAAAACTATGGCCTCCGGAACGGTATTGATAAGTATGGTAAGAAGGATTATTTTGGTCAGAATAAAGGAAAAGCTTTGATCGGCAAATCCAATAAAAACAAGAGATAGTGTCCACTCTACCAAACTGCAGGGCACGATCTCTGCAATTGTCGTCCTTGGCAGAAGAAGCTTAAGGACTATTACTCAGGCAAGGGGCATTTTCCTTCTAACCAGGAGGTTGGAGAGCCGAGCACCAAAAAGGACAAAGACAAAGATGAAGAAATAGAGTATCAAGAGTCAGAGCATGCCATTGATGTAATATTTGGTGGATCAGCCTGCTATGAGTCCAGAATATAAATAAAGACTATAAAATGTGAGGTGAACCTCACTGATGCTCCGATCGCTGTCAAGCCCTCCATGTGATCGGAAACAACCATCTCCTTTGGTAGAGAAGACTGCTACATCTATTCGACTCGACCAGGAACCATCTCCTTTGGCGAAGTTCAGACATCATAGTACAAAAGCAGAAGATCGCAGAGAAAAAGGAAGTAGAGGCATCGAGATTCTCAGCTATACACTTTGGACATCTCCAGGTACATATATAGACAAACTATGAACTGACAAATTTAAACAGCCATTTACCCACTGGTAACTGACACATTTAACCAACCATTTACCCGCTGGTAACTGCCTATCATCAAAACCCCAATAAAGTCTCAAATTCAAACGTTTGAATCTCATTCAAATAGAAAGAGAGACTGGTGCAGGGTTCAGCAAAAATAAAGATAGATTTGGTCTGCCAGATAGTATGCTACGTCACGGCACGGTCACACGTCGCAAGTCACAAGTCACGCGTTTTTCACGCGAAAATGCGTGAATACGCATGCGCGTGCGTGCATGTGTGCATGATTAGCTAAAGCCCTCCTCATGCCATCTCTATCCATATTCAAGGAGTGGTGAGGATTCCACCTTATAAATTGGTCTCCCCCACCTTGACTTGGCAATATAGTGCTAAACTATACATGCTTTGGAATTAAGGAAATGAGCCTTGCTTATATGGGTCAATTTCTAACAATTAGTTTTCGATCAAGTTGTACTCAGCTCAATGGGATTTCTGACCACATAGTTGAAATTTGATCACGTTGATTTCGACCACGTAGTTGCAACCACATTGGTTTCCGATCAAGTTGTGCTCAGCTCTGTGAGACTTCGGACCACGTAGTCAAAGTTCGATCATGTTATTTTTCTGACTAGTTTTGCTCCGTTGTGAGTCTCTGATTTTTCAGTGGAATTGATATCTAATCTTCATATCTTTATAACTATCCAAATGAAGAATAAATGAATATTTTAAATAAAATTTTTAAGACGCCATTCCCTCATTTCTATAGCCGGTCATACACCTAAATTGCAAATTCTCGTGGAGAGAGCGGACAGAAGAACATGGCGTGGAGCAAGCGGGGAAGACAAACTTAATCAATAGCCGCTGACATGCACGTACGTACGTATGAGAAGTCACGCATGGGTACGTGATGCTACAGTGCAAGGTCACTCGGATCGTATTCAGTGAAGGCTCTTTTGAAGTTCTTTGTGCAGGCATGGGAGATTGAGAACAAAAGAAAACTGGGTCAAATCACGGCGGTGTGATAACAAAGGCGCTTGTACTTCATGTTGCGGGAATCACTTTGCTTTAACTACCACTGCAGTTCAGGACAACCAAGCATGAGAGATAGCTCGGATTAGACAGCATGTATGATTAGCCAGCATCAGTCTTCACTAGGAAGAAGAAACCAACCACGTAAATACATACAGAGTCAAGAAATAGATAATGTTTGCTGCCGTGTATGGTGCCTCCAGTCTCCTTTGTATTTATACTAGATTCGCTGTATACAAAAGATTTACAGAGTTTGTTACAAATGAACAAATCAGAACTACACAGGCTAACACGCGTTGGACGTTTGCCGGACGATGAACAGCAAATATTCGTCATAACTGAAGACCGTCTATTGTAGCAACAGGCGACAGCCAATCTCCTGAACTTTCTTCAGACTTCCAGCCTTGCGGTAGCAAATTTGCAGTAGCAGACTTTAGCTAACCTTCTGAACTGCACTTCTATTTTCACATTTCCCCCTCAATCTCATATGACAAAACTAAGGTTGAGATTGTACCGTAAACAATCCAACATCTGTTTGGTTGCTGGTTTTATGAAAACACCTGCTACTTGATCAGCCGACGAGACAAAGCGCACTTCCAATGCACCAAGCGCCACCTTTTCATTGACAAAATGAAAATCAACCTCTATATGCTTTGTACGAGCATGGAACACTAGATTTGCTGTCAAGTAGGTTGCCCCAAGATTGCCGCACCATAAAATTGGCGCTCAGTTCCTTGAGCAAAGATTGTACCCAGGTCACTTTGGCAGTGCCACTAGCAAGCGCCTTGTACTCTACCGCTGTGCTTGAACATGGCACAGTAGGTTGCTTCCAAGCACTCCACGCAATCAGATTTGGGCCTAGGAAAACTGCAAAGTATCCAATAAAACAACGATCATCGACACATCCTGCCCAATCTGCATCGATAAAGACACTGAGGAGTAGTGGCGAAGCCAGGAGGAAAATCGATGGTGGGCTCAAAGACTAGGCTAAATAAATTGAGACAAACATAGTTTTGTATATTTTTTTTGTGCAATCCAAATTCATACATGAATAGAAAAGAAGCAAAGCAAAAAAAAAAGAGAAATGCAATGAAGGTACCTCACTAATGGAAAGCGTATCCTCAAAATATATAAATATGCTTCCAACCGGCCAAGCCCCTAACCAGCCAACCCCGTCCCTAAATCCATAACTATTGTTTTAGGTGGAAAGATTAAAAGGTTAAAAAGTGGTTGTTGCGGAATCAGGACGCTAAGATGTTACAGATACATAACATGATTATTATAGTTAAACAAACTCCACACCCATTTTGCTTTTAACCTTTTTCCATACAAGGCAATTTAATTAATACATGATAATATTCAGTCTTAGTAAAGGTGCAAAGGTATAAATATCACCAGTAAGTGTAAACAACAAAACATGAATTTGGTCTAGACATGTACATGTACGCATGTAATAGTTGCAGTTAACAAAATTAGGAGGACCACATAGAATAGTTACCCCGACAATGCCATAAAAAGGAAAAGGGTAGCATCATTTCTTCAGTTCCAGATTTGCAGTAAACAGAGATTGACCAAAGGCAGTTTCATTTGCCAAAATCTTCATATGCAATCAATTCAAAAAATTTCTTCACATATAAAGTTATATTGATGTCCTAAACTCTAGAGATGAAAACACATACTATATGGTAATATTATCATTGTCAGAAACAACTTGAATGGCGGCCATTGCAAGGTATAATGCCTGAGCCATTCCCATTCATCTTCTGGAAACATGCAATTTCCAACATACATGTGCTCGAACATCGAGAGATAACTATGTCTGACAATTTCTCCTACCATAAATGGCACAAATAGCTTGAAAGCGTAGATCAGAAAAGCTAATTGACTTGCGTTTCACTGATAGAAATTGCAGTATCTACATAACCATACAGATTTTTGCCACAGAGAAAGGGCTTGACCTGTGCTTTCCAGAGAAGAATGTTTCCACAGGTCCAACCTGATGCTAATGAGGTGGCCGCAGGTTGGAATCGACACACTACCGCTTGGCGACGAGATTAGAGCATCGGCGGTGCCGGAGCCAAGGACTCCAGAGGAAGCCATGATGGTTTTTCTTGGATCAGGCTCTGTACATGGAGCCTCTAAGTCTCCTTTGTATTTATACTAGCTTCGTTGTATAGAAAAGATGTAATAGAGTTTGTTACAATCCGAACAAATTAGAGCTACAGAGGCTAACAACAAGCGTCGGATGTTTGCGGACAATGAATAGTAAATATTCGTCGTAACTTTAGACCGGCTATTGCGGCAACCGGCGACAGCCAATATTCTGAACCTTTTTGAACTTTCTTCGGACTTCCAGCCTAGCGGTAGTAGACTTCGGCCCTGTTCTTTTTCAGTTTTTAGCTTCTGCTTTTGACTTTTTTACAGTAACTAGCTTTTAAATAGAGTATCTTTTCAAAGATGGGGTCTACTAGTTAATTGTAGTATATACTGTACCGACTTCATTTATATCGGCAAAAACCATACGTGAGTTTCTATTTCTCTATAATCGTTCACATAAATAAATCAAAAGTTATAAACTATAGTCAAAAGCCATAAGTCTTAGCCAAAAAACAGATCCGAACTAACCTTCTAAACTGCCCTTCAATTTTCACATAGAGAGGTTTCTCTTACACCAGGCAAAAGAAATAATAGAGGGGCCTCGGAGGGTCAGAGGTTCAGAATCATAGTCTCTTTTTTTTTTTAAGATTTGAGCCTCGGTACTTTCAGTGTTCTCAGTTACCACCTGTTGCAGCTGTGCGTACTTAGGCCTTACGTGTTACAACTACCAAACAACAATGCGCAGAAATTTTATAAGAGCATTACAATTTCCTTAAATTTGTTTTACGTGGTTTCTTCGTTCCAAACAGGTCTGAAAATTGGAGGTCGATACTTAGCTAGTACGAGGCAGTAGTTCGCGCGCAAGTGAAAACCGGAAACCAAAGGCGCCCATATCACGTCAAGCAGCAAAGCTTTGTCGCGTCTTCCACCTCCCTGTCACGCACGTACTGCTCCTCCATACGCATCGAGGAAAGCCTGGGACACCGCGCCATGCCTCCCTCCGTCCGGCTCACCACCCACGACTGTTCATACAAATAGCTATTTTTTTTTCGAATTTATTGGTCGGATATCTTTTTACAAATCTAACTCACTTTTCAAACTTGACAGTCATAATAAACAACACGTAGTAGCTATTGTACCGATTTTAGTAGATATTGTACCGATTTTAACTATACCGATCAAAATTATATATAACTCTCTATTATAAATAGATAGAATTTAAAAGACATAAACCAATACCCACATAAGCCATAGAAAGAAAAAAAAAAGAAAGCACTCGCATGGCTGCATGCCAACGCCCCTCGCACATGTGGGGTCCCGTCGTGGAGAGAAACCCACGCACACACACAAACACGGCAGTACCTCACGGCCTGCTCGCCTCGGAGGTCTTGTCGTGGGCTCGACGGGAAACTCGGGCGCCTTCTGCTCCGATCTCTCTCTTTCAGCGATCCTGGTCGTCTTTTGGGTCACTCAACGCATTGAAGCAAAAGATTGCGTCGCAGCGTCTACCTATCCAAGGGAGTCCAATCGTGTGCCTGCCTGCCAGCGTCCGCATCTGCATGTACGCAGCTCTGAAGTCTGAACGCCACACTAACCCTCTCTCCTCTGCCGCGCAGGACAAAGGCGTCATGTCATGGCGGCCCAGAGCGCGGTGGTAAGAGAACAGAAGCGACCAGCTGCTACCAGCCGGGTACAGGCGCCACCCCTGTGATCGATCGAGCGGCACACAGCAGAGCATGCAGCAGGGCAGCGCGTCGTTTCCCGGCCCTCGTCCCGTGACCGGTCGCCGAGCCAGGCACTGGCGCGCGGAATTGATGAGACGCTCGATCCGCACAGTGAGGACACTCATGCACTCATACGGATACGGACATTTACGCCGTGAATGTAATAAAAGCTCTCGTCCGTCCGGCCGGCCGGAACGTGCCAGGACAAAATAATGGTTACCACGACAAGAGCGCGAGGCCGCGCTTTTTTCCCGGTTCAATTTCGGTTTTTGCGGATGAGATAGGCTCTGTTTTTTCATTGGCTATAGTTAATAGCCTTCGTTTGAGGTTTTTTTTAGGTTTTTTTATTATCTTTCACAAAATTTTTCATTTTTACCGCACTTTTTATAAAAAAAACTAACAACTACTACGTTACGGTTTTAACCAAAACCAACTGACACAGTTAAAGCTAGTTGGACCACGACTTCAGAACTGGGTTCCAGTCAGTTCAGTTACGTAATGCATGCAGCTCAGAATACAAATGCTAGTCCAGTTTTTAAGCGGTGACCGAACATATACACGGCCGCGAACGTACGGACTGGTTGAAGGCATCGGTTCATCAATGTTGCGAAATTACACCGTGATCTGATGGGTCGGTGTTGTCCGTGCTTTTGCTGCTGCGGTGCCGGTGAGCTGACCACCGCAGCGCAAGGGGAGGCCGTGCAGATGACAGCCTAGTACCACTGAAGCAGGGAAACTTATGATGGCCGGCTTTACAACGACGAGGCCAGCAGCTTGACTGCTAGTACGCATGGGCGGAGCAAGGCACCCCAAATATTTAAAAAATGTGTATATATATTTTGCTAGATGTTTAAATTAAAGTTAGACTTTATAGTAATTTAATAATACTAAGAAGGAATTAGATGTAAATTATATTATATATCCTCGGTAACCAGCACATTTTTTCTCTACATAGTGCCATGTGAATAGTATAAAAGTGTTTTAATTTGCTTTTTCGATTATAAGAAATACTTACACACACCGCTACGCATACACACGAGTGTGCTCTCTTAGCACAAACCTAGAAATATGTGGGCCGGGAAAATCTATAACCTTACAAAATTTCTACTAAAGCATCAGGATTTGAACCCTAATAGGTTTGAGTCGTATATCTACAACTCTACCACGCCACCAATAGGTGGTTTCCGTGCTTTATTTTATTTAGTTGTTAGAAACTTTTTTAGTTTCTAACTCAAAAATCAAGTATAACGTAACCAATAGGAAGTTGAAAGCCTCCAGAAGTTGAAATCATATGATAAGCTTTGTTAACATGCTGTGTCCTATGACCATATATGAAACAAGTATAACCAAATAGGAACAGTGGTACTTTTTATTCAACTAAATAATGTGGGACTACACATAGAAAATGGCAAAAATCTAAATATATGTTTGATAAAAGTGTAAGATTTTGAAGTATAGCTAGAACCCATAGTTAAGCACCAAAGAATGAGAGTTCTTGCACATCACCTTGCAGAGAGAGTGGCACACGGCAGCTCTGCATCTCGTGCCATCTCCAACCCTAAATGCGGTCGTCATCACCGCAGATGTCACAAGCAATGAACCACGTTGCTAAATCCTTTTGTGACAATGCAGTATGCTGTCAATCCCATGTCACTAGAAGAAAATGGCCACACCGAAGAGAACTAGCATTCACATGAAGAGCAACGGCTACTGCTAATCGGGATAGAACATGACATCGTACGCGTGGCCACTGTGCGCTTGGATGATGCAAATGGGGCTAGCCAGTGCGACGACATTCGGCTAAATCAAATCAAGAACTCAGACAATGGCCGTTGGATATCTATATACATGGAATGGAATGGGGAACGAAAGAGAAGTGGTGTGGGTGGAAGAGATGCAGGAGATGGAGGAGAGGAGTGAGATGTTGTTGGAGGCGGCGGCGAGGAGGACATCGAGCCTGTGTCACCACTCTAAGGAGGTAGAGGGCTCCGGCCATCGGAGGGTAAGCTAGACTCTGATGACCACTGGCTGTTACTCTCGACGAGATGGGCCGGAAGAGGGTATAGGCATGACGGTGAACGGTGTTCCATCCGTAGTCGTCCACAGCTAGAAGCGTCGACCAAATAAACAAAGGTAAATAATCATTCTAAGAGCATGTACAATACATGCTCTTAAAGAGATACTTAGCAATAAAAAACTGATTTTTTTGCCACATAGTATAGATAAGATGCTTATTTTAAAGCATAGATGCTTAAATAAGCATCGGTGCTTAGTAGGTGCTTATGTGTATAACTATGGTGGTGATCGGTTCTATTTGAAAGTTGAAAGCTTATGGTTGAAACACACGTATGGTGGTGAAAAAACAATGTATTGTGAGAGGCTTATTTAACATAATTAAATTTAAAAAAATTGAAAAATATAAAAAATATGTTAGCCCATCACAGACAACGCAAACGAATACGAGAAAAAAAAACCGACAAAAAAACTCAAAAAAAATCAAAAATTCAGAAAAAGACGAAATTATAAATAGTGCAAAAATAAGCTTAAGCTTTAAGCCATAAGCTATATTGAGCAGGGATCTGTTAATAGATAATATAGCATCTAAGCACCCACAGAAGAGATATTTGCATTAGAGGAAATAACTTTTGTATGGATATTTAATGATGTGACTATATCCTCTTTTTAAGTATTCATATATAAATATCTTGTATTGTACCCTGAGAAGAAAACTCCCCTCCCCGACGGCAGCCATAAAACCCGGCAAACTTACCCGGCCGGCGCCCAAGTACAGAACACGAACCCCGCCCCCCGGCTCTGCCCCCAACGGTGCCGCGCCCTAGCTCACACGCTCATCCGGCCACCACCTCTTCCTCACACGACCAGACCGGCGCCCTTTCTGCCTTTCGCTTTCACTGCTCACCATTTCCCGTCCTTCCTCTCCTCCCCTTCCGTCTCTTTTTCACCCCGTCAGCTCTGCTGCTGCGCACCTTTGCGGAAAGAAAGGCGCCCTGAACACAACAGCCGAACACCACCACCACCAAAAACGCACAAAAGCTAGCGCAAAGCAAAGATACATCAGATCAGGTCGGCGCGCGCGGGCAAAGCGGCAGCTGCTAGGCAAGCCGGTGTGTCCCTTCCCCGGCCGGGCGCTCGCAAAGTGCGGAGCCGCTTCCCTCCCCTCCTTCTCCTTCTCTTTCCTCTCCGTGCTTACTCTCTCCAGGGCGTCTACGTACGTCGCGCGACGCGAGCCCCGAGGGTGCACGGCACGCACGATACGTACGTGCCCCCGCGCGCGGCCGGCCGCCATGTCCTCTGCCGCGGGCGGATACGGGGGCGACGCCGAGCACCAGCACCACCTGCTGCTTGGCCAGGCCGCCGGGCAGCTCTACCACGTGCCGCAGCACAGCCGGCGCGAGAAGCTGCGGTTCCCGCCCGACCCCGCGGATTCCTCGCCCCCGCCCGGCTCCTGGCCGCCGCCCCCGGCGCCGTTCTACTCGTACGCCTCCTCGTCGTCGTCCTACTCGCCGCACAGCCCAACGCTGGCGCACGCCCAGCTCGTGGCCCACGGACTACCGGGCGGGGCTCAGATCCCGAGCCAGAACTTCGCGCTCTCGCTGTCCTCGGCGTCCTCGAACCCTCCACCCCCGCCCCGGAGGCAGCTAGGCGGCGGCGGAGGGGCCACCGGGCCGTACGGGCCCTTCACGGGGTACGCGGCCGTGCTCGGGCGGTCCAGGTTCCTGGGCCCCGCGCAGAAGCTGCTCGAGGAGATCTGCGACGTGGGCGGCCGGCCGGCGCAGGTGGACCATGGCTCCGACGACGGGTTGCTCGACATGGACGCGATGGACGCGGCGGGAGACGTCAACCACGCGATGGATGGCAGCGACCGCGCCGCCGCTGGGGCGGTCACGGTCTCCGGCGCCGAGCAGCAGTGGAGGAAGACTAGGCTCATCTGCGTCATGGAAGACGTGAGTTAATCATAACCGATAAATTCCTTCTTTGCTTCCTTTTTCCCCCTGGAAATAATACATATCTTCTGCTTCTGTTTCCATGTCGCAAATTATTTCTTCTTCGTAGAGAAGAATCTAACGAACACGTTACGGTCACATCATGCACGCAGCTTGTGAATCTTTATTTACTGTGGCTTCACAGCTTATTTCTTGTGCTTGTGATTTGATGATGGTTGTGGATCATCTGCTCCTTTGGATACATTTCTTTGCTTATTATGTGTCTCAAATCAATGTTTTGCACTGTTGGTGTTGAACAGTTCTTTCAAATTTCCCTTGTACTACTATCAGCTTGATCCGGAGTTTACGATTAATAGATTAGCACAGTAGTTCATGTACATGAAATTAGAACAGCTAAATTCCTCCGGATGCTCTAATTTTACCCTATACGAAAATTTCAAGTTACTACTTGATACGATTCCTAGAGTGTGTCCTGTTTCAAACTGGTGGTATACACATCAGTTTAAAGCTGTAGAAAGATTCTGTTTATATAGTCACAGTTTTTTTCCCTTCAAAAAGACATAGTCCACCGGTTTTAATTTAGCTAAGCAAAGTAGTTTACAATCATTCTAGCTAGCTCCTTAATTAGGAGGTGACATAGGTGAAGTAGTGTCTACTGTCTACACGATAAGCTTATTGACTGCAACGACTAATTGAGCCCCAATTCGTGCTGTCTTCTAATGCAACTGCAACGACCTTGTAGGTTTGCAAGCGATACAAGCAATACTACCAGCAGCTCCAAGCTGTGATCTCCTCGTTTGAGACAGTTGCGGGGCTGAGCAATGCCGCGCCATTCGCGTCCATGGCTCTCCGGACGATGTCGAAGCATTTCAAGTACTTGAAGGGCATGATAGTGAGGCAGCTGCGCAGCACGAGTAAGGTCGCCGCGAAAGACGGCCTCGGCAAGGAGGACATGGCAAGCTTTGGTCTTATGGGCGCGGGCGCGGGCCTCCTGAGGGGAAGCAGCGTGAATGCGTTCAGCCAGCCTCACAACATCTGGCGGCCACAAAGGGGGCTTCCCGAGCGTGCGGTGTCTGTTCTTCGCGCTTGGCTGTTCGAGCACTTCTTGCACCCGTAAGTATATACGAAGATCGTCAGATCTGATTTCACTGAAATTAATTCAGAATTGACGAGAGCTGGACCTTTTTTTGAGACGATTAATCCGTAGGCGCACAGTACTGAACGTGGGTACTGTGTACCGATATGGATCTGCAGTTTTTGAAATTACCTGCGATTGGCAAATGCTGCTGCTTATCCACGGGGTAGCAGTGACATGACATGTCATGATGATATGCTGCTTTGTGCAACATGATTACTGGTAGTGTGAGAATCATGCATAGATCCGAGACATGGGATAAATGCCTAAGATAGTTGCAAGCAAACCGATGGCTGAAAATCATTTGCTTTATTGAAAGCTTCTATTGTTTTTATGCGCGTACACTAAAATCTCATATTAGCTTGCGATGGCTAGCCACTGCCTTGTTGCATGCATTAGTCTAACGGGAGGAAAGGCGTTCTGGAAAAGAGGGGGGAAAAGAAGATTTCCATCACATTAAATTCTTATTGTTGATTCAATGCTGTCTTATATAAATGGGTTTGAGCTATCATTAGATGCCTGTTTTTCGGATTTCAGCACGGGCCCCACTTCATGTTTAGCTCATGATGATTGCACAGCAACTTGAAAGTGGGATTTAGTTGCAACCATCTTAGGCACCAACCAAAATCTAACAACGTTGTCATTATATATATCTGCTACTTTTGCTAATGGTGGTCATTTCTGGTTGATGGTAACATCAGTTCGTTACATATATGGGGTGCATGGCTATTAGCTATGTACTTGTCGTTTCTAGCAATATATATACATCATCGTAATTGTTGTTTTCACCAATTGCATTTCAATACGTAGTTGTTTCCCGACAACTGCTGTCTTCTTTCCTGGCCCGTATGACCCGCCGTGAATACATGGTACTCGGTACTTCAGATTGAACTGATTGACTGGAGAAATTATGATTGACTGCATAAATGTGATGTGCCTTTTTTTTGAACTGAACAAGGCCTTATCAGAACGGGGTACATTTTTTGTGATGGGAGCCTAACTGACTACAGGTACTAACTAGCACGTGATAACTTTCTTTTAGGTGTGCAAATGTTCTAATGTAGTCTCGGGGCATTGCTCAGTTTTTTATTTTTTTTGGTTATAAGGTTTCATGCAGTAGTGGTGGTGGAACAAGTTACTAGTAGTAGTTTGCGACTATATTAATTATTTTTTTTGCCTAACTGCATGTAATGTGCAACAAGTTTTAACTAATGATTAGTGTGCTCTTTCGCTTTCATGCTTAATATGTGTTGATATGTCTGCACGAGCAATCGTGTGTGTGCCATCATTCTCATATTTGGTGCTTACTTCGCAGTTACCCAACTGATACTGACAAGCAGATGCTGGCTAAACAGACAGGCTTAACAAGGAACCAGGTAAGTGACCATTTTATGTTTCCAAATTTTTTCGTTAATGTAACTGATCAGGTCATGTTGGCTGCTAGCAATTAATGGTTGCGGACAAACTATCGCGCAGTCCATGCACCATTTCTGTCAAATCGAAATGCTAATATGCTATAAAACATTTTAAAAACATTGCGTGCGTGCCTGATGTTCTCAAACATCTGCATGGGCAGGTATCAAACTGGTTTATCAATGCAAGGGTTAGACTCTGGAAGCCAATGGTGGAAGAAATTCACAACCTCGAGATGCGGCAGCTGCAGAAGAACTCTTCTCTCGACAAGAATCAGCTCGGCATGCAGCAAACCCAGCGTTCGTCGGACAGCAGCGGGAGGCCCTCCGATCCTTCAAACTCGCTCCAAGGGCAAAGTAGCCGCATGACGAGGAACCACAGCACCCCCGCATCCTCTCGGCACATCCAGAACGAGCTCCCCCACATGCCCCATGACATCCCAGGACAGGTGAGCTTCCCGTACAACGGGCTGGCCGCGCACCACAGCATTGCACTGCCACACCCCCAGCAGGTTGAAGGCGTCGGCGTCGGCTCCGCTGCGAATGGTGGTGGTGTCTCACTCACCCTTGGCCTTCACCAGAACAACCGGGCCTACATCGCCGAGCCGCTTCCATCCGCGCTCCCGCTCAACCTTGCCCACCGTTTCGGACTGGAGGACGTGAGTGACGCCTATGTGATGGGCTCGTTCGGAGGCCAGGACCGGCATTTCACCAAGGAGATCGGTGGCCATTTGCTCCATGACTTTGTTGGGTGATGAAGAACAGGCGATTGCAAGGCTCAGCATGCATCCACTAGAAGTAGGACGGTGAAGAAAGTTAATGGGGGCATTGGTGTGCCTCTCGTGCAGATCCAGGAATGCTGTCAATATTTGACACGGGGGCTATAGCGAGCATGACTATACCTTTGAAGACCTGTTGTGCTGTTCCCTATTTGTTTCGATCCTAGATTAAGCTGTGTTAACCTGTATTCCATGGACCTGCAAATGTGAGTGCTCCCGCAGTGGCAAATAAAGGGTGCTCCGTTTATGGCCAGCAGGCTTGAGTGTTTATTACAGCAATCTATGGCTGGATTCGCTGCAACTTCAGTGTCTAATGTAGCTCTAGAATATGACTGGACAGACTTACGTACTGCACAGTTAGCCTTTCCATGTACTCTTATTAAACTAAGAAAGCAGATGAAATAGCCTCCTGACAGGCTATGATTTGCCCGTCAGCTAACCTTTCGCTGGCTTTGTCGTCACCCTAACCATATCTGCTAGGGCTGAGCTGTGCCTATTGTAGACTAGCTTTTGCCCTGATCGACGCACTAAACAATTGGCCAATTAGCCTGTGAGATCATGGGATGATGGGAAGCGACATGATGAACCAACCTGTGCTGTTGTTTTTTACTTTTTTCCCCAGTGTAAAAGCGCATGTTACCTGGGATCGGTTATCCATGGCCCTCGGTTTCGCAGCATCTGATTTGATGTACGCTTTGGACAGTAGTACTAGTATAAGCAGCAGCTTTGGCTCCATGCACGTTCTTTTTTGCGTGGAGGGAATCCATGCACGTCACTGACTACTGCTACTTCTCTCCCAGAAGGAACCGCTGTTCTTGTTTTAAAAAGGCACTGTTGCTGCCAGCTTTCTTTTCTAGGTTCTAGTGATGCGTGGCTATATATTTCAGTCTGACATTCCTACTGAAGAAATATGATGCACTGCCTTGTCCTTCCTGGATAAAGCTGGTAGTAGCTAGTAGGGAGTATGGGTTATCATTACCACTCATGGAAGGAGAACTGGAGTTCAGCTCAGCGCCATCCCTGTGTTTGAGGAGAGCTGGAGTTTAGCTCAGAGCTCCATCCCTGTGTTTGAGAGAGTAAGGTGTGTTCTTTTGGTTTATATGTTGGTTTTTTTGTCGTAATTAACTTTTAAATGATATATCTTTTTAAAACGATGTCTACAAGTTGATTATAGTAGATACTATTCGACTCCATCTATATCAGTTAAAATTATACACAAGCATCTTTCTATATATTTTCTCTCAAAAACAGTAAAAATATAAAAATTAAACTAAAAATCATTAGCCACGGTAACGTTATAAAAGACCACATAAAGGTTGCTTGCCAAGACATTCTTTTCTGCTGTATAATTCTTGAGCTCAGGTGAAACCAGAGACGCACCTCTTGTCAAATCAAGATCACGTAGTAACTCAAATCAGCGCTACTTGAGCTCTAAGCATCTTGGGCAGAAACGTGCTTCGTAAATGGGGTGCTACAGTGTATTTTTAGAGAAAAAAGGTGTCTTGCGATGGCCCTTGTGATGGGACCGATCGAGTGTGCCGGTTTAGGTGCTTTGTTCCTTTTGTTGTCAAAATTTCTTTTTGTCAAGAACTGACTGCTTAAATTAGCATTCCATCACATCTCTTTCTTTTCAATAATTATCTAGGTCTAGGTAGGTAGGAATGCAAGACTAATTCATTGCAGAGGTATTACCAGCAATCCAGCGTAGTATCCGGACATTGTTTTCACCCTGCCTGCAGCATTGGTTGGTTACATTGTTTTCACCCTGCCTGCAGCATCGGTTGGTGACTAGCAGTAGCAGTAAGGCTGTTATCGTTTGGATTTAGCACGGTTTCGGTTTCGGTTTATTTTCACTATTTATAAATTCATCTTTTCTCGAACTTTTGGTTTTTGAGCTTTTTGCCCGTTCTTTTTTCCCATATTCGTTTGCGTTATCTGTGATGGGCTAACATATTTTTTTATATTTTTAATTTTTAAATTTAATTATATTAAATAAGTCTCTGTCATTCTGATATTTTTTCATTAACTACTGATTTTCGGTCATAAGCCACCAAAAATAAGCCCAAATGATCACCACTAAAACTTTGCTTGCTTCTCCAAGTACATGCTTCTTTAAAGCAAGCCCTTTTCGTTTTCTTAACCATAGGGAAACGGGAGGGTTGCATCTGCATGCATGGGCCATGGGCGCGAGAGCCGAAGCGGAAGGCCAACGGCCTTTTCTTAACCCAATCTTCGGTAATGGCTTCTCGTTAAGCATATGTTCTTTCCTTCCACTCCTAAGATTTGGCCAGTTTGATGATCCGTCTCTGGATTTGCCGCTTTTAACGAGATGCTCGTCTTCGCACAGCGCTTCGCTTTTGTCTGTCTAATCCGAGTGGCCTTCCTCCTGCTGCCGCGGCAGCTACCACCCACTGCTTCCCGCAATGGCAGTGGCGCAACGTGCTTTGCCTTGGAAATGACATGCGCTACTGTTCGCATACAATAATTGCTCTTCTCGGGAAATGCAGGTGACACACACACACACTGAACTGCAGTGCGAGTGAGCGTCGAAGCGGATTGGTATGGGATAGCGGCGCCCCCGCTTTTGCATCGTGCATGCCATCCTGCGGCACTGACCGCAGTACTGCCATCCTGCCTGTATAGGAGTGTAAACAAGACTTCTTTTGTGTGATAGTGTTAACCTAGTTATCTTTAGATCTAATTGAATCTATGATTACATTTAAGTTCTGTGATAATCGTAGGTCGTATGAACTGTAGCGTTGTAAGTCGTATGATAGATTCGAGTTGGAAAGTTAGGTTGTTTCCGTATTTGATTCCAACGCGGTATACCGTGTTGTTTTCAAAGTCGTGTATATTGCTTCTCTATATAAGAAAGAAGAAAAGGACACAAACACATTGCATCAGGTCGCAAAAACTCGACTTATGTCTACTTGTGTTTCGCGTGTGTGTGATCGTAAAAGGTTGACGACTATCGTTCATCTAGACTTCTTGGGCGATTTTCCCAACAATTGGTAGCAAAGTCTAAGGGGACGAAGCGATGGCCAACAACGCAAGTAACTTGTCGAGGTCAGGAGAGCTCATCAAGATCACGGGCGACGTACTCGATACATCGAAGACAGCATACTCATCAAGCCGACGACAAGAAGCGCCACGATTTCGATTCAATACCCGATGTTAAGCAAAACGAATTATGGCATGGGCCGTCAAGATGAAGTTAATCTTGTGTTCACTAGGGTTTGGTCGGCAGTCAAAGATGGAGACGATGACGGCGACAAGGATCAAGGCGCGATGGTGGCCATCTCGCAAGCTGTGGCAGATGACGTGATAATGTTGATCGCCGAGAAGCAGACAGCGAAATAAGCCTAGAGCACACTCAGAGAGATGCAAATAGGCGAGGATCGCATCAAGAAGGCATGAGCGCAAATGCTCAAACGACAACCGAGAAAGCTATAGATGGGAGACTTGGAGTCGATCACCAAGTACTCCATGAAACTCACCACGCTGGTGGATGAGATCCGTTCGCTCGGCGTGAAGCTGGAAGAAAGCAACCTGGTCGAAAAGTTGTTCAACTCAGTTCCAGACCGATTCCTTCAGATTATCGGCACGATTGAATAGTTTGGCGATGTTAAAATGATGTCGGTCTCATAAGCGATCGAACATCTTAGAACTTTCGAGAAAGTGATCAAGGGTCAACAGCACTCGAAGGACAGAGGAGACAAGCTACTCTTTACCAAAAATAAGAGCGAAGAGAGGAGCTCGAAGACTAAGAAGAACGAGGGCTCGAGCTACGCTCAAAGAGGTGGTCATAACGGAAAAGGACAGGGACGCAGTTGTGGTCAAGGCGGTAGCCAAGGAGATGGCAATCGAGGTGGCGATGAACAATTGCCGCCAGATTTCGATCAGACCAAGGTCAAATACTTCAACTGCAATGAGTATGGGCACTTTGCGAAAGAGTGTCCAAAGCCAAACCGAAGAACAAGGCGAATCTCATAGCAAAGCGAGCAGCGATGACCTCCGGTTCTCGATGATCGAAGTGTGCGAACTAGTCCATATCGTCCCAACGCTTTGAACAAAATATGTTTCTGCATGAAGAGAATGTGACGCCAAAGTTGAGCGGCACCCAGAATAAGGCTTGGTATCTATAATGGTCGTAAGTCGTATGGACTATAGCGGTCGTAAGTTAGACTGTAGCAGTCGTAAGGGGTCAGAATTCAGATTTTGTTTAGATTCAGAGTTAGAAAGTCAGGTTGTTTCCGTATTGGAATCCAGTGTGATATGCTGTGTTGGTTTCAAAGTCATGTATGTTGCTCCTCTATATAAGAAAGAAGAAAATAACGCAGACGCATCGCATTGCATCGCGTCATAAAAACTCGACTTGTGTCTACTTATGTTTCATTTGTGTGTGTAATTGTAAGAGGTTGACGACTATCATTCGTCTAGACTCCCTAGGCGATTTCCCCAACATAGTGTTGTATAACTGGGGAAGCACATGAACCTCAGCCTCGCTACAACTGGATTATGGTTAAGTTTTTGGTTGTGGCTTTTAGTTTATGGTTGAAATTACATTGTAACAGTTGTTAGCTTTTTGAGAAAAAAATAATAAATCGTTATATCGTCATGGACAATGCAAAGGAATAAGGGGAAGAAGAAAAGGAAAAAAACAAAAAACCAAAATGTCAGGGGAGTGGAGGCGATGTGCAGGTGGGGAGGCGAGGAGATACGAGGAAGGGAGGAGGCGGTGTCGGGTGAAAGTGGAGGGTCGAACGCATTTTTATTTACATCTAGGGTAACCTCCTCCTTGACCAATTTTAGCCACTAGATCTCACTCCAATGGCCATGAAAAAAGGTGATGCGACTAGCCCCTTTGTCCCTTAGCTCAGCCCTTTGGAGCCTCTGCTACTCCTTCCTTCTGTGCGCCGCCTTGCTACTAATGTATTAGGACGATAAAGAAGAGAGAGGCAGAGTAGTACTCGGTGGCGAAGAAGAGGAGCACACTGGTGCAGATGATGAGGCATTGGTGTACACTAAGGATGACAACAGAATGGAAGTTTACACCATCGACGTCAATGATCGGAACATGGAGTACACCGTACATATGACTAACAGGGGAGACAGTACACGGCTCGGATGATATGTACACCGTCGGAGGTGGGGAGAACTGCAAAGCCGGTGCGGTCGGGGAGGCGATCCGGAGTGACGATCTCGGCAACAACGGATCCGACCGCACCGATCTCACTCTCGATTATAAAATGTCTCCTCTTTTTAATGTTCATTGTATGATTTATGTCATGTTTGATGATATGTATCACTTTCTTTTGGAAACCTATTATAATGCACGGATATCTTACTAATGAACAGGAAAATCCTCAGTAGTAGAAGAAGAAGACGACGACCCATAAAAGAAGGCAATCCAAAAAGGACAAAGGAAAACGAGAGACATGAAGGCCCAGCTGGTGCCCACACGGCCTACGGCCCAACTATAGCAATAGCACGCCGTTCTTGAACCAACAGAGAGAGACAAAAAACCGGCTCATCTTCCGATCCGACAACCTCCGCCCCACGCCACGTGCAGAGGCCCGAAGACGCCTTCGACCCGTCCGGGCCATTCGGCCGCTCGCGCGCGGAGCACGCTGTTGCTGGCGCCGTCGGCCCGCCACGCCTCAGCCGTCGGCTCCGCATGGCGCAATGGGCTCCAGCTTGGGTCGCCTGTTCGGTTCTTTTAAGAGGAGCTAAGGCCCATCTGGCAGTAATCGAGCTCGGCGCAGGAGGTCGTCGTGGTTCGGGGCCCCCCATATGGCAAGAACACGTCGTGAGGTGCTCAGAGATGGATGGATGGATGATCCATGGCCTTCGCTTTCCTTTCACCCCGTAGAAAAGCGAATAAGGATATGTTCTTTCTAACTTTTAAAATATATTTTTGTTTTTATAGTAACTAACTTTTAGATAAAATATTTTTTTAAAATAAAATCTACTAGTTAATTGTAATACATATTGTATCGACTTCATTTATGTCGGTAAAACTATCGTGAGTTTCATTCTTTCGTAATCTCATACGAACATTCCCAAAAGTCATAAGTCGCAGTAAAAAGTCATGACAGTAGCCAAAAAGAACATGCTTGTTTCATGAGTTTGGGTTCAAAATTTCCCGTGAAGACACTTTGCCTCTAAGTTAAAACGACTCGAAATGTTCATCGCACTCATTGCGTAGAAATTCTGGGTATCCTTGTAGGTCGATTAGGATGAACCTTTTCTTCCCAAATGAAAAGATGTTTTTTTTTACTTAGGATGATAGGATGGAACATCAAAGGAGAATCTTCCAAATCATTTTACGGGTCATCATCCAATGGAATTGTTGGGTTGAAGGCAGCCTCCCAAATTGGCCACCCACGGGCGGACCCAGTGCAAAATTTGAGTGGATGTGCTATCTTTGCAAATTCTAAGAACTACAGTATTTTCTTTGCAATTATAAAATATTTACATATAATTTGGAAAATTGAGTGAGGGAAGATGCCCCACTAGGGTGTCTGTAGATCCGCCCCTGTGGCCACCATCACACAAGTCAATTGTCTCGTTCTTTTTGGTTTTTTAACTGGCTTTTAACTTTGATTTATAACAATTGATACTATTTATCAGATCTATCAGCCATAGTTAAAATCATCAACAAAAAAAAACAGGACCAGTCACAATCATAAGCCTCTCCCCTCTCACTATTGGCGGCACTCCATCCGGCTCGGCTAGGAGTCGGGGCTTGATTTCAAATGAAATTGTCTTCTGCGGTTGTTAACTTTTTCTAAGAAAAAATTTAACAAAAAAATAAAGAACCGTTATATCGTCATAGACAACACAAAGAAATACGAGAAAAAATAAAACTGAAAAAAACAAAAGATCACAAAAATAAAATAAACTGAAATTAGAAATCGACATGTTCTAAATAATTTCTGACTTAAATACCCATGAGTCCATCAGACACAGCTAGACGCTAGCTCTGCAAAATGACAAATAGTTGGAGAAACAGTAGTAGTACTGCTGCTTAACCGCGAAGAAAAGCAGTAGTACTACTAGTACTACTACTGCCTGTAATATTTCCCTTTCCCTTCTCCAAGAGCTCAAGGCTGCAGGGCGGCAGGAGGTCGAGTGGACACTAAACTGGATTCTGGAAGCTAAGCAAAGTGATTATATGTTAATCCCACTTTGCTTATGTTAATCCCACTTGAAGGCCTTAGCGGCTTTCGTGCTCTTGCATTTCGTGGAAAAAAGACACGATTATGCTTCGTACTACACGCCCGCTATACATATGACCATCACTATGCGTAGAATTGCCGTCCGTTAGATCAAAATCAACGCCCGAGATGGAACAAGTTCGTTAGTGGTGAGATAGCCCTGGGCAGGGCAGGTAGGTGGGTATCGTTAGGTTGGAAACATGTACGGCTGCAGTTGATTTAGCCTTGCTCCAACTAAATTATAGCTATATCTTTTAGTTTTTAATTAAAATTGTACTATAGCATCTCTTAAAAAAATAGGACAAAATTATGAAAATTAAAAAAAAAATGTTATATTACCATGGACAATACAATTAAAGAAAAGTTAAAAGACCGAATAAAGACTAAAAAATAAAATAAATCTAAATTAAAAACCGATGTGTTGCAAGTGATTTTTAGTTTAAATAAACCAAATACCAAAAGACTAAAAACTAAAATCATTAAAATAGGACTAATGGTGAGGCCATGACGAGGTTCGAATGTCGTCGATGGAATGTTGCCTTCAAAAGAAAAGGCGAGAAAGCCGCCACGCTCTGCGGAACGCGCATGGCACATGATTAAACGCTGTTATCTCGCACAGTCGCGCGTAGTGGAATCTCTTGCGATCATGCTCGAACAACCTTTCACAATATTTCAACTCTCCGAGGGAAGATCGGATTCTCCTAACTTGTCAAGAGCAACGAGAGCCGGAAAAAGATCTGCAAAGCCGATGAAGCTCTTTCGGTGTTCTTTTCAGTTTCTTTTTTTTCAGGACGGTATTTGTACCTTTTTTCTGCAAAGCCAAAAGGATAGAAAAAGGCGAAAAACTATAAGCCAGAAATTAAAAGTTAGAAGCCGTTTGAAGCGGAGAGAAATGTGATTTATGCTTAGGAAAACATCAGACACCCTATTACCAGACAACCCAAAAACATATTACATGTCATTACTTATCTATAAAAGAAACAAAGTTGTACACCCCGTGTGTTGCGCACACACTGTATCAAACCATTGTTTATTACTGTAGCAACCCTACTGTTGCAAATGCAGTGATCCATGTTCACCGCGCGAATTCGCAAAGACATGGCGACGCGACTCCGATTGACTCCACAGATTAGAAGCTCCTCAGCCCCACCAAAAACCGAAAGAAAGTTTTTTTAACTGGGCACGCACCAAAGCGCAGCGTTGCGCACGGAATAAAAATGGGTGCGTTTACTGTAGCTAATGAATTTTGTCTATACTTTTTAACACACTAGCGGACGATAAAAACATCAGCGGAGATGATGTATATAATTTTAAGCTCGAAAAATCATTTGAAAATTTTATTTTAAGAGATTGTCTCATTTTAATATTTAGCTTTTTTAACTTCTAAAACAGTTAAAAACTAAAAACAGAAGTTAAAAGACAAAAAAGGGCAGAGCAAAAGAAAGCATCCAACTCGGCTTATTAAGGGTCCGTTCCAAACGGCTGAAGGTTATGACTTCTGGTTATATCTATTGGTTGAAATTACATTATAATAGCTATTAGATTTTTTTTAAGTCATTCAATTAAAGAAAAAAAGAAAAAGAAAAGTTATATCTCTATAAACAATGAAAAAAATACTAAAATAATAAAAGACAAAATTAGAAATTAATATGTTTTAAGCATGCTCGTTTGAACTTGACCACGGCCACGGCTTATTTTTCACTATTCATAATTTCGTCTTTTTATGAACTTTTGGCTTTTTTTTTGAGTTCTTTTTTTTTGCCGTATTTGTTTGCGTTGTTTGTGATGGGCTAACATATTTTTTATATTTTTTAATTTTTTTAAATTTAATTATGTTAAATAAGACTCTGTCAGCTACAGTATTTTTTCAGCCAGCTACAGTGTTTTTCAGTCATAAGCCATAAAAAATAAGCCAAAATGATCACCACTTAAAAATGCTGAAAGTGAGAAAGGGCCATAAAGCAGGAGCAGCGGACCTAAAAGAGCGATTCCGTCGGACCAATGCGGCGTGGGGAAGCGGGCACACGCGACCGCATTGGCCCGCACACGACGCTCGCCGCATATTTTATTCGCCAAAAGCCAGCCCGGGCAGGACGCCATGTTGCGTGTTGTTTTGGTCGCGCCAAAAGGCCGGGTGCGCCGGTTGATTGGTTAATCATCCGTCCATCTTCCAGCAAAGGAAGCAAGCAAGAAGACGAGCCCGTGCCCTCCCCCACGAACGAACCATCCCCTGCGAAAGATATTGCTGCTCCCGGGTTAGGCGTAGGCGTCTCTTGGGTGGGTTTCCGCTTGAGGCGTCGAGATCTTGCGCGGTTTGATTTTACTCTATTGGCTGCGATGATCTGCGGGGCGCAGAACGGGTGGCTCCTGGACTACGGCCTCGTGGAGGAGGAGATCCAGCGCTCGGACTTCCTCTACATGGTGGACGACCCGGCCGTCAACAGGTGAGTGTCATCTTCTCGATCGATTCTGCTCTTCCTCTTTGTGGAGGCCTGGATGGTTCGTTTCTTGATGGGTCGTTGGTGTTTAGTACTTGCTACTATTGGTGTGTGATGTGTTTGATTGGATTGGATTTGGATGGTTTGCAGCGTCATCTTGGGGTTTGATGCTCCCAGAAGAGAGGACGGTGGCCAGGACAGCTCCGGCTCCAAGAAAAGGTAATCTTTTTTTCTCTCTCTCTCTTTCTTTCGATTTTACACCTATGTTTGCTGGTATATACGTCAGGGAGTCGTGCTGACATGATTACGGCCTTCTTTGGAATTGCTTGTTTGTATGTGCTTCTGCCCGAGTTATTCTGCCCTGCTAGTCAGCAAGTTCTCAGATTTGATTGAGAAGAAAGATAGCTAAAGCAAGCTCACAAATTTGATTGTGGGGAGATAGCAGTAGTATGACTGTCTCACAGTAAAAATCATGAAGTGCACGGTTCCAGCCTTACAGACCATGATGTTAATTAATTCAGAGAAAGGGTGCAGTATTACTTGCAGACAAGTTTTGAGTCTAAGAAATAAGTTGACAATAGGTGTCTCATAATCAGACTCCATTTTGGCAACTATACTTGAGTCGTGTGCCTATCTTCTAGAGTTTACAGCCCGATTTCAGCATGAAGTCAACGGTCAGAGTTAGCACGATTGCTGGAAACGTCCTAATCGTTGATGCTAGATGCCATCACAGTTCACAAACTTTAGGACCAGTTCTATTGCGCTGGAATCCATGAGCCTAATTTGACATTTTTTTTCTCTATATCGGCAGATACCGGCCGGAGTCGAGCGCGCTGCCCGGCACCAAGGCTTGCCGCGAGAAGCTCCGCCGAGACAGGCTCAACGAAAGGCATGTTTCAGAGTTCAGAATTTCAGCTCCATAACTGACCAACACCAGTCTCCCGCTGCTTCAGTTGTAGACATGTATATTCAGCATTTGCCACACCGGAATCTGATGAGCTTTGATTCATCTCCTGTGATGTAACGACTCCAGGTTCAACGAGCTCTGCGCCGTCATGGAACCTGGGAAGCCGCCGAAGGCTGACAAGGTCGCCATTCTAAGCGACGCTGCTCGTCTCGTGGGCCAGCTGCGCGGTGAGGCTCAGAAGCTTAAGAAATCAAACGAGTCACTCCAGGACTCCATCAAGGACCTCAAGGTAACAACGCGTTGCACCCAACTGACTCACCTGGATACCATTTGTCTGAAGAAAGAGAAGTTCAGAGAATGTATGGCTCATTGTGGCCGCAGGCCGAGAAGTCGGAGCTGCGAGACGAGAAGACGAGGCTGAAGGCCGAGAGGGAGAGGCTAGAGCAAATGCTCAAGGGCGCCAGCGCTGTCGCTGCTCCGACGCCGTTCGTCCCGCACCCTACCACTGCCGCCGCCGCACCGTCGCTCCACCCGTGGCGTTTGCGCAGGCCGGCAAGTTCGTCCCGTACACCACCAGCTACCCGCCGCCGGCCGCATTCTGGCAGTGGATACCGCCGACGTCCCTCGACACGTCCAAGGACCCCGTGCACTGGCCGCCTGTTGCATGATCAATTGACGGTGGCACCATTCATCAAGATGCATGTATCGAGCTTTGCTCGTGCTGTAGAAGTTGACCAACGCACACCCGACGAAAATTTCGGGTGCTGATTGTGTGGCAGTTCCTATGCTTGTGTTGTGGATAATGATCCAGGGTCACCTGACAAAAATTCCGGCTGATCAAATGCTTTATTGGAGCAGTCTATGTAACAGCACTAATGCTAAAGCTATGGTGATAATAATTAGGCTGGTGTTTCCAGAAAACGCTGAAAGATGTGTCGTGCCTCTGGCGTCATTAACCAGAGTTCCCGTCATTACAGCAAATAAACGAACATATCAATTAGACGAATAAACTCCAATTGATGGTAAGAGATGTAATTTGCTGTGGTTTAGTGAAAACATATTAATTACGGCAAATAAACGAACATATCAGTTCGGCAAATAAACTCCAATTGATGGTAAGAGACGTAATTTGCTGTGGTTTAGTGAAATCATATCTAACTTTCGGGCTAAGAGAAGCCACAAAAAAGGAGGCTCCAAATTTAGGGAAAGAATTGCTTCAACGGTAGCCTGGCCACCATGGTAAAAAAGTGTAGGGAAAAAGAACAGTACACCGTGCAATCACAAATATTACTGAATCACTCGTTTTAAGCAACATAGTGTATCGGTACATTAGTTCTCTTACTCCTAGCACTGCTTTGCTTTATTATCACATTGGAGAGCGAGGCCCAAGCTCATACAAAATGATCTACCAAAACGCCGCAATAAGATGGTTTGTACACAATGACAGAACAGTGCAATCAATTGATTCAATGCCCCTCAATCTTCACAGGATTCACCATATTTTTCTTGTAGTCTGATGAAACTATCAAACTTCACAGGGTATTCACGGAATCCTGATCAGCCAAGCAATGACCTGCATAGTTGCTTAAGATCAGAATCACCATGCTCTACCATATAAAGAAAATGTAATAGAACCATATGACAAAATATCCAGAACTCTGCTTTATTATACAAACTTGCAAACCTGTTGATTAAAGTTCAATTGGGTAGGTAAACATGAGAACAAAAAAAATCTTAAAACAGAACATGAGTTCAGAAACAAACCTCATTGCAAAGGAAGATTCTTATGGGTGTATGCAACATCCTTGTCACCATTCACCACTTGCCCGCTCCCTCGTAAGATCCTACATACCAACATTGATCACCCAAAAATTCAGTAAAATTTTTATATATTTATACGACCTGCAATGAAACAGGTAATGAAAGACATTTTAGCAATGGGGTGGTATTAATATTGAGATACAGCTCTTTAAGCAATATTTTAGCTGTATGATTATTCATCGTTGTCCTATGTTTGACTATACTAAGATTGAGATGCAAGGTACTCAGGATGATCATGCTTTCATACTCCAATGCTCATTATGAAATTAATAAGTCTCTTAAGATTGCAGTACGACTGAAACATGACATATTAAACAGAGTTTAGATGATAACTTGATAAGCCACATGCTCTTGATAATTGATAAACTTAGTGATAACTTTCTTTTAGGTGTGCAAATGTTCTAATGTAGTCTCGGGGCATTGCTCAGTTTTTTATTTTTTTTGGTTATAAGGTTTCATGCAGTAGTGGTGGTGGAACAAGTTACTAGTAGTAGTTTGCGACTATATTAATTATTTTTTTTGCCTAACTGCATGTAATGTGCAACAAGTTTTAACTAATGATTAGTGTGCTCTTTCGCTTTCATGCTTAATATGTGTTGATATGTCTGCACGAGCAATCGTGTGTGTGCCATCATTCTCATATTTGGTGCTTACTTCGCAGTTACCCAACTGATACTGACAAGCAGATGCTGGCTAAACAGACAGGCTTAACAAGGAACCAGGTAAGTGACCATTTTATGTTTCCAAATTTTTCGTTAATGTAACTGATCAGGTCATGTTGGCTGCTAGCAATTAATGGTTGCGGACAAACTATCGCGCAGTCCATGCACCATTTCTGTCAAATCGAAATGCTAATATGCTATAAAACATTTTAAAAACATTGCGTGCGTGCCTGATGTTCTCAAACATCTGCATGGGCAGGTATCAAACTGGTTTATCAACGCAAGGGTTAGACTCTGGAAGCCAATGGTGGAAGAAATTCACAACCTCGAGATGCGGCAGCTGCAGAAGAACTCGTCTCTTGACAAGAGTCAGCTCGGGATGCAGCAAACCCAGCATTCGTCAGACAACAGCGGGAGGCCCTCCGATCCTTCGAACTCGCAGCAAGGGCAAAGTAGCAGCATGAGCCGCATGACGAGGAACCACAGCACCCCTGCATCCTCTCGGCACATCCAAAACGAGCTCCCCCACATGCCCCATGACATCCCCGGACAGGTGAGCTTCGCATACAACGGCGGGCTGGCCGCGCACCACGGCATTGCACTGTCGCACCCCCAGCAGGGCGAAGGCGTCGGCGTCAGTGTCGGCGGCGCCGCGAATGGTGGTGGTGTCTCACTCACCCTTGGCCTTCACCAGAACAACCGGGCCTACATTGCCGAGCCCCTTCCGGCCGTGCTCCCTCTCAACCTTGCCCACCGTTTCGGACTGGAGGACGTCAGTGACGCCTATGTGATGGGCTCATTCGGAGGCCAGGACAAGCATTTCACCAAAGAGATCGGTGGCCAGTTGCTCCATGACTTCGTCGGGTGATGAAGAAGAGAGATGATTGCAATGCTCAGCAGTGCACGCAGATGATACGATCCACATGTATTGTACTAGAAGTAGGACGGTGAAGAAAGTTAATGGGGCATTGGTATGCCTTTCGTGTAGATCCAGGAATGCTGTCGATATTTGACATTGTGGGGGGCTATAGAGCATGACTATACGGTCTATACCTTCGAAGACCTGTTGTAGTGTTGTTCCCTATTTGTTCTGATCCTAGGTTTAAGCTGTGTTGGCCTGTATTCCATGGACCTGCAAATGTGAGTGCTCCCGCAGTGGCAAATAAAGGGTGCTCCGTTTATGGCCAGCAGGCTTGAGTGTTTATTACAGCAATCTATGGCTGGATTCGCTGCAACTTCAGTGTCTAATGTAGCTCTAGAATATGACTGGACAGACTTACGTACTGCACAGTTAGCCTTTCCATGTACTCTTATTAAACTAAGAAAGCAGATGAAATAGCCTCCTGACAGGCTATGATTTGCCCGTCAGCTAACCTTTCGCTGGCTTTGTCGTCACCCTAACCATATCTGCTAGGGCTGAGCTGTGCCTATTGTAGACTAGCTTTTGCCCTGATCGACGCACTAAACAATTGGCCAATTAGCCTGTGAGATCATGGGATGATGGGAAGCGACATGATGAACCAACCTGTGCTGTTGTTTTTTACTTTTTTCCCCAGTGTAAAAGCGCATGTTACCTGGGATCGGTTATCCATGGCCCTCGGTTTCGCAGCATCTGATTTGATGTACGCTTTGGACAGTAGTACTAGTATAAGCAGCAGCTTTGGCTCCATGCACGTTCTTTTTTGCGTGGAGGGAATCCATGCACGTCACTGACTACTGCTACTTCTCTCCCAGAAGGAACCGCTGTTCTTGTTTTAAAAAGGCACTGTTGCTGCCAGCTTTCTTTTCTAGGTTCTAGTGATGCGTGGCTATATATTTCAGTCTGACATTCCTACTGAAGAAATATGATGCACTGCCTTGTCCTTCCTGGATAAAGCTGGTAGTAGCTAGTAGGGAGTATGGGTTATCATTACCACTCATGGAAGGAGAACTGGAGTTCAGCTCAGCGCCATCCCTGTGTTTGAGGAGAGCTGGAGTTTAGCTCAGAGCTCCATCCCTGTGTTTGAGAGAGTAAGGTGTGTTCTTTTGGTTTATATGTTGGTTTTTTTGTCGTAATTAACTTTTAAATGATATATCTTTTTAAAACGATGTCTACAAGTTGATTATAGTAGATACTATTCGACTCCATCTATATCAGTTAAAATTATACACAAGCATCTTTCTATATATTTTCTCTCAAAAACAGTAAAAATATAAAAAAATTAAACTAAAAATCATTAGCCACGGTAACGTTATAAAAGACCACATAAAAGGTTGCTTGCCAAGACATTCTTTTCTGCTGTATAATTCTTGAGCTCAGGTGAAACCAGAGACGCACCTCTTGTCAAATCAAGATCACGTAGTAACTCAAATCAGCGCTACTTGAGCTCTAAGCATCTTGGGCAGAAACGTGCTTCGTAAATGGGGTGCTACAGTGTATTTTTAGAGAAAAAAGGTGTCTTGCGATGGCCCTTGTGATGGGACCGATCGAGTGTGCCGGTTTAGGTGCTTTGTTCCTTTTGTTGTCAAAATTTCTTTTTGTCAAGAACTGACTGCTTAAATTAGCATTCCATCACATCTCTTTCTTTTCAATAATTATCTAGGTCTAGGTAGGTAGGAATGCAAGACTAATTCATTGCAGAGGTATTACCAGCAATCCAGCGTAGTATCCGGACATTGTTTTCACCCTGCCTGCAGCATTGGTTGGTTACATTGTTTTCACCCTGCCTGCAGCATCGGTTGGTGACTAGCAGTAGCAGTAAGGCTGTTATCGTTTCGGATTTAGCTTCTGGTTTCTGGTTTCTGGTTTATTTTTCACTATTTATAAATTCATCTTTTTCTGAACTTTTGGTTTTTTTGAGCTTTTTTGCCCGTTCTTTTTTTCCCATATTCGTTTGCGTTGTCTGTGATGGGCTAACATATTTTTTTTTATATTTTTTAATTTTTTAAATTTAATTATATTAAATAAGTCTCTGTCAGCTACAGTATTTTTTCAGCTAACTACAGTACTTTTCAGTCATAAGCCACCAAAAATAAGCCCAAATGATCACCACTAAAACTTTTGCTTGCTTCTCCAAGTACATGCTTCTTTAAAGCAAGCCCTTTTCGTTTTCTTAACCATAGGGAAACGGGAGGGTTGCATCTGCATGCATGGGCCATGGGCGCGAGAGCCGAAGCGGAAGGCCAACGGCCTTTTCTTAACCCAATCTTCGGTAATGGCTTCTCGTTAAGCATATGTTCTTTCCTTCCACTCCTAAGATTTGGCCAGTTTGATGATCCGTCTCTGGATTTGCCGCTTTTAACGAGATGCTCGTCTTCGCACAGCGCTTCGCTTTTGTCTGTCTAATCCGAGTGGCCTTCCTCCTGCTGCCGCGGCAGCTACCACCCACTGCTTCCCGCAATGGCAGTGGCGCAACGTGCTTTTGCCTTGGAAATGACATGCGCTACTGTTCGCATACAATAATTGCTCTTCTCGGGAAATGCAGGTGACACACACACACACTGAACTGCAGTGCGAGTGAGCGTCGAAGCGGATTGGTATGGGATAGCGGCGCCCCCGCTTTTGCATCGTGCATGCCATCCTGCGGCACTGACCGCAGTACTGCCATCCTGCCTGTATAGGAGTGTAAACAAGACTTCTTTTGTGTGATAGTGTTAACCTAGTTATCTTTAGATCTAATTGAATCTATGATTACATTTAAGTTCTGTGATAATCGTAGGTCGTATGAACTGTAGCAGTTGTAAGTCGTATGATAGATTCAGAGTTGGAAAGTTAGGTTGTTTCCGTATTTGATTCCAACGCGGTATACCGTGTTGTTTTCAAAGTCGTATATTGCTTTCTATATAAGAAAGAAGAAAAGGACACAAACACATTGCATCAGTCGCAAAACTCGACTTATGTCTACTTGTGTTTCGCGTGTGTGTGATCGTAAAGGTTGACGACTATCGTTCATCTAGACTTCTTGGGCGATTTTCCCAACAATTGGTAGCAAAGTCTAAGGGGACGGCGATGGCCAACAACGCAAGTAACTTGTCGAGGTCAGGAGAGCTCATCAAGATCACGGGCGACGTACTCGATACATCGAAGACAGCATACTCATCAAGCCGACGACAAGAAGCGCCACGATTTCGATTCAATACCCGATGTTAAGCAAAACGAATTATGGCATGGGCCGTCAAGATGAAGTTAATCTTGTGTTCACTAGGGTTTGGTCGGCAGTCAAAGATGGAGACGATGACGGCGACAAGGATCAAGGCGCGATGGTGGCCATCTCGCAAGCTGTGGCAGATGACGTGATAATGTTGATCGCCGAGAAGCGACAATGAAATAAGCCTAGAGCACACTCGAGAGATGCAAATAGGCGAGGATCGCATCAAGAAGGCATGAGCGCAAATGCTCAAACGACAACCGAGAAAGCTATAGATGGGAGACTTGGAGTCGATCACCAAGTACTCCATGAAACTCACCACGCTGGTGGATGAGATCCGTTCGCTCGGCGTGAAGCTGGAAGAAAGCAACCTGGTCGAAAAGTTGTTCAACTCGGCCGCATCGATTCCTTCAGATTATCGGCACGATTGAATAGTTTGGCGATGTTAAAATGATGTCGGTCTCATAAGCGATCGAACATCTTAGAACTTTCGAGAAAGTGATCAAGGGTCAATAAAGACTCGAAGGACGAGGAGACAAGCTACTCTTTACCAAAAATAAGAGCGAAGAGAGGAGCTCAAGACTAAGAAGAACGAGGGCTCGAGCTACGCTCAAAGAGGTGGTCATAACGGAAAAGGACGGGACGCAGTTGTGGTCAAGGCGGTAGCCAAGGAGATGGCAATCGAGGTGGCGATGAACAATTGCCGCCAGATTTCGATCAGACCAAGGTCAAATACTTCAACTGCAATGAGTATGGGCACTTTGCGAAAGAGTGTCCAAAGCCAAACCGAAGAACAAGGGCGAATCTCATAGCAAAGCAGAACGACGATGACCTCCGGTTGCTGATGATCGAAGTGTGCGAACTAGTCCATATCGTCCCAACGCCTGAACAAAATATGTTTCTGCATGAAGAGAATGTGACGCCAAAGTTGAGCGGCACCCAGAATAAGGCTTGGTATCTATAATGGTCGTAAGTCGTATGGACTATAGCGGTCGTAAGTTAGACTGTAGCAGTCGTAAGGGGTCAGAATTCAGATTTTGTTTAGATTCAGAGTTAGAAAGTCAGGTTGTTTCCGTATTGGAATCCAGTGTGATATGCTGTGTTGGTTTCAAAGTCATGTATGTTGCTCCTCTATATAAGAAAGAAGAAAATAACGCAGACGCATCGCATTGCATCGCGTCGCAAAAACTCGACTTGTGTCTACTTATGTTTCATTTGTGTGTGTAATTGTAAGAGGTTGACGACTATCATTCGTCTAGACTCCCTAGGCGATTTCCCCAACATAGTGTTGTATAACTGGGGAAGCACATGAACCTCAGCCTCGCTACAACTGGATTATGGTTAAGTTTTTGGTTGTGGCTTTTAGTTTATGGTTGAAATTACATTGTAACAGTTGTTAGCTTTTTGAGAAAAAAATAATAAATCGTTATATCGTCATGGACAATGCAAAGGAATAAGGGGAAGAAGAAAAGGAAAAAAACAAAAAACCAAAATGTCAGGGGAGTGGAGGCGATGTGCAGGTGGGGAGGCGAGGAGATACGAGGAAGGGAGGAGGCGGTGTCGGGTGAAAGTGGAGGGGTCGAACGCATTTTTTATTTACATCTAGGGTAACCTCCTCCTTCAGCCAATTTTAGCCACTAGATCTCACTCCAATGGCCATGAAAAAAGGTGATGCGACTAGCCCCTTTGTCCCTTAGCTCAGCCCTTTGGAGCCTCTGCTACTCCTTCCTTCTGTGCGCCGCCTTGCTACTAATGTATTAGGACGATAAAGAAGAGAGAGGCGAGTAGTACTCGGTGAAGAAGAGGAGCACACCGGTGCGATGATGAGGCATTGGTGTACACTAAGGATGACAACAGAATGGAAGTTTACACCATCGACGTCAATGATCGGAACATGGAGTACACCGGTACATATGACTAACAGGGAGACAGAGTACACCGGCTCGGATGATATGTACACCGTCGGAGGTGGGGGAGAACTGCAAAGCCGGTGCGGTCAGGGAGGGCAGATCCGGAGTGACGATCTCGGCAACAACGGATCCGACCGCACCGATCTCACTCTCGATTATAAAATGTCTCCCTCTTTTTAATGTTCATTGTATGATTTATGTCATGTTTGATGATATGTATCACTTTCTTTTGGAAACCTATTATAATGCACGGATATCTTACTAATGAACAGGAAAATCCTCAGTAGTAGAAGAAGACGACGACCCATAAAAGAAGGCAATCCAAAAGGACAAAGGAAAACGAGAGACATGAAGGCCCAGCTGGTGCCCACACGGCCTACGGCCCAACTATAGCAATAGCACGCCGTTCTTGAACCAACAGAGAGAGACAAAAAACCGGCTCATCTTCCGATCCGACAACCTCCGCCCCACGCCACGTGCAGAGGCCCGAAGACGCCTTCGACCCGTCCGGGCCATTCGGCCGCTCGCGCGCGGAGCACGCTGTTGCTGGCGCCGTCGGCCCGCCACGCCTCAGCCGTCGGCTCCGCATGGCGCAATGGGCTCCAGCTTGGGTCGCCTGTTCGGTTCTTTTAAGAGGAGCTAAGGCCCATCTGGCAGTAATCGAGCTCGGCGCAGGAGGTCGTCGTGGTTCGGGGCCCCCCATATGGCAAGAACACGTCGTGAGGTGCTCAGAGATGGATGGATGGATGATCCATGGCCTTCGCTTTCCTTTCACCCCCGTAGAAAAGCGAATAAGGATATGTTCTTTCTAACTTTTAAAATATATTTTTTGTTTTTTATAGTAACTAACTTTTAGATAAAATATTTTTTTAAAATAAAATCTACTAGTTAATTGTAATACATATTGTATCGACTTCATTTATGTCGGTAAAAACTATACGTGAGTTTCTGTTACTCCGTAATCTCATACGAACAGCCCAAAAGTCATAAGTCGCAGCCAAAAGTCACAGACCGTAGCCAAAAAGAACATGCTTGTTTCGCGAGTTTGGGTTCAAAATTTCCCGTGAAGACACTTTGCCTCTAAGTTAAAACGACTCGAAATGTTCATCGCACTCATTGCGTAGAAATTCTGGGTATCCTTGTAGGTCGATTAGGATGAACCTTTTCTTCCCAAATGAAAAGATGTTTTTTTTTACTTAGGATGATAGGATGGAACATCAAAGGAGAATCTTCCAAATCATTTTACGGGTCATCATCCAATGGAATTGTTGGGTTGAAGGCAGCCTCCCAAATTGGCCACCCACGGGCGGACCCAGTGCAAAATTTGAGTGGATGTGCTATCTTTGCAAATTCTAAGAACTACAGTATTTTCTTTGCAATTATAAAATATTTACATATAATTTGGAAAATTGAGTGAGGGAAGATGCCCCACTAGGGTGTCTGTAGATCCGCCCCTGTGGCCACCATCACACAAGTCAATTGTCTCGTTCTTTTTGGTTTTTTAACTGGCTTTTAACTTTGATTTATAACAATTGATACTATTTATCAGATCTATCAGCCATAGTTAAAATCATCAACAAAAAAAAACAGGACCAGTCACAATCATAAGCCTCTCCCCCTCTCACTATTGGCGGCACTCCATCCGGCTCTGGCTAGGAGTCGGGGCTTCGATTTCAAATGAAATTGTATCAGAAGAATTGTTAACTTTTCTAAGAAAAATTTAACAAAAAATAAAGAACCGTTATATCGTCATAGACAACACAAAGAAATACGAGAAAAAATAAAACTGAAAAACAAAAGATCACAAAATAAAATAAACTGAAATTAGAAATCGACATGTTCTAAATAATTTCTGACTTAAATACCCATGAGTCCATCAGACACAGCTAGACGCTAGCTCTGCAAAATGACAAATAGTTGGAGAAACAGTAGTAGTACTGCTGCTTAACCGCGAAGAAAAGCAGTAGTACTACTAGTACTACTACTGCCTGTAATATTTCCCTTTCCCTTCTCCAAGAGCTCAAGGCTGCAGGGCGGCAGGAGGTCGAGTGGACACTAAACTGGATTCTGGAAGCTAAGCAAAGTGATTATATGTTAATCCCACTTTGCTTATGTTAATCCCACTTGAAGGCCTTAGCGGCTTTCGTGCTCTTGCATTTCGTGGAAAAAAGACACGATTATGCTTCGTACTACACGCCCGCTATACATATGACCATCACTATGCGTAGAATTGCCGTCCGTTAGATCAAAATCAACGCCCGAGATGGAACAAGTTCGTTAGTGGTGAGATAGCCCTGGGCAGGGCAGGTAGGTGGGTATCGTTAGGTTGGAAACATGTACGGCTGCAGTTGATTTAGCCTTGCTCCAACTAAATTATAGCTATATCTTTTAGTTTTTAATTAAAATTGTACTATAGCATCTCTTAAAAAAATAGGACAAAATTATGAAAATTAAAAAAAAAATGTTATATTACCATGGACAATACAATTAAAGAAAAGTTAAAAGACCGAATAAAGACTAAAAAATAAAATAAATCTAAATTAAAAACCGATGTGTTGCAAGTGATTTTTAGTTTAAATAAACCAAATACCAAAAGACTAAAAACTAAAATCATTAAAATAGGACTAATGGTGAGGCCATGACGAGGTTCGAATGTCGTCGATGGGAATGTTGCCTTCAAAAGAAAAGGCGAGAAAGCCGCCACGCTCTGCGGAACGCGCATGGCACATGATTAAACGCTGTTATCTCGCACAGTCGCGCGTAGTGGAATCTCTTGCGATCATGCTCGAACAACCTTTCACAATATTTCAACTCTCCGAGGGAAGATCGGATTCTCCTAACTTGTCAAGAGCAACGAGAGCCGGAAAAAGATCTGCAAAGCCGATGAAGCTCTTTCGGTGTTCTTTTCAGTTTCTTTTTTTTCAGGACGGTATTTGTACCTTTTTTTCTGCAAAGCCAAAAGGATAGAAAAAAGACGAAAAACTATAAGCCAGAAATTAAAAGTTAGAAGCCGTTTGAAGCGGAGAGAAATGTGATTTATGCTTAGGAAAACATCAGACACCCTATTACCAGACAACCCAAAAACATATTACATGTCATTACTTATCTATAAAAGAAACAAAGTTGTACACCCCGTGTGTTGCGCACACACTGTATCAAACCATTGTTTATTACTGTAGCAACCCTACTGTTGCAAATGCAGTGATCCATGTTCACCGCGCGAATTCGCAAAGACATGGCGACGCGACTCCGATTGACTCCACAGATTAGAAGCTCCTCAGCCCCACCAAAAACCGAAAGAAAGTTTTTTTAACTGGGCACGCACCAAAGCGCAGCGTTGCGCACGGAATAAAAATGGGTGCGTTTACTGTAGCTAATGAATTTTGTCTATACTTTTAACACACTAGCGGACGATAAAACATCACGGAGATGATGTATATAATTTTAAGCTCGAAAAATCATTTGAAAATTTTATTTTAAGAGATTGTCTCATTTAATATTTAGCTTTTTAACTTCTAAAACAGTTAAAAACTAAAAACAGAAGTTAAAAGACAAAAAAGGGCAGAGCAAAAGAAAGCATCCAACTCGGCTTATTAAGGGTCCGTTCCAAACGGCTGAAGGTTATGACTTCTGGTTATATCTATTGGTTGAAATTACATTATAATAGCTATTAGATTTTTTTTAAGTCATTCAATTAAAGAAAAAAAGAAAAAGAAAAGTTATATCTCTATAAACAATGAAAAAAATACTAAAATAATAAAAGACAAAATTAGAAATTAATATGTTTTAAGCATGCTCGTTTCGGCTTCAGCTTCTGGCTTCTGGCTTATTTTTCACTATTCATAATTTCGTCTTTTTATGAACTTTTGGCTTTTTTTTTGAGTTCTTTTTTTTTGCCGTATTTGTTTGCGTTGTTTGTGATGGGCTAACATATTTTTTATATTTTTTAAATTTTTTAAATTTAATTATGTTAAATAAGACTGTCATTCTGATTTTTCACCAAATTCTGGTGTTTTTCAGTCATGCCATAAAAATAAGCCAAAATGATCACCACTTAAAAATGCTGAAAGTGAGAAAGGGCCATAAAGCAGGAGCAGCGGACCTAAAGAGCGATTCCGTCGGACCAATGCGGCGTGGGGAAGCGGGCACACGCGACCGCATTGGCCCGCACGACGCTCGCCGCATATTTTATTCGCCAAAAGCCAGCCCGGGCAGGACGCCATGTTGCGTGTTGTTTTGGTCGCGCCAAAAGGCCGGGTGCGCCGGTTGATTGGTTAATCATCCGTCCATCTTCCAGCAAAGGAAGCAAGCAAGAAGACGAGCCCGTGCCTCCCCACGAACGAACCATCCCCTGCGAAAGATATTGCTGCTCCCGGGTTAGGCGTAGGCGTCTCTTGGGTGGGTTTCCGCTTGAGGCGTCGAGATCTTGCGCGGTTTGATTTTACTCTATTGGCTGCGATGATCTGCGGGGCGCAGAACGGTGGCTCCTGGACTACGGCCTCGTGGAGGAGGAGATCCAGCGCTCGGACTTCCTCTACATGGTGGACGACCCGGCCGTCAACAGGTGAGTGTCATCTTCTCGATCGATTCTGCTCTTCCTCTTTGTGGAGGCCTGGATGGTTCGTTTCTTGATGGGTCGTTGGTGTTTAGTACTTGCTACTATTGGTGTGTGATGTGTTTGATTGGATTGGATTTGGATGGTTTGCAGCGTCATCTTGGGGTTTGATGCTCCCAGAAGAGAGGACGGTGGCCAGGACAGCTCCGGCTCCAAGAAAAGGTAATCTTTTTTTTCTCTCTTCTCTCTCTTTCTTTCGATTTTACACCTATGTTTGCTGGTATATACGTCAGGGAGTCGTGCTGACATGATTACGGCCTTCTTTGGAATTGCTTGTTTGTATGTGCTTCTGCCCGAGTTATTCTGCCCTGCTAGTCAGCAAGTTCTCAGATTTGATTGAGAAGAAAGATAGCTAAAGCAAGCTCACAAATTTGATTGTGGGGAGATAGCAGTAGTATGACTGTCTCACAGTAAAAATCATGAAGTGCACGGTTCCAGCCTTACAGACCATGATGTTAATTAATTCAGAGAAAGGGTGCAGTATTACTTGCAGACAAGTTTTGAGTCTAAGAAATAAGTTGACAATAGGTGTCTCATAATCAGACTCCATTTTGGCAACTATACTTGAGTCGTGTGCCTATCTTCTAGAGTTTACAGCCCGATTTCAGCATGAAGTCAACGGTCAGAGTTAGCACGATTGCTGGAAACGTCCTAATCGTTGATGCTAGATGCCATCACAGTTCACAAACTTTAGGACCAGTTCTATTGCGCTGGAATCCATGAGCCTAATTTGACATTTTTTCTCTATATCGGCAGATACCGGCCGGAGTCGAGCGCGCTGCCCGGCACCAAGGCTTGCCGCGAGAAGCTCCGCCGAGACAGGCTCAACGAAAGGCATGTTTCAGAGTTCAGAATTTCAGCTCCATAACTGACCAACACCAGTCTCCCGCTGCTTCAGTTGTAGACATGTATATTCAGCATTTGCCACACCGGAATCTGATGAGCTTTGATTCATCTCCTGTGATGTAACGACTCCAGGTTCAACGAGCTCTGCGCCGTCATGGAACCTGGGAAGCCGCCGAAGGCTGACAAGGTCGCCATTCTAAGCGACGCTGCTCGTCTCGTGGGCCAGCTGCGCGGTGAGGCTCAGAAGCTTAAGAAATCAAACGAGTCACCCAGGACTCCATCAAGGACCTCAAGGTAACAACGCGTTGCACCCAACTGACTCACCTGGATACCATTTGTCTGAAGAAAGAGAAGTTCAGAGAATGTATGGCTCATTGTGGCCGCAGGCCGAGAAGTCGGAGCTGCGAGACGAGAAGACGAGGCTGAAGGCCGAGAGGAGAGGCTAGAGCAAATGCTCAAGGGCGCCAGCGCTGTCGCTGCTCCGACGCCGTTCGTCCCGCACCCTACCACTGCCGCCGCCGCACCGTCGCTCCACCCCGTGGCGTTTGCGCAGGCCGGCAAGTTCGTCCCGTACACCACCAGCTACCCGCCGCCGGCCGCATTCTGGCAGTGGATACCGCCGACGTCCCTCGACACGTCCAAGGACCCCGTGCACTGGCCGCCTGTTGCATGATCAATTGACGGTGGCACCATTCATCAAGATGCATGTATCGAGCTTTGCTCGTGCTGTAGAAGTTGACCAACGCACACACCCGACGAAAATTTCGGGTGCTGATTGTGTGGCAGTTCCTATGCTTGTGTTGTGGATAATGATCCAGGGTCACCTGACAAAAATTCCGGCTGATCAAATGCTTTATTGGAGCAGTCTATGTAACAGCACTAATGCTAAAGCTATGGTGATAATAATTAGGCTGGTGTTTCCAGAAAACGCTGAAAGATGTGTCGTGCCTCTGGCGTCATTAACCAGAGTTCCCGTCATTACAGCAAATAAACGAACATATCAATTAGACGAATAAACTCCAATTGATGGTAAGAGATGTAATTTGCTGTGGTTTAGTGAAAACATATTAATTACGGCAAATAAACGAACATATCAGTTCGGCAAATAAACTCCAATTGATGGTAAGAGACGTAATTTGCTGTGGTTTAGTGAAATCATATCTAACTTTCGGGCTAAGAGAAGCCACAAAAAAGGAGGCTCCAAATTTAGGGAAAGAATTGCTTCAACGGTAGCCTGGCCACCATGGTAAAAAGTGTAGGGAAAAAGAACAGTACACCGTGCAATCACAAATATTACTGAATCACTCGTTTTAAGCAACATAGTGTATCGGTACATTAGTTCTCTTACTCCTAGCACTGCTTTGCTTTATTATCACATTGGAGAGCGAGGCCTCCAAGCTCATACAAAATGATCTACCAAAACGCCGCAATAAGATGGTTTGTACACAATGACAGAACAGTGCAATCAATTGATTCAATGCCCCTCAATCTTCACAGGATTCACCATATTTTTCTTGTAGTCTGATGAAACTATCAAACTTCACAGGGTATTCACGGAATCCTGATCAGCCAAGCAATGACCTGCATAGTTGCTTAAGATCAGAATCACCATGCTCTACCATATAAAGAAAATGTAATAGAACCATATGACAAAATATCCAGAACTCTGCTTTATTATACAAACTTGCAAACCTGTTGATTAAAGTTCAATTGGGTAGGTAAACATGAGAACAAAAAATCTTAAAACAGAACATGAGTTCAGAAACAAACCTCATTGCAAAGGAAGATTCTTATGGGTGTATGCAACATCCTTGTCACCATTCACCACTTGCCCGCTCCCTCGTAAGATCCTACATACCAACATTGATCACCCAAAAATTCAGTAAAATTTTTATATATTTATACGACCTGCAATGAAACAGGTAATGAAAGACATTTTAGCAATGGGTGGTATTAATATTGAGATACAGCTCTTTAAGCAATATTTTAGCTGTATGATTATTCATCGTTGTCCTATGTTTGACTATACTAAGATTGAGATGCAAGGTACTCAGGATGATCATGCTTTCATACTCCAATGCTCATTATGAAATTAATAAGTCTCTTAAGATTGCAGTACGACTGAAACATGACATATTAAACAGAGTTTAGATGATAACTTGATAAGCCACATGCTCTTGATAATTGATAAACTTAATCCATAGCCACATACCATCGTGTAGTTAAGAGACCTTCAACACCCACAGGTCCACGGGCATGTATACGCCCTGTACTTATGCCAACCTACAAGGATATTCCAAAGGTTTTGAGGGATAAAGACAGACAGGTAAATGATGTAAACTATCACTAAAATAACATATAAAGTTGGAAGTACCTCGGCACCCAGTCCAAAACGAGCCCCATCAGAGAATCGTGTACTTGCATTATGGAATACAGCAGCACTGTTGAAGTTTTAGAGGTAAAAAAGAGCACTTGTTAAGACACCTAATCATCATAGAATATCAGAATAAAACTTTGTCCGCAGCAATAGCACAAATAAACATCTATTACCAGTTTACCACAAATTGCACGAGCGAAAATTGAATAAAAAATGAAGTTACTTAAAAATACCTATCAACTTGACGTAGAAAAGCCTCTGCTACTTTATCATCTGTAGTGACGATACAATCTGTATGTGCACTGAAAAGAGAAGACAAAACAAAGAGAATTCCATTCAACTAAAAATCTCAGTTTTTTTAACAATTGAATAAGCAAGAGATAGGCTATAAAATAACTCTTTAGGTACCTTCCATAACGATGTATATGGTCAATGGCCGATTGTACATCATCAACAAATTCAACTGTGCAGGCCATAGAACTATACTCGTGATGAAATGAATCTGCTTTTGGGAAGCCCAATCCTTTATACGCAATAGGCCCACCATAAATAGTAACTCCTGTGATACAACATTATTTAAAAAGCAAGTAGAAACACAATACACAAGCTTCTATGGAACGTGGACACTGGACAAGACCTGATATGCCTTAAATAGAAGACTAAAGGTTACCAAAACTCAATAGATAAAAGACTAAAGGTTACCAAAACTCAATAGAATATGATGAATCCAAACATTTGCCGAGATACAACAGATCATCTAGACATCTATTAACAACTATGCTAAAAGCTACAGTTGCATGTTACTTGGGCTGCTTTTGGCATTGCTGTATTTCTTTAAAGCAATTTTATTTTTTTATGAACTAAATGGCAACTTGTTTTTTTCATGTAATCACAACACAAGTGTTCAAGGATTGGTAATGTTTCTCTGCAGCAGTATAGCTAACTTTATTCCACGGCTCAACACAATGTACAACAACAGTGCCAAGGTAGCTAGCATCCTTCTGCTTCAGAATAAACTTAAGTGTATCAATCAACAAGGAGCAATTTCTATTACTCCCACTGTTGATTTTTACAAGTCATTGTTTGATCTGGCAGGGTCTTCAAGATTAATGTTTGACCATTAATCATGATCAGATGTAAATACTGTCAAATATGAATGTGAGTCACTTTTGTGTAGGGATGACAGTGGTGGGGAATGGGAGACCAATAGGGCCCCATTACCCAATATGAGTAATTACATTGGTTGCACAATTAATCATAATTAAGCATAATATGACCACCAATTTAGGAAAATATACAAATAAAAATGCACCATCACATAGTGCTTAGATAAAGAGTTTGTAAGAGGGTATACGAGCAATAAATGTCTGAAGACCCGCATGTCATATGCTTAACAGGGAACGGGTATGGTGAGTAGGGGAACATCCCCGTCCGCGCCATCCCCGATGGGGATTGATTTGACCTGACTTCTATCCCATGGGAAAGGGAAAACTAATAAGGGAATTCCCCACCGAGGAATGGGGAATAGCACCCATTGCCATCCCTATTTTTGTGTCAGTAAACACACGTATTGTTGGACTAACTGTTAGTCAAAATATATATTAAACTCAAGAAGTGTGGACACCTTATACGAATAAACAACGGGAGTATGTAACTTCTGTGCATAAAGAGTGAAAGCCAAACCTTCTGATTTGAGCGCTACCAGAATGGCATCAAGTTCTGGAGTCTTCATAAGATCTTTATGAACAAGTAATGTCTCCTGCAGAAAATACATGCAAAATAGGTTAGTTACTCGGTTATATATATAACAGCTTCTAGACATTTGAAAATTAAATAACAATATATGTTATGAATAGAATCCGACTCTTATCTATTTCCTAATCTTATCCTTAACAATTACTTCTTATTGAAGATGTTCTAAAAAAGTAATTAAATTATACATGGTAACAAATTACACAAATACCATTGCATTGCAGGCTGCTGGGTAGTCAATTTTTGCATCCATCACAATCTGTTTTGCCATTTCCATGTCAGCTGATTTGTCAATATATACATGACAGATGCCATCTGCGGCGGGCGGGGGGACAAGTTTATTCAGGATAACTTGAGACTAAAAGAGCCATAATAGCAGCAAAAATACTGTTCAAAGAGAACTTACCAGCATGTCCAAGCACAGGAATCTTAGTTGATGCCTTGATTTGAGAAACCAGCTTATTACTACCTCTTGGAATGACGAGATCAATGACATCATCAAGCTGTACAATGTATTACGAGTTTAGCCATATTGGCAGAATCATTATTTTGGTAATAGTACTGCATTCCCACCTTTAGCAAATCTGCAATTTCATCTCTAGTTGTAACAAGGCCAATAAGTTTTTCACCAACGTTATCAGGAATAGCATCGGTTATAACCTAAAAAAAATAACAAAATGGTATTTTAAATGACACTCAAGCTAAAAACAACATGTAATGTCAATAGTAAGCTACTACATAGCACAAGATAATACCTTATGCAATATTGTGTTTGATCTCACAGCTTCTTTTCCACCTTTTAGGAGAAGGCCATTACCACTTCGAATTGCTAAAGACGCAATCTACACCATTATATACAACAACTTTAAAGCAAGCTGCTTAATATGCTTAAGTACAAATCATGCACGAAGCATATGGTTTATAGAAAGACATAAATCGCAGTAATTTAACAACTAAAAATACCTGCACCAAAGCATCAGGTCGGGACTCAAAAACAATCAAGAGAACACCCAAGGGGCAAGATGTTTTTTCAAGAACTAAACCATCAGCAACCTGCAAAAAAGTAATCTATTGGTTCAAATCCTTATATATGTATCACCTAGAATTCGAGGAAAAAAAAGATGGCAGATCTCCTTTCTAGGAGAGTTTCGAAATGCAGTCCCCATACAAGCATTCACCTCTATTCTTTTTAGTATCTGGTTGATAGGGTCTTCCATATTCGCAAGAGTACGAATCGATTTTGCGAGGCTTGCTATCTACAAAATGATGAAATATAAGCTGAATCAAACAAGAAACAATATCCAAAAAAGAAAAGAAAGGCAAGTGTCATATATCCAACAAAACAATTTGGTTCATAAGAAACGTGAAACTACTATCCAACTGCAGTTATAATATGTGAGGAAATATATATGGATACTGGGCCTACCTTTCCTTGTTTCAGAGTCAATCTAGCAATCAAAGACTTCTCATATCCCGCACCTTGTGCTGCAGCTACATCAGCTTCATTCTCAGATCTAATTAAATCCTCATTTGCCTCTAAAGCATCCGCAACGTCTAGCAATATCTTCTTGTGCTCCTCTGATGACAAACTCTGTTTCAAATGTCCATATGACACGGAATTAGTATAAAACAGCAAAAATAGTGGATTAAAAGTAGTATGTACCTTCCACTTCCAGTGAGCATAATGCAGGGATAAGAATCTAGCGTGGTTTGACAAAGAAATATACCTGTAGACGCCTTGAACATTCTCTTGCAGCAACAGCCATCTCACGAGCACTAACATCTTTGGATGGTTCCCACAAACTTGCATTCTTATGAAAGAGAGTACCAATTTTCTCTCCTTGGAGAACTTTAACAATGCTCTGAGACGCAAATCCACTTCAAGAATAGTAACAAAGTTGAAGTTAAACTACTTCGCCATTCATTGGGGTGGTAAATATAGCTTGCAAAATTTGTACTTTACTTGGTTCTACCAAGGTGATCAATGGACTCCACTATCACAAGCTTATTATTTGGGTTTGAAGCATTCATAGGGATTAAACAAAAGCTTCTTTAGTTCACAATAATTATTTCCAGAACATGTTTAAGCATTGAACATCATAAGCAAATTTTGAACAAACATGCAAGGTGCATGGAAGTCTCGACAGAAAATCCTTTTTTGAAGGGTAAAACTAGTGGTGTTATAATCAGAACTGTTCAGCCATTGATGTCAAGAAGCTAACAATCAAACACTGGACTTCGTATCATTTGAGATGCTAGTGTTAAGAGAGTTTAAACTAACTCAAGTAGTGTTGTTGTGATTTGGGAGTCAAATTATAGGCCTTAACAATTTTGACATTTGTGGTGCACTAATGTAATAAGATCTGGCAGAGTGACAATATCCAACCAGAATCACCAGCTGCCAAATGGTACCCATTACTAGTTTCATATGATGAGGAAATTTGACACTAGGGATAGTGTTGGAGTGTACATGAGCAAAGATATGTAGTCATATTTCTCACGCTATGAGAAAGGAAAATGTTACTTACCTTGTAACGACAACAGGTGTGCCACCTGTTGAAGCCCAGACAGCAGCCTGCACTTTAGCTGTCATACCACCTCTACCTACACGAGACTTGTCTCCAAAAGTAATTTCATGATGATGTTTTTCTTTAATGTATGTATGTATGATCTTTGATGAAGGTTCACTTGGTGGACCGCTGTAGAGGCCATCCACATCGCTAAGCAGAACAAGGAGATCAGCTTTCAGTTCCAATGCCAGTAGACCTGCTAAACTGTCATTATCCCAGAATATACCAGATGAATCCTGTAACAAAATTGTTGGAAGTCATGATTGTTTGTGTATACACTGATGAAACTCGTGTAGAAGTATTAGCACAATATCACAATTACAGAGCAACGTCCCACAAAACTATAGTTCAAAATTTTCTGGGTAAGGTATGGTACAAAACGCACCTCATATGGAGCCTTCCTAGTACTGATGGCATCATTTTCATTAAATATTGGTATAACTTTAAGATCTAGTAATGAGTCGACAGTTTCACGGAGTTGCTCCCGGAATTTTGGATTCTCGAACTCACTGTCTGTCACAAGAAGCTGAGATGACGACACATCAAGCTGCAACACAAGAAGTTTTAACGTTAGAAACAGATGCAAAGGTACCAACTTTTTCAATAAAGTTCATGCCAGGCAAAATAAACACACTTGGGTAAACAACATATCGTAAAGAGCCATCAGGCCACTCTGACCAACAGCGGCGCAAGCCTTTCCGTCCAGCTCCATCTGTGGCTTTTGCAGATCAGCAAAGCTGCTATTGACAAGCTTCCGGTACCGGAGTCGCTGTCGCCCCACGCCAACAGCACCCGAGGTGACCATAATCACCTCGTATCCTTGAGAGTTCAGTTCCTTCACCTACATTGCCACATTTTATTGGTTAAGCACATACCAACAGATTTAACAGTACATATATACATAGGCGAACAGTACAGAAGTTCAGAGGTCAGAATTGTTACCTGCTCGCACAGAGCTCCAACCCTGCCCAAAGCCAATCTTCCATCCGGTCTAGAGACAACTGCAGTGCCCACCTGTGATGCAAGAAAGGAATTAGTCGCAAAGAAACCGATACGGAGATCAAAATACCGTCCCACGTCCCTATCTCGTGTTCCGTCGTTGACTAGATTCCACAAGCAGATGCGATACACTTGCTAAAAGTAGGCCGATTTGAGAGGAGTTTGCACATAAAATGCTCGCCTTTCTCCAAACACTTCTAAAAACACCATAGTTTCTTCCAATTACCCTTTCCACTGCATGGATCATCCCAACTCGCCTGATTCCCTCCCAAAACAAAAGAACAAGAAAAGGCACACGGGATTTGAGCAAAATATGTATTACAGATTAAATGCGTCCACGAACTCGTGAGAGCGGTCGCATGAGATGAATTTCGATGTATATTCCCTTCAAAGACAATCTTTTTCCCTGTTCTCTGCTTTTTCCCTCATCCAATTCCATGTCCCATCTGATAGAAATCACTGTCCCCCTAATCTTTTCCGGAAAATGGTTACAGAAAGCCCCAAAACATTGACTGGACATCGCAAAAGAACCAGCAAACGTTTCATGGCAATATGTATCAACTTTGACACCAGCCCGTCACATCAAGTAAAACCCAAACAAAACCCTCCTCCTTCACCATTCGTTCTAATCTAAAAATGAAATAGAGAACCCAAATCAAGAATGACAATCCTACAAAATTACTCACGCCGCGATTCGATCCAGAAACAGCTGCAAAAATGCAGGGAAAAACGTATACCGCGTCGCAGAAAACACACATAAAACAACACCACTAAAACCTAGCAAGGTCAATCCGCGGTGGCGACTCGAGATAATTAGTTGATGACCTTGATGATGATGCGCTTCACGTCCTTCATGAAGCTCCGGTTGGGGTCGGCGGTCGCCATGGCAGCAAGCAAGCAGCAACGCTTCTAGACTCGCTCCCCTCCTCCTCCTCTCCCTATCCGCCTCTCCCTCTCTTATCCGCGGTGTTCTCTCCCCCCGCCCGCCGCCTGGTCGCCGCAACCGCGAGGAAGGGAGAGAGAGGAGATAGGGAAGGGTTCTGAGGTGGTTCCGCGGGATGGGGTGAGCAAAATATACTGCCAACGACGCCCGTGAGCCCGGGATCCTCTGCGGCGCCGCCACCCGCGCGACCGCGTGCGTTTGGTTATCGAAATTGGACGGAGGGGAGGCGGGGGACCGGCGGCTCGGTCCGATCCGCGCGGCCGTGGCGAGTGCGCGAAGCGAAATGGGACTACTAGCGGTTTTTGTTGGGTAGTCGCGTTTCGAGATACGAGCGAATGGGGTTGTTGCACGGGGAGCTGATGGCGCAGATCCTACTGGAATACTTGCAAGATTTTACTTCTGTTGGACGTCTCTCCGTGAAAGTTGGCAGCGACACGAGGGGTTCGTTCTTTTTTTCCAGTTGTCTCTCATAGTTTATGGTTAAAAATTTTAAATTCTAATTATTTATAAGAGGTATAAAAAATACTTACGTATAATTTTGGTCGATATAGTTAAAATCGTTATAGTGTATACTATAATTAATTTATAGATTATAACTTTAAAAAATACTGTATTTAAAAGTTAATTACTATATATAAATCAGATGCCTAAAAAACGGCCTTATTTTGTGAGCTACACAAAGACTCCATTCAAAATGGTTTGAAGCTATTTTGAAACGCGTCGATTTTTTATCATGATTTTTTTTCTGTATTGCCAGTATAATTATATGGTTTTTCTTTATTTTCTCTCTTTTTATTTTCTTTTAGTTGAGTATCTTCGCCAAAGCTAACAACGCTGCCGTGTTCATTTTAATAGCTTAACACAACCGCTGTAGTCAAAGCCATCAGCAAGTTCTGAATGGGCCAAACACGTACACGTGTTACCGGGCCCGTACGATTCGCGTGGAATACACGGAAGCAGCGAGCGCACGATACAGTGTGGTGGTGGACTGGATTTGGATCTAAGGTGCAGGTGACACGAATCGTCTCGATCGTCGATGGCTCGCTTTCTTTTCTCTCTCTCTCCCCGCTTACCGTGACGAGTTGAGACGAGCTGCTCGTGGGATCCGCCGTGCTTTGCTGCGCCACACGACAAACGTTTTTCTGATTGAAAATGGCTGATCGGAGTCGGGATCTGCCGCGGTGTGCAACCCGACGAGGCCGTTTCCTGTGCGTGGGCGCTCGATCACGCAGATGGCCCCTGACGCTGGCCGAAAGGGATCCACGCGCCGCGGGCGGGAGTGGCCGGGCTTTCCTCGGTACAGCGCGACAAAAGCCACAGGACTTGCTCGCGTTGAAACACATGGCGCGCGCTCGAAGACTTTACGAGCCACTCATCATGGGGAGTCGCAGGCCTCAAAAGCTTCGGTTCAGATAGGCACTGAAGTCACTACTCACTAGAGGAGGCCCAGGGTCTCTGCACCTGGACTCCGGACTTCCGGAGTTCTAAGTCCCACTCGTTTGGTTTCAGATTTTGATTTTGGGTTTATTTTTTACTATTTATAAATTTAATTTTTTTCTAAATTTTTATCTTTTTTATCGGTTCTTTTTTTCTGTATTTGTTTGCGTTGTCTCATGGAATGAACGGCATGTGTTTACAGGCATGTACCTTGTAGTATTTTTTGGCCTATTTTAGCCTTTTCAAATTCTTTTTTCTAAAATGGCTTCCCCTAGAAACTATTTCAAGGAATAGCTCTTTTTTCAGCTAGTACGAATGACGCCGAGTTTTCAAGTCTCAGCGCCAGCCACCATGGTGCTAAGCATGCCGCCACATCAGCCGACGCATCCACATTAGCAGTTTGTCAGCGCCAGTGCTTACTGGTGCTGAGGTGTTCAAATCAGCAGTCAGCTCCAGCCAATTTGGTGCTGATAATAATATCGTTTGATTTGTTCTACATCATGACATGCGTCTGAACTCTGATCTTTATTTGTAGGGTGTCTTTTTGAGATGTGATTTTGGATTTTCTTATAGTTTTTGAATTTTGTTTATTTATAAGAGATAGTACATAGAGAAAAACAGCATACGATTTTGACGAATATAACTAAATTCGACACAGTGCCTACTATAATTTACCTGTTGGCTGCATCTTGAAAAGACGCACCATTTAAAAATTAGTTATTGTAGCAGGAAGTAATAAATCAAAGCAAAAAAAACCCAAATTTATGGTTCGGAATAGCTTAGATTTTGACTTATCACACCTTTTTTTACAGTAACTAGTTTTTAAATAATATATCTTTTTAAGATAAAGTTTATAAATAAATTGTAGTACACAACGTACAAAATTTATATATACCGTTTAAAATTATATATAACTTTTTTATCTATGTATTATCTCCTGCAGATAACAAGAATTCAAAACAAGGATTGAAAAGTTAAACCAGGCTTGAGCTTCTGGCTTCTGACTTATTTTTTATTATTCATAAATTTTATCATTTTTTGGCTTTTTAGTTTTTTGAGGCTTTTTTGCTGGTTTTTTTCCGTTTTCGTTTGCGTTGTCCGTGATAGGCTAACATATTTTTTTTCTATTTTTAATTTTTTTAAATTTAATTATGTTAAATAAACTACTATCAGTTATAATATAACTTTAATCAACTATAATATAATTTTAGCTATAAATTAGTTATTTTAGTCTAACCGAGCGTTTCCAAAATAAAGTTCTGACCCCAAAAGGCTACTCCAGCTCTCCACGTTGCAACACTCTGTGATTAGAGCGGCACCAAAATGAAGTTTCTGACCCCGAAAAGCTACTCCAGCTCTCCACGTTGCATCACTCTGTTTCTGTTCTCGATCTTCTATGTCAAAATTTGATAAGGAATGGAAACGCATGTGATATAGAAGATCCCAAGGTACAAGAACCAAGAAAGGCTGATAGGACATTTGCTTTTCACAATCCCACTCTGTATTCCATGGTGCATTGGTGCATGCAACAGACATAGGTGAATGCACGAGATCATGGGCCCACATAGACTTGCTGTCAAATCCTTGCATTGCATGTCAGACACTCTCGCTAGCTGAACCAGGTACTGAAGTGCAGTAGCCAAAACCACCCTAGCCCGCACGCAGTGTTTGGAAAGTTTCGGAAGGCAACGTCCGCGCCAGCACCCGTGGCGCTGACGTACCACGTCAGCTTCCACGCTCACGCCACCTGTGTTATTCGTGTTGGACGTTGCATCACGTGTCAGCTACCTTGGCGCTCAGACGTGAAAACTGAAGCTAGGGCTGGAAAACTCGCTTGAGGCTCGCGAGCCGCCTCGGCTCGTGATGAGCTCGAGTCGGCTCGGCTCAGGCTCGGCTTATTTCGTGGTAAGCCGAGCGCACTGTGTAGCTCGTGAGAAAAACGAGCCAGGCTCGAGCCGCTCGCGAGTCGCTCGTTGACTCGTGCGAGCTCGGTGCGAGACGGCCAGGCCCAGCCCAGTGACACCACCACGCCGCGGTCGGCCCAGGACCAGCGATGTATAGCGATGCGGTCGGTGGATGTATAGCGATGCGATGCGGTCGGTCGGCCGCCCGTCCCTAACCCTAACCCTAAGTCATCCCGTCGCGGGGGCGTCGCCCGTAGCTAGCGGCAGCGGCCGATCGCCGTCCTTCACTCCTTCCCCGATCGGCCGCTCCCCTTCGTTCCCGACGTGCTCGGTCGCCCTCCGGGCTCCATCCCCGAATCGGCGAACGGCGATCTTCTTCCCGAGTCCCCGACGCGGTGTGCCAGCCGATCCCCATCCTCCCGACCCGACACTCTTCCTTCGCGATCCATCGCGGCCACCTCCAAGGCTCCAACCGACGCCATGGACCGTGAACGGAGCATGGAGTCGCGTGCTCGAGGGAAGAAGGCGGCCGACGTCGGGGCCTCCCCGTCGGCAGTAGGGGTGAGCCTGCACGATCTACACCGCCTCCTGACCTCGCCGAACCAGGAGCCTCGGTGAGTAACTGTGATGTCGCCCTGGGTTACTAATATTGAGGATTAGGGTTAGGGTTAGGGTGAGGAATGTGAAAATGTGAATATGTGATCCCTACAGAATATGTGAATGAGATTAGGATTAGCTCATGTAATATCTTGACTGCTTTGCTTCTGTTTTGCTCAGGGTTAGGGTTAGGGATTACGTGCTATTATGCTATTTCTGTTTTGGTAATGCTTCCACCAATTTTATTTATATTCTTCTCTTTCCACTACTAAACTCGGATCGCCGCCGCCGCAGATCGCATCGCTGGTCGCCGCTATTCAACTCGCCGCCGGTCGCCTTTGTTGCCTCACCGCCGCTATCGAACTTCGCTTCTAGCCTTGCTGTTGTGATTTTGTGAATGTGTGAATCTGATGTTAACTGTGTCTATCTGCTGATGTTGAACTGCTGCTGTTGGACTGAACTACTGTTGTTGAACTGCTTGTGTGATTTGTGATTTGTGAATGTTGAACCGAATCGCTACTCGTCTCGTCAATGTTCGAGAATCTCAGTAAATTTTACCGTGAAATTGCCGTGAAAATTTTTGTGAAATTGCTATGAAAATCATTGTCAAAATCTCACCGTGAATCTGTCAAAATTCTCGTCAATCAGATTCGTGAAATTGCCGAGCCTTTTTGGCTCGTTCGGGCTCGCGAGCGGGCTCGAGCCTCATTTCGAGCCGAGCCGAGCCCCTCGTGTAGCTCGTTTCGGAAACGAGCCGAGCCTCTGCTCGCCTGAGCTGCACCGAGCTTGGCTCAAGCCAGCTCGGCTCGTTTCCACCCCTAACTGAAGTGCTACGGTTAGACTATGTAAGTGTAATTTTAAAAAATCTACCACGTAAATAAAAAACCTCCGCTAGTAATAGATCACGGGATTACCATTAGACGCGTAGACTCATAGCAAAAGTAAAATCGATGTAGCATGTTGATGCGGTCGTAGTCGTACCATCCGCACGTCTCCATCTTCAGACCCTTATGATCATCACATGTTGCAGATCGTCTTAGTGCCGAAGCTTCGTATCAACACCTCCAAGGTATCCACACGTACGAGCAGGAACACCACGCACCGGAGTGTTAGCGCCGATAGCGTGGTATTAGATGAGGAAGGTGTGGCGTCTAGTGTTTCATGTATTCCGAATTTTCTCTCTATCACACACACCATATGCCACTGCGCCCCTCTATTTATAAGCACCCATAATAGTTCTCGAACTTGAGGCCCATAGGAACTCGTGGTCCAAATGAACTCAGATCACCATCTGAATTATATCTCAGCTTCTTAAGTGTGCAACCCTATGGCTTCAAGTATACTTGGACATGCCCTGAGTACTCCTATTCGTCTACTAATCGGTAGTGGTCCCTAGCAAGACATGCCGACTTCCAAGTATGTATAAAAATTATATTGGACGAAGCTTATCAAAGTTCATACGTATTTCCTTTTGCCTCATGATATCGGTCAAGCTCAAGGCAAGTACGTGCCATTCTTGTTTGTTAGCTCGACCACTCTTTCTCGATCACATCATTCAAATTCCCCGACTACGGTCAACTCTTTAACCGCAAGTAGCATGGTCATGCATTTCTAGAATTCAAACACTTGAGAGGCCTAGAAATATCTCTCCCATTGTATAGAGGGGCAAATCCTATCTTGATCGATCACGTCTCCATGCATGCATCATGACAAACCCAAAAGCTATCTTTATAACTACCCAGTTACGGAGTAGCGTTTGTCAACCCCTAAGTTAGCCATTATGCATCACGGGTACGTGCGATGACTTCAAGTCTAAGGACATAGCAAATGTATTGTAAATGAGACCAACCGATGACATGTAAGAATGCAATGTTCTTGCAATGTCTCAAAGTGGGCTGATCTAATCCTATGTCCCCTAACATGTGTCCATATTATTGGTTTGATATATCTATATATATGTCTGTGAAATATGTCATTAATCTATACATATGCTAGTTTATTCGTATATATCCTCGTATGTTTTCGACTAGGGATCGTTTAAAAATAATCATCGCAGAAATGTAGAGTTTCACAATTAAGTCACATACTCGATAATAAATATTAATGATATGATTCAAGGAATAAGATAATATATTATCCAATAGACCATGAACACAATGAAACAACGTGGTCGAACCAACGTAATCATCTCTATGATTACTTTAGGGCATATTTCCAGCAAAAACTTAGCGCTATTTGTACTGGTGCCGAGAGAGGGACATTTTTTAGCATTAGCTTTTAAAAGAGATACTAGAAAACATTTATACCGTTTCAATGATGTACCGATTCGCCGTTGGATTCGATTGCCTCCGGTCACCGACGTCATCCTCCCTTCTCAACTCCAGTGCCACCCCTCCACCTCCTTTTAACTCCCGTGTCACTCTTCCCTTCTCCTTCACCTCCAACTCCAGATCTACCAATGATAAGTTCATCATGACGCCCAGATATAGAGGAAGATCAGGAAGACAGTGGTACAATAATGGTGGCGATAAAGGGTGCCAGGTGATGGCGGAGGGCGGTGGTACGGAGTCCATAAACTTGGGCTTTTCCAAGGCCACGGCCCACTACGCTTACCCTGGCCGCGCCCACGCGCACGCCAACCCACCACACCACGGCAAGCAAACCGAGCCAAGGAAAGGAAAGCACAACCGCGGCTGCGGTACACGCAAAACGGCAAAAGCATCTCTCAAATCCTCTCTCTCCACTGGCACACGGAGTCAAAAACTCCCCAAAACATCAGACGCACAAGAGCCAGAGGCGAGAAAACCCTCGCGCGCACGACCGAACCCACCCCACGTCTCGCCGAGCCGTCTAGACGCGTCGCCGTCCGTCCGCCCGCTCTCTCGCTAGGGTTTCGTGGCCGGAGGCAGTGCGGCGGGAGGATCGCCGGCGATGGACTGGAGCGCGGTGACGGCGGAGGACCTGGTGGACGCGCTGCGCGAGGTGGACTGGTCCTCGCCGCCGCGCCCCGTCCCGGAGTTCTTCTCCCGCTTCACCGTCCCCCGCTCCTACTCCAAGTGGACCAGCCGCCTCAAGTGCAACCTCTACTAGTACGATCCGCCTCCTCCCCCTAACCTTTTCTACCACTTCGATGCTTACGCTCGCCCGTGTCTCGCGGCGCATCCACGATTTGCCGGGGACTCGGCTGGTCCTGACGAATTTGAGCGGACTTGGTAGGGATTTGTGCGGGGGTGGCGGGGTTTTGGCTAGTTCCGTGGCGATTTGTGGGCGTTTTAGTTAATTAGTGATAGATCAGGGCATCAGGCGTTTTCCCACAACGGAATAGAGTAGGGTGTATGCGTTTGCGAGATTGATACTTCTTATGATAGCTGCAGGGAATGGTGTTGTAACCTTCGGTTAATGCAGATTAATCTGCCATAGGATGATAGGAGTAAGGAAACTATAGTCTGCTCACAGGTATAGTGCGATCCACGCACAGCATGGTTGCATGGGGCACTATATTTGTTAATCCCAGCAAGTTTGGTGAGAAGTTGAGAACTAAAGGAATTGCATAGGAGGCCAGTGTGTTAGGCTGTGGCTATTTCTTTTACAATCTTTGATGTATTGATAGCATAGTGATGAAGTTTGCCAAGGGAGTAGAGTATTTGTTTTGACCTCTACTTGTTTGCCTACTTATGGTAGATTAGGATTTATTGAAAAGTTTCGCTCAGTTCGCCCATGTTACCATTTACTATCGATTCTGATGCATGATATCAGGATTCCAGAATATTGATCAACGAGGTGAAGAGGTTTAGAAGGATAAAATTGTGCGCACATGCATATGCTGATATGCATTTGAATTGTGTACGGTGATGGTGGAGCTTAGAATTTATGTAGTTGTAGTACGTAATTTGTATCCCACATTTTTTCCTCTACTTGCATTGAAGACATCATATTGGATATTTCTTGCCGGGATCTGTGAATCTGTGAGATGAGATGAGCAAGATGTATAAGACTTCGTTTTTATTTATTTACTTCAGATATGCGGCACTCAGATTCTAGATGCAAAGTGGTGTGATATAGGGTTGAGTTGATTTCCTTGTACTGCAGAAGATACAAAATGGATAGGCGATTTTGATAACTAGCGTGCGTGCCAAAGTAGTATTAATTCATGAAGGTCGCAATCTGCAAGTTTTTTTTAAAAGACATGGTTTGTATTGTTCCATTTTATCTTGTAATGATTACTGAAGTTCTTTTCCAACTTTGATTTGGTCTGCAGCTACAGGACAAACTACTTCATCTTGATCATGTTCATCCTTGGTAGGCAAAAAGATTTGGATAATATCTCTTCTTCCTGTTTTTGGGTTGATTTTGACATGCTGCCTTTGGTATATGCAGGGATGGGCTTCCTTTGGAAGCCAGTAGCTATCCTTGCAGCTTTTATGACTGGAATCAGCATTTGTTTCTCAATGATAGGTATGCAAGTACTTAACGCATACCTGTCTTGCCTTGTGCTTGTAGCTCATTATTCTTGGGAGTTTTTCCTTTTAGATATGTTAAAAGCATTCTTTTACCCTGAACTAACAAAGGCAAGCATCTTTAGTGCAAAAATATTCACAAAGAGCATTGTGCTATGAACTTCAGTAGCCATGGCTTAGTCATTATGTGATGACCAGCAGATGCTTCCATGTCTTTTAGTCTATAGAATTATGCAAATCTGCTCAAACTGTATAGTTTAGGTTCAGTGTGCAAAGGGATAAATTGCTCAATGGGGCTAACCCAATTGGTAAATTGCTCAATGGTGCTAACCAAATTTTGGTTATCCAAATAAAAGCCAAAATACCGGGCCGACCAAAATTTGGTAAGTTAAACTTTGACACCAATCTAAACAAGCCCTAGATTCCTGAACTTCGATATGTGGCTTGTGGCTACATTGCGATTCGTAAGGCTCTTCGTAAACTTGCATTGGTTGTGTCCAACCCATCTCTTTGTAAATCTAGACCCAAATGTTAACCTTTTGAGGTTCACAAGCCTAAGGGAATATCCATGGAAGTATAAGGCCTTAAGGGCATATGGTGCAAGTTGCTCCATCTGAAATTAGACCTTTAATACCTCTAATGCTTTAGGCTGCGTTGTTGGTGACATAAGGGAAGTGTTAGGAGTTCCTTTAGGAATTCAAGGACATTTGTATCTAGTCACATCCTTTTCTTCTAAAACTCCATGATCCTTAATTCCGTCATAAGCTACCAGCCTACCACCGTACCAAGCATCTTGCATTGCGACACAAGGGATAGGATGAAGCTATATCTGCAACGTATTTCCTGGAAGCATTGAATGGGTGTGAGATACACAATTGTAGATCCACTTAAGTTCTTATTGTGTAGAATTATGCTAGTACGTTTTTAAGATAAACAGAATTTGAGAATTACACCAAAATCATGCCTATATCTGTTTTGTAATTGTTTTTAAGGATGAAGGATTCTAGCATTACTACCAAGGAATGATTAGATAAAACACCTGTTGGTTGTTTTCCCTTATGTTTATTTGTGACAGTTTCAAATCATTTAAAGTATCTTCATAAATTATTGTTTCAAACTGTCAATAAGTGATTTATTCCTTTCTCGGTTTCCTCTTGCACTTAATTGGCTAATATGGTGATCAAGCAACTAATTATCATGTTTGGTATTTCAGCTTCGCAGTCACTTTCAATGAGAAAGTCACAAGGACTGTCAGACAATTTTCACCACATTTAGCTGCAAAGATGAGACCACAGATAACGTGAGGGTCTTAGTTTCTAATGTCCTTTATTTATTTTATCATGAGTCAATTAGAGGGTGTTGTTAATCCTATTGTCAACAACATTAATAGCCCTGTCCTTCGTGGTCGACCAAGCTCGAAGAGATCAATTCATATTTGTGGGCGACCTCGCTGGGTGTTTGTCCTGTTATTTTCTGCAGGTGTGCAGAACACTGAACCTTCTTCTTATAATCCTATTTCACATATCATAGTTTTGTAAAGACTGGAACCGACTGTTTTCATGTTTGCAGTTAGCTGCATGCTCTGGTTGACCTCCTGCAGTCTCCTCACAGTTCTATGGGCACTTCTAATTGCTCTATTTGGTAAGGCCAGTGTAGGGTTTTGAAAATTTGAAAATATGTATATATCTCGGAATGTCCTTATAGTTGTTTCTTTTGATGGCAGCAACTCTACTTCATGCCAGCTTCAGAACACCTAATTTGAAAGCACGCCTGAATACATTCAGAGAGGAATTCCGGGCGGTTTGGCGGAATTATAGTGAGCTTTAAGGTACCCTGTGTTTGTCTCATGTAAGTGACTTAAAACGACCGCGGACGACCTCAGTTTATCTATGCCTGAAACTGCTGCATGCGCTGTGCCCCGTTGTACGTCATTAGTAGGTTAAAGCGGAAGCTTGTTCACTCCCTTATTTTTACTATGCAGGTTCATGTGATAAGAAAAAGTGCCTAGTGCTGAAACTTCCCTGCTGTTTGTGGATTGTGTTTGTGGGGATATGAACGAAGATGGTACACAATTGCACTACTTTGTGATTATTTGTTGTTTTGGAGGTGGACACGGACTGACTGAGTAGGTGATGCTACACCTTGGTACAACCCTCCAGATCACAATTGTTCTCGTGTACTTCTCCCAAACCAAGCATTGGAGAAAGAACAGCATGTAAAGGATGTAAACAAGTATTCTGATCTAGACAAGATCATATATTGTTTGTTTAAATGACTGCTGCGCGTTTCATCGCTACTTTGAACTATTCTAGATATGTTTGCCACTAAATTTCGGTTGAACTTTTTCCTCGAGATTGAGAATTTTTTGAGCTTGAGATGGAGCAAGCGGATTAGGATTCTATCAGTCTCTGCTCTTGCAATTATTCACTCACATTATCTGTTCAGCTTGCTTCGGCGAAACTAATACATTGTCCACGACATGTTTGGACTTTGGAGAAAGTATTGGCTACCCCAATGCTTTACTAGTCTGATTAGAGTGACCACGGTCGGCGTTCTTGCTCATGGTGTATCCACAAATCTGTAAAGATATTTTAACAACCACCATCATCCCTTGGAAAACAAATTGTTCTTTGGGAAGAGACGTCAGAGCTAGTCCTATGTTCCATGACACATACAAAACGGGTATACAAAATTATCTCGGAAGTACATCGCTGAGAAGGAACAAAAATCTGGAACAAAGGCAAATCTACAGGTGAACATAAAACAAGAAGGAACTGATCTTAACTATCATGTACTCCAATCCTCAGAAACTCCAGAATATACGATTCTCGCTGGTAGAACAGCCGCTGCGTCAAATTGAGTAGTCAGATTATGTGGCAAAGCTTCTATCGCCAGCATCTCCCAAACCTGGAACTATGAACCTGTGCGTACAAATCAGTAAAAAGTCATTGCTCAACTGAAGCTCGCCAGGTGCACCCATGTATCGTATAGAAGCATGCATACGTGCTGCACGCATTCCACAATAACTAGAAGAGTGTAAGAAGTTTAGAACAATACCCTTTCTCATCTACTTCAGGATCAATTGTTCCTGTGTACACGTGGAGCCTGGAATGGAAATTTTTAAAAGCCATTCAGTAAGTAAACAAGAGGAACTTGTTATACACACACATGGTTTATCTATTCTTACCCAGGGAACTTGGTGCTGAGCTTTTGGAGGGCAGGAGGCGCCGCAACAGCAGATACCTGCATCAGAAGTAGAATAAGTGTTAGGTTGCTAGAATGAATAATAAACAGCAAAATACAGGGAATTTTTCATGTACTTACAACTTTAATCTGCTTGCTTGTAACTCCACGATCAACCAACAAGTCAAGAGCAGCAACAATAGTCCCACCTAAAGGCACAAGTTAAATGTACATCATGGTACCTCTGAGAGTTACGGTATACCATGCCATTCTGCTTAAATGGACCGGTAGTCTACAATTTGTAATTTACCACTTTCATTTTAAAAAAAGAATCATATTCAAATTCTCAAAAAAACAAACAGACAATTGCTTTAGTACTACATCGCTCACGTGTTGCTAGCAGTTTGCTTACATAACACTCCTCAGGTACAAAAACTTATTTCTTTTTCTTTTTTTCTTTGAGGAGATTAACACTAACGCTCATTTACTTGAGATGACACTGCACAACGTACGCATGACAGAGAACTAGGAATTGTTTTGAAATCGCATGTTATACTCAAATTATTTATTTCTCCTTTATATAGGAATAGACTTGCAAATAAAGAACCCTAGGCAGCATAAATTGTTTAGGTAGAGAGAAGGTTACCGGTGGCCAGCATTGGATCAACAACTAGCACATGAGTCCCTCTGGAATCTTGTCTGGCAAGCTGCATTAAATAAGAGACAAGGACAGAAATAAAGTTACGGGATTACTCCTATTGGCGTAGATATTTAAATTCTTTCTGAATAATGGAAGAAAGAGCAAAACAACTGAATAGGAAGGAAAAGGACCTTAATTAATAGAAGTCATGATACTTGCTATTACAAATCACTGGTAGGTATTACCAAGGTAGTGTTGCTTTTGCAAGTTTAGCACAAAAATAAATAGCAATGAAACCTTTATTCGGTAATACTTGCATATTCTACTATGTACTACAAAGAGGAATTTACTTGGATAGTCAAATATAGAATTGCGTTTGCAATTACAGGATAAAGTGGTCCAGTAGGGACTAGACAACTTAGTGTCAAACATAAGCGGTTGTGTGAACTAAAACATGGGATGTCCTAATTACAAAAGCAGTATGTAAAACTTAAAATAGAGTTTGCAAGAAGAGAAGGAACTTAACACATACTTGTTCAGATATATTGAAGGTTGAAGTGTTTCTTCATCCCTACGTAAGCCTTCATGTTCAATGAAACAAAACAGATAAGTATAAATGTGCATATGCACGTTAATTTGGGTATATAGTTGACAACGAACTACTACAATATTGGATGTAAATAGCGTTGATAGCTTGTTTAGTCTAATTTCTACAAGAATTTATTTCATATTTTCAGAAATAAATCATTTAGAAGCAGAAATGACAGTGGGACTTGTTGATAAAGTAAAGAATACATAGATAGTATTCTGCTTATTTGAAACTTTATGCTTCTGACCCCAACCATGCATGCATCAAACCTAGAAAATCTAGCATTGGTATTTAGGGAAGCAAAATAATTTGGATTAGATCGCTGGAACCTGGGTCATGCACTCTATGTAAGCAATATGTGAACAAAAAGCTAATCAATTTTACAAAAAAGAACAACATTTTACTCTAATTCACTAAGCATTGCCTAATCAACTTACCAAGGTGATAAGTCTTGGTGGCTGGCAGAACTGATGAAGCATTTTCAGCTAGAGCAAGACCAGCTCTCAGTATTGGAATAACCTGTTAGACACGCAAATGGAAAGACTAAATATATTCATAGACACTACAAACGCCATATACAGTATCTAGAGTTAACAAATAGACTTACAATAACAGGCTCCCTTGGATCAATAAATTCAACAGTAGAAACAGCTACAGGCGTTTGGATCTCTCCTGTGATTGTAGGCTGCAAAGGGTTTAAAAACAATTTAGCATGACATCATTCTCTCTATAGTAAAATGTTCATTGATGTGTCTGACAAAAGTAGATATGACTAAAATTGTCACATGTTTTGATGTAACAATGCATTCTTCATAATAGACAGTTACGTATTTGAAAAAAATGCATGCGAAGGTGGCAAAAGAAGTGGTGATTGTAACATTTATGAGTTATTATTAAGAATTTCACTAGCATTCACCATTCTACCAGGTAAATATCAATATCTGTACCATTTCAAAACTTTGCCTTAAACTGATTTCACTCACAAGGCTATTTTCAGCTTCCAAGCTTTACAAATGTAAGGCGACTAACGATAGCACTCAGCCATGCAAGATTTCCACTCACCAACCAGTCTCTGGAAGCTTCATATATGAGCAGCCGACCAAGCTCCGCCATGGCACTCTCTACAACAACAAACCGCTGGGTGAAATCTTATCTCATGTTACGACAACTAGCTCAATTTATAGCTGTGTAAACGCATTTTTATATAGCTATCAGTTCACTAGTAGCAACCATCTAAACCATGGCTCAACAATTTTGCACCAAACGGTTGATAATTCCAAATTTACAATTACTACTATCCAACAGTCAACTCATAAGTAATTCAGAAGCACGCTCACTGAAGATGGCGCAGGGCGTCTGCTCGTTGCGCAGAACGGAGACCCAGTGCTTTATCAGCGGGTGCGGCGGCACGAACACCTGCGAAACAAACACACCACACCACACGAGACCACCTAAGCGCGCACGTGCAAATGGACAAACAAAGCCAAGCAGAGACAGTCAGCGAGAGGAACCAGATCCGCACCAGCATCTGGCCGCCGGAGGCGGGCGACCGCGGGCCAGTGGCGGCGTCGGGCTCGCCGCCCTCGCCGCCGCCAGAGACGGCCTGGGCCTGTGGACAAGCAGCGGTGCGGGGGCGGTGAGGCTCGTGGACTTGACGAGCGCGGGAGAGGGAGGGAGCAGGAGGGCACAGAGAGGCGCCGCGGTGCGCATGGCCGGTGGCGGACAGGCGCTCCCGCGGCCGCGGCCGTGGCGGGCGACGGCATCGCAAGGGTGCGGATGCGGGCGAGAGCGAGAGCAGTGGGGGCGGTAATATACGGTGGGACCGCGTTGGTTTTTGACGCATCTCGATGTGCCGTGGATGTGACGTGTGTGTTATTGTAACACTAGCTACATCAATTAGTGAATCGTTAGCGTCCGGATGTTAGATCCAAGCTCTAGCTTTTGAACGCTGGTTTATAGCATTTTATGTGTATATATACAACATTTCTCGGTCGTTTATGTAACAAAAATATTTGATAAAAAATTTCAATATTGCACTAGTCGTTACTGATTGTTATATACATAAAATCAAAATATTGCACATATAAAAAATCAAAATATCACATACACGAGCGGTTGCAACGGACCAAGAAAACGAACCTAAGGCGCGGCTGGACCTCATCTCGAGTGACATCGCCAACCACTACCGATGAGATCTCTCGCGGTTGGAGAGGACCTCCATGATGCATGACATCTTGGGAGAGCTCGGCTCGTGCTTCGGGACTACCGACTTTGGGTTGTGCCTGCCGCCGCCGGTCTTGGCCTTTTTGGGGAACATTGCCGGGGGTGGTGCCGCCGCGCGCAGCCGCCGCCCTGGCTGAGATTTTCGGAGATGTCGACTAAGCGATGTTGTCGCTGATGTGGAGGCGAGTGGACGCTGACCAGTTGCGTGCGACAACCATGGGGGAGAGAGAGGCATTTGATGGAGTTTGGGGAAAGGAAAGGAAACACCCGATTTTATTTCTGTATTTGTATGTATGAACAGTCCTGCTCATAGTCTTCGATCAAGCCTACTTCTTCAGCATCTTGAATTCTTGATCAGCTTCTTTGGCGATTTGCTCAATGAACCAGTGTGCTATTGCAAAGGAAAAGGAATCAAATAAGTCAGGGCTCAAAAAGAAAGCAAGCTGAGAACAAAATAAAAGAGAAAATCCAGAAAAATATTTAAACATAGAAGGGTTTAGGTGGTTAGGATCTAAGTGGTGCTTAGTTGGGTCGAATAGAGTTGAAAATAGGCTATACGGGTTCGAGACGGTCGAAATGAGTATAAACAACCTTAATGGGTTTTGGGTAAACAGTGATATATCAGGTGAATAGTACCAGTTGGTGCTATCCTAGTGGGTCAGGTTGGTGAACAGTACATGTTTGGTCTAAGACTACTGAGGGTGTGTTTGGTTGAGCTGTGGCTTCGAAAAAGTCTTTGTGGAGTGGTAATGGAAAAGTCAGAGGTTGTGGGTCGTGGAAAAGCTGTAAGTCGCTTGGTTCAAACAAGTATAAAACTTACCTCCTATCTCTATTTTCCTTGAAACAACTGTGAAATGCTCTCTATTTTCACCATTTCAAAAGCGTAAAGCCAAAAGCCAAAAGGTGGTCCAAGGTGCTTTCAAAACAGACTACCCAAAAGTAGTTGTTTCAAAAGCGACCGGTTTGCACCCCTTTGGTTGGCTTTTGGCTTTTTGGAAGCAAAAGCAGCTCCCAAAAGCTCAACCAAAGGCACCCTGAGCTTCATAGTGTTAGGCTGGGCTATGAATAGTGTTAGGCTACACAGTACTAGGCTGGTCCAGTTTGGTTGACTGGGCTAAGATCTAGCTCGGGCTGGCTTTGCCAACCCACGGAGCACGTGGCCCAGCTCACTCCAAGGCAATTTGGAGCTCGCTCTCATGGCGGCCGAGATAGGGGAGGTGGTGATGGCACCAAATTCGACGATGGCGGATGATGGCAAGCGGTGGTGCTACAAGCATCTAGGAAGGGAGGGGAATCCATTTTGGGCAATGGCATGGACGAAGGTAGTGTGGGGGTGGCTAGCGACGGCGGAACTTGGCCAAAACAGGGGAATGACGTGGTTGGGCTACAGTGGTGATGCAACCAAGTCGGCGATGGCTTAAGCATCACTAGAGCTAGGGGAGTGCGGTGGTGGTGTCGGCTTGTGTAATGCCCCACCTTTTCAATTAACCTAAAGAGGTAAATTATGGAGCTAAAAAAATTAATTAAATAATTAATAAATAAAATTACAAGATAAACTAAGTGTTACCCACGCATCAAACCAATGAATAAGTAAACTACATTCACAAGCCTCATCTCAGTGAAACAATATACTATGATCACACCAAATTAAGAAATACAATCAATCAAGCAAACCAACATACTAGTCAAGCTATAATCAAGTCTTCTTCAAATCAAATGTAAATATAACAGTTTATATTACTCAATTAATCCAACTATAGTCTGATTACATCATTTTACATTTCTCAATATCAATTAAGACAATCATCTTTAGAGGATTAAATACATCACATTTAAAATTACATCAATATTTTAGTCTCCGTACTTGTATAACTATTAGTTGGTACAACTTCTATTTTTAAATGTTGTAATATTCGAGCAGAACTTGTTAGGCCCTACTGAAAGATCAAGCTACATTTTAGTTGGTTTTGGTGTTAATGACAAATATCATTATGGAGTTTTACAAACACTATTATAATGTTTTGATGTTAATGATAAGTACTTTTATAATGTGTTGGTGATAATGATAAATGCATATATAAGACTAATATGTTTGTTTAAGTTTATCTATGCTTAGTCTCATTTAGATGGAAAGGTGAATTCAAAGAGGTATGCATTCAAAATCACTTTCTTATATACTAATTCATTCCTTAGATCCAAAATATAGATTGAACTCCTCAAGTAATCCAAATTGAATATATGCATATGTCTCCATTATATACATTTGTATGCACACATTTAGGGGAGCTCTCTCTATGTTTTGGAGTTTCATGAGTATTGACCCATTCTTCTTTTAATATGCATATTTAGGATCTTTATTTTGAAACACATCTGTTGAGTATATATATATAGCTTGTGTAGTATATATATACTCATGTGCAATCGGGTTGTCATCTAACTCCTTCATTATGTGTTAATGGTTGAACGATTAATGACAACCAGATAAGTAAGTTTTATTTAAAGTTTATCTTAGAGTATACAAATTGTTATGTACAAGTTGTATACCCGCAAATCAACTTCTATCTCATTATTGGTTGAGATTGTCATGAATTACCAAAAAGGAAAGATTGTTGAATCTAGTTCCTCCATTATGTGTTAATGGTGAAGTTTGGTAATTGATGACAATTGTTTTGTGGATTAATATTTTCCATGAGTTGGATGAATATGTTTGTGGACTATTAGGGCATAGGTCTGAGTCAATTTCCTAACCCATGGGTCTTTTAATGGGCAAAAAGCCCAACCCATCGGGTCTGCCGGGTTTGGGTACATTCCTATAGTACCCAAACCCGTAAACCCATGGGTAATATAAACCCGATCCATATGAGTTATAAACTCAGGCTTCCAGCCTCCTAGGCAAACCAGCCCATCCCATAGCCCATTAGTCAAGTACAATGAGTAGTTGATGTCTCTCCTTTTGGTTTTAACTGAGTTGTGAACTGTGAACTTGTAATGATATGCTATGCTAGGGAACTATGAACTGAGAATTGATGGAGTGAACTAGTGATGTGCATTGTGGATTTGTCGTTGCTTGTTTCATGCATAGTATCATATAAATTGAACTTATTGTTGACTTACTAAACACTGCACTATCTGCAATTTGCACAGCTATTGTCAGGTATGGGTGACCCGTGGGTACCCGTTACCCGAGTGGGCATGGGTCTGGGCAAAAATCTGCACCCGTCACGGGCATGGGTTTTTTAGCGGGCACGTCCAACTTTCATGGGCACGGGTTTGGGATAGCAAAACCCAGCGGGTTTGTGCCCGTTGCCATCTCTAGATGTGTTCCTAGTCTTTTACCGATCTTAGTGTTTAATTGGAAGACCGGTTTGTTAGTATAGGTTGCTGTACTATTAAGAGTGGTCATGTTTAGTAGTTTGAGTCTCATCATGTGTTGATGGCTCATCCTCACCTGCTCTAGCTCATCTTGACGTGAGGCTTATATTTTGCGAATGTGTTTTGCAAATAATTGAAGCTCATGTGTTGAACTCTTGTAATATGGGACTATGCATTACAAATGTGTTTTGCAGGTGCTTGAAGTCCATATTTTCATTCTTTGTGATATAAGGCTTATACTTGCAAAAAGTGTTTTGCAAATGATTGAAACTCATATATAATCCTTATTGCATGTGACTTAGGTTTGCGAATGTGTTTTGCAAATGTGGGAAGTCCATGTACCAATTCTTTGTGTCATGATTTCAAAAGTGTGCAAATGCGTTTTGCAACTTGTTGGGAATCATGTATGATCCTTGTGTGCATGATATTGTAGTTTGCAAATGTGTTTTGCAAAAATCTGTTGATATATCTGCACTTCTCAGAAAAAATCGGAACTACCGCTGTGTACGTAGCGGTACTACCGGAGGTCGAATGTACCAGCTCTGTGTGAGCGGTACTACCACCTGGCGGTCTGACCGGCTTGATACTTGTGGTCTGACCGGCCTGTGACCGGGTGGTCTAACCGGCTTGAGCCGAGCGGCTCGACCGGCGAGAGGCCGTCTCGACCGCTTTGTGGTAGCGGTCCGACCGGCCATGGAACTTCGTTCTTTCGCGGAACCTTTTTTCGTAGAGTGACTCGTGGATTTTTTCCGAAGCGGTCTGACCGGTGTGATTTGCGGTCTGACCGACCGGCCGTCTGACCGTCTGTGGGCGGTCGACCGACCACTGCTTGGGCGGATCGACCGGGTTTTCTCTGCAACGACTATTTTTCTGACCGTTGGCGAGGTGAGCGGAAGTATCGGCCTCTGGCCGGCGGCATTTCCGATTTCCCTGATTTTTCAGGGATTTAGCTCCAACGGCTAGTTTTGTTGTATGTGGTATAAATACCCCCTTGTGGCCAGTTGGAGAGGTTGCTGCTAACCTTGTTCTGTACTCTTGAGCTAGAGTGAGGTTCTCCACTCAATTGTGCATGCGTTGCACTTTATGAGAAGGGAGAGAGGATCTAGAGTGCATGTGTTGCATCTAGAGGTGAACTTTGTGTCCAATTGAGTTTGTGCATTCGTTGCACGTGATGAGAGTCAAGTGAGGGACTTGACTTAGGCCCCGCTCGGTTGGGCTGAAAAGCTGTGACTTATAGCTGAAATTGCAATATAATGACCAAAATTTCACTATAGTTGAAGGTGACTTATTTGACGTAATTAAATTTAAAAAATTTAAAAATAGAAAAAATATGCTAGCTTATCACGGATAATACAAACGAATATAGAAAAAAAAGAACTGGTAAAAAAACTAAAAAAACAAAAATTTAGAAAAAGATAAAATTTGTAAATAGTAAAAAATAAGATAAAAATTAAAACCGAGACGAGGGGGGCTTAAAGGGCCGGACGATAATGTTGGCCCAATGGTTGCACCTAGCGGGCTTTCCAAATCTGAGAGCTGAACCGCCACCAGCCTCGTGACCTCCTCCCCCTTCGGAAGCAAAACCGAGGACGAGAACGTACGACGACGACTTCCCCACGGCAGAGTTTTCCCCTCTTTCCCCTCCCCGCTCCAACCAAAATCCTCCGATCCCATCCCGACTCCGTCGACTTGGCGCGCCCACGCGCAGCTGCTGAGAGGCGACGACGCCACGACCACGCGAAGGCGGCCATGGACGAGGGCTACGCCAGCCTCCCCACCAGCCACCTCCTCGGCTCCGTCCCCGTACCGATCCCCCCTTTTCCCTAGTCGCTTCCTGCATCTCGTTTCGCTAGGATTGACGTTGCTGTTGATCTGGGGGTGATTGATTTGATGGTTTCTGTAGGCTGTGACTCCCGAAGAGAGGAAGCCCGGTGCCCCCGCCGAAGGTAGTGGTTCTTCTCTCTCTCTCTCTCTCTGTGTGTGTGCGCGCGCGCGTCAGGTTAGTGCTGCTGCTGCTGGGTCTAGGTTATTGTAACTGTCATTAATTAGTGTCGGTTGGAAATGCAGCTGCCACCTCGCGTTTGCAGCAGTTCCCGCGTGTTCCTGGCGCTAATGGAGGAGGGTATCAGCCTCCAGGGACCCCTCCAGGTAACAGAAATATTTGAATGAACCTTGCTCTGGATGCACAATGTATCAGATTTATGGATGTGATAAAATTTGGTGCGAGTGGGTTGTGCTGTTGAATTCTTACTGACTTATGGGATTATGTTTGAATGCCAAGACCCAAGTGTATGGCCTAAGATTTCGAGTTCGAAATGGGAATGATGGATTCGGGAGCATTTAGAATTTTTTTTTTGATGTGCTTTGCTGAGTAGCGGTTCTGTTGCTTATGTGAGAAAACTTGAATGAACTACACTGCTTCCCCCATGATTTTCCTCCAGAATATGACATTAGTGTATTAGCCTGGTATTGCTTTGTTTAAGGTGCATGTGCAAAAATACAAATGTCTAAAATTTGTAGCTACGTTGGTAGATGCTTGCAGTGTACATTTTATCGTGTAGATGGAATTGATAGCTAAGAGCAACTTTTGTTTGCATGAATCATTAAGTATTATGGCTGTTGCATGGAACGAATTGATGATAATCTTGTGTATTTGATAAATGGTGCTGCCTGTGCCTACAGCCTACCACAACATTTTTAGGTCTTCAGAAAAAATTATATACAAACATGATCTTCTAACCATCTCCAATTTTAAGCAAGCACCGGCACGGCTTGTTATTTGTTACTTTGAACTTTGATCCCTGGCATTGTTTTGTATTAGTGAGTGATGTTGGATTTTGCTCAATATTGCATCTAGAATGGCATGTTACTGATGTTTCTTTTGCATGCATTGCTCCATGTTGTCTCTCTTTACTTTTGCAGATGGAGATGTAGAAACTCAGACAAACTGGAAAGGATACTTCAATGTTGCATCTTATGCTCCATATTTCAGTGTTGATACTGATGTCGTGATTGACAGGCTCATCAGTTCAGTTTATCCAATGGATGGGTTTTTCAGGAAGATTGATGCTAATCCTGACATGTAAGTTTCTACTACTAGTCTATTGCCAATCTGCCATCTGACTTCATGTTTCAAAAAATGGACTTCAAGTACCTTATGTTATTGATGCTATAATTTCTAGTAAATGACTCCAGACAAGTCTAATATATAATTTTGTAACAAAACAAGAGGCAACGTACAATAGTTGGCTACATTATACTGTGTTGTTAACATGCCAAGTGGTATTGTAAGTTGTAGCAGATGCACATGATGCCAACTTTGTGTGGTGAAGTAATAGTAGCATGAGATGGGCATTTAAATAGGGAAAGTGCAGTAGTTTAAATAAATTTTTTTACAGAAATATGATGTAACAGACTAAAGGTAGTAAGGTATATGTTGTAACAGATGGGTTTTGTTACGCTAGCAGCATAATTATTAGGGGAACAGGACAAGTCAGTTTTTTAAAGGGAATTTTCACCCAATTTTGTACTTCCTTGAGCTTCTTACTGGTTATTATCTAGCTGGATTTTTTGTATATTGTACATTAAATATTTTATTTTTTTGTACTTTAATCATTCGATCCCTGGAGTCTACTTTTCGATGTGTGATGAATCATTCTGATTTCCGCAGGTATGGCCCCTTATGGATCACCACTACACTGATATTCATGCTAGCTGCATTTGGAAACTTTGCCACTTATCTGATGCAAAAGAAAACTGATCTGAACATATGGAACTTTGATGTTGGCTATTTCAATTGGGCGGCATCAGTCATGTATGGTTATGCTATCGTGGTACCTGCTGCATTCTTTTTCCTGCTTCAGTATTTTGGATCGCGCCCAAGTCTTGTTCGGTTTTGGTGTATGTGGGGCTATTCTCTGTTTATCTTCGTACCAGCATCTGTAAGTATTCTAGTCCTATCCAAGTATTCGTTTACATCCTTATGTTGTCATTAGCAAGAACATGAAGTGCTATGCATGTGTGCCTTTGTTTATATTCTTAGGAATTTTCACTATCTCTCTTATGCAAATATATATAATGGTTCCTGGAATCTCTAGTCTGAAAATTGACTCTCTCAATGTAAAGAGTTCATGATGTTATTATGGTTGTCAGCATTTGGACTTGCGATTCTGATTTTGCACGTGAAGGGTGCTTTTTATGTCTAATACGGAGTGTTCTGCTATTTTTCTTTGCTTCAGATACTGTTACTTATTCCTGTGGAATTTCTTCGGTGGGTTATCATAGTTCTTGCTGGTGGTGCATCATCTTGGTTCATCGCTTTAAACTTGAAGGAATGCACTGAGGGAGCTGATATGATGGTTTTGATTGCTAGCGCAGCAGTGCTGCAGTTTGCCCTGGCACTGTTCATCAAAGTTTTCTTTTTTGCCTGAGATTATCCTTTTGGTGTTGCTCAGGTCTGCCTCTCTTTTAGTGTATAACTGCATATCCCTCAATTCTCCTTCCATAATATCCCCTACACCCTTCTCAACAGTCCATACCTTTATGAAATTTTGTTGAGTACTCTATAATAACATAGTTCGTTATTTAAGTGGGGCAAGCTATTTTTATACATTTTATTTTGATTTTGGCAGGTGAGCTGGATGCGTTCTTTGTTCCCATCATTCTGTTCTGGCAAGCATCTTTTTTAGGACCAGGCGGACCAGTTTTACTCGACATACATATTGACCCTAGATTGATAGACCTTGGGTGTTGTCCAATTTGAAGTGTGTGATTTTTAAGGGTTTTGACTCCTCGTGTAGTTGACAGAATTTCACTGTGTGTTCCAGTACAGAGTTACCGAGTCTGCCATCTAAATTTTCACTCTATTAACTTCTATCACTTTGCTGTACAATTACTATTTCTTGACAAATGCTTGGCATGCGTCTGCTCACGGTGGTCAGCAAGAATCGACACATTTTTTTTTGGTTTGTACAATCCATTCCTGGCAAGCAGGATTTTGTATGTTTTTATCCAGTATAGCGAATCGATGTCAAGTGTAGTATCTGTATACCAGTACATCTCATGACTTCCAAGACCAAATTATTTTTCATGAACTACTTACCTTCAATATTTCCTCGACTGAAGCTCAAAAAAAATTGGAACTCAACAGCTTGGTGCGTAAGAATTCCTCCTGGTTAATGTAATGCGTATCTGTCCTGTCCGCAGGACTCATGATTCTGTACTGAGTCTTTTTCAATTCTAAACATTCCAGTCCAATCCCTGAGTGGAACATTTTTCACCAGGATTGGAGCTCAACAAGTACAGCATCAGTAAATGCTTACACATTCAAGGAAGGAATCTTGCAGTAGTCAATTCACATAATCTTGTTAACCAAATCAACCCATAGCCACTGCCCACACAGCAGAGCATATCAACTGTTACATGTGATGATGTAAAGCTAAAGCTCAAATAGAACGTCATTTTGTATTTGCCTCCTTGTCCAAAAACTGCGCAAGAGAAACTGGTTCAAGCTACATAAATTAAAGGAAGAAACATCTGTTTCCACTAACTTTTAATCAGACCCTTGAGTTTTCTCAGCCAAGACAAGTACTCATGGCACTCCTTGTTTATCATGTACGCATGTAAGAAATTGGTAAAATCTGTCGAGATGCCCCTACTTCTCAAGTAGGAATACAAAGCCTTCTGAAGCCCCCCAGGAATGTTACTGCAAAAGGATGTGAATCCACGATAAGTAAACCTACAACAGACACCACAAACCATCATACTATCAACTAAACAAGGGCTTAATGCTAACCTGAACGCAGTGCCGCCACTTAAGGAACCACCAGATTCATCACTCGGTCCAAATTCCAAGCTCTCGATGATGAGTTCCGCAGGGTGAGAGCTACAACTAATTTCCAAGCATGAAGCCGCCCCTTTGCGAATCCTCACTATCAGTGGGATACAGTACTGATTTGGGACACCGTTACTGGTGCGGCTCTGGTGTTTGCCATCTTCAGCCTGGTCCTCTTGCTCGTCATTTTGCAAGGCTGCATCGACAGGGCTCGGCAAGAACACCTCCACTTCAATTTGCTCCCTCTGATCGCTCCTTGTGAGTGTTATCCTGTTGGTACCCTCCTTATCATGGATCTCAAAAGGGAAGCCTTCCCCTAATTCCTTAGCCTGGCGCAACATAATCACAAATTACATCTCCAGATCAAAAGGTGATATCTTCTACCATCCCCAAATCATCTACAATAACGAAATGACAAACCCTATTCTTCTCTTACTGTGCAGTTTCTAGCAACCCTAACCTAAGCACCCTCTAAAGATGGGGACGTTGCAGACGGATTTTTTCTCAGGTGTTCATAGAAAAAGGCGGGAAAGTATCAATCAGAGGTGTGTTGTTACCCAGTCGCGGTTCTTGCAGTCTTTCTGGGCGTAGGAGATCTCGAAGTTTATGATCCGGAGGAGGCGGGCATCGGAGGCGGCGCTCGGCTGCGGAGCAGAGAGGGAAGAGAAAGGAGAGGCCGACGCGGCACGATGGTGGTGGAGATGATGGTGGGGAGGACGGACGCGGCCGCCGAGTCGGCCGCTCCAGGTGGCGAGAAGGCCGCGCACGGCCGCCGCCCTGGGAGCGCGGCGTAGGGTGGAGGTGATGGACATCGCCGCAGAGGTTTCCCAAAAGGTTTTGTGAGGGTTCTTTCGGGTTTTCTTCCCTTTTCCCAGCCAAGCACACTCACCGGCTACTAACATTTCACCGGACGTTTGGGCCGTCCGTTTGCGCGCGGCCGGTGGAATTGTACGCTCAGAATTGCTCATTCAGACGTGAAGAAAATTATTCTTTTAGATTACAAGGTAGACATACGTGCATATCACCACACACGTATACCGTGCATACCTAAGTACACCCTAATACACCACTAGAGTTGTAGAGACCAAAGATAAATACAGATATATATACCCGTAAAGGTAAATACCAGGTTTGAGTTGTACTCTTCCCATCACGGCTCAACCATTCCACAAGAAGTGGCTCTTAGACGCGCATAAAATTATTGATACTATTTGTGGAAGCATTTTTCTGAAGGACCAACTAGCCTTCGTACGTCCGATGGGAGGCTTTCCATCGAACGCTCTGAAGCAATATCGGTTAATAACTTTTGTAGCATTTATGACTAATATATGCAACAAATTACATAATAACAGTGAAATGTTGAGAAAAATTTAAAAATATTACCTTCTTAGTAAAAAAAAGAATCAAATGAGCCATAAATGTAGAACTTAGCTAAGTGCTAAAATAAGACCAAAAATTTCAAACAACAAATTTATGACCTTGCGATATTGCAACATTTATAATAAGATGATGCAGCATCCTGAAGTCCCAAACCCAACATTTCAAAATTTTGTTGCAACAATAAAAAAAAGATGAAACATCTTAAAATTCTTATTGCAACAATTCAAACAACATATTCCAACATCTCACATCTTTGTAGGGGTGAGCTTTTCTTCTTCATCAACCATGGTTATGACACTCATGAAGTACGTACTCTAAGCCCACATATGATGGAGCATGGTTAGCTTAGTTTGACGCTCGTGAGCACAAGCGATAGCAACCTTGAAAATGGGTGGGCGTCCACGCAGGGCTCCGACCGCGAGTGGCGAGAGAGGGAGGGAGGAGGAGAGAGGGAGCAGGAGAGGCGATGCAGTGCTTCCCATGGGGAGTGAGGAACACGGCTAGAAGTGCCAATCAGATGCGTGGGGCGACCTCTCTTTAGCATCGTCTTGGGTGTTGGTTACAATTGGCTCCGCTTGAGGTGCTTGGAGTCTTTGAGATAGCTAGTGCGGAGTCATTTGGTTAAATAGAAGTAGCTAGAAGTGACGTGATGCAGCAGAGAAATATAGACACATAGTAAAGTACGTGGGCGAAGAAAGACATCTGATGTTTTTGATTGTCATCAGACGTATGTCCCAAAGCATTACCCTTTTTCTAAATCATAGATGCACGTTTGTTCATATTGGGTTTTGCCGATGGCTTTTAGCTTTAGCTTATGAATAGTAACAACTTGTAGAGAGCTATACGGAGTGAGAAGAACTCGTGTGTGATTTTATTTGATATAAATAAAATTACTATAGTGTGTACTATAATCGACTCGTAGACTCTATTTTGAAAAGACATCCCGTTTGAAAGCTAGTACTATAGAAAAACCATTTACTATAAAAAACAGCTTTTAGAAGCCAATATGAATGTGGCCTCAGAGTTTCTACCAGACATGTCACCCGTCAAATGCACTTTGTGTCTTGCAGTGGAGGGATATTAGCTGGCTAATCTTCTTGTTTGCACTCACCTTCCGTCGATGCACAATTCCACTGTTCTTCTCGACACATTTCTCTCTCTCCTTTCTCGCTCACCTCCCCCCTATCCACCCCTCAATCTCATTCCCAATTCAGTGGCGCACTGACAACAAAGGCCCACATGACACTGGGTCCAACAATGTCGTCGCCAAGCGTCACTGCTTCCGCCTCCACCGCCAAGTGATCCCTCCTCCACCATCGTCTGGTGCTGATGAGCGTCATGGGCATGGTAAGAATGAGGAGGGAAAACCTAAGTTAAAAGCCACAAATCTTGAGCTGGAAGTTGGGCATGGAAGTTGCTTTTAAAAAAAAGAAAAAAGAAATTGTTTAGTTGAAAGTTGAAAATTTAGAGTTGAGACCAAAATTCTCGAAGTAGGTGAAAGTTTGAAATCCAAGTTGAAACGTTTGGAATTCTTGAATCTTGAGTTGAAAGTTGAAATATCAGAAAGTTGTTTTTTTTTCTAGTTGGAAGTTGGAATATTCTTTAGGTACAGGTTGTTGCGGCAGCCGAAGGTGGGTAGCAGGTTGCTGGAGTGGAAGAGGAGAGGTGGAAGCAGGGTGTGGCCACATGGTAGCGAGTGCAGTTTAGGTCTTGTAGATGTCATGTCGCCTCAAAATCCAATGGTCGCCATGCAATTCCGACGCAATGCTGCTCATTACAGCCGCACTGCGCTGCGCTGCACAACCATGTTCACCATCTTATTGACAAAATATTGTGCTGAATCGCACCTGCGTACCACCGGTGCACCCGACACGACTGCAAACTAATGAATCAATCTTCGCAATCACCATCGAACGCTTGGCATACGGGCCTCAGTGCTTGGGCATGCAGACCCATCATAGCTATAGTTTTATACAACACCCACACCATGATGGCATGCGGCCACCGGTTGCCTACTCCACCCATTACATCGGTTTCCACACACACCCACCCACCCACACGCTCGCACCCATGCAATGCACCATGCAGGCATGCATCTACATGCCTATCCTTCGTTGCCCGGTATCCTGGTCAACGCACAGCTGAGACTTCCATGGAGCTTAATATTCATCTTCGTCCCACTGATGGTGATCATCTTACTGATCATACTCGCTATCGTCATCTTGTTGGGAGCCTTGTTTATCTCGGTGTCACTCGTCTTGACATTTCGTATCCTATGCATATCTTGAGTCAATTTGTTTCAGCTCCCACTCAGCTCCACTATAGTCATCTTCTTCGTGTTCTGTGATACCTTCGTGGAACTCTCTCTCGTCGTCTCTTTTTCCCTCGCTCTAGCTCTTTACAGCTTCAAGCATATTCTGATGCCACCTGGGCTAGTGATCACTCTGATCCCTGGTCTCTCTCTGCTTATTGTGTTTTCTTGGTGGCTCTATTATTGCTTGGAAGATTAAGAACCATATATCAATTTCTCGTTCCAGTGTTGAGACTGAGTTACGAGCTATGGCTTTGTTAACTGCGGAGGTTACTTGGTTACAGTGGTTACTTAAGGATTTTGGTGTTTCTGTTTCTGCACTGACTCCTCTTTAGTCTGACAATATATGTGCTATTAACATCGCTAAAGATTCGGTGAAGCATGATCTTACAAAGCATATTGATGTTGATGCTTCCTACACTCGGACACATGTGCAGGACCAGGTTGTTGCTCTTCAGTATGTGCCTTCAGAGTTTCAGTTGGCAGACTTCTTCACAAAGGCACATACCAGAGCCCAGCATAGCTTCTACCTCTTTAGACTTCATGTTGTTGATCTACCATAAGTTTGAGGGGTATTAGATATGTATTATATAGCTGTGTATTTACCCTGTTGTGTGAGGAGTTTTCTGCATATATGTCATACCTGTATGTGTATATATATTGTCCCATTGGCCTCATAATGAATAAAAACGCTATTCATAATAAAATTCATAATGGTATTGGTAGCATCTTTTCATCTTGGTGATGGTATTAGCTATGGAGTCAACAATAGGGTTTGATAAAGTGTTAGATATTACTGAGGGTATTGCTTTATATAACAAGATAACCATGATTATATCTCATACGCATCTTGAGGAGGAGTGTTAGTTAGTTAGTATTAGAGTCCAATAAGAGTATTAAGGACTAATAAGAGTTTAGGTCCATAGTCTAATTAGAATCTGTGTTAGGATCCGGTTGTAATCTCGACACTATAAATAAAGGGTATGTGAGTTCTATGGAACAACACACAATTATTCCTTAAATTATTCAACACATTTACTTTCCATTATCCAACAGAAGAATACCAAATGACAACAGAAGAATCCCACATGATATATGTTCCTAAAACTCAAAACTCAAAACTTATTTAAAACACGCAGCACGCACGCACCCTTGAATACACTAATGGCAATCATTCATGAGCAACAAAAAGCAACATACAGCAGTCATGACGACAAAATTTTCTGTGTCCATTAACTTTCTGGGCTAACTGGGTAACTGAAACAACATAAAACTTCAGCTGAGCAATTCTGAATTATTATGTGCAAATGAATGCACAATTACAAAAAGAAAAAGAGCACAATTAGAAAGAAACAAACAAAAGAGAACAAGACCATCACACATGGATTAAACATCAGCTTGAAGTAACAAGACCTTGCAGCAGCACGGATGGCATCTTCAACAACACCGGGTGAAATTTGCCATGTGCCATGGCCAACTGATGGGATAGTCGCACAGGTGTTCAGGATGGAGGACTTAGCCATATGCGCGACGGGCGGTTCGATCTGGCTCATGGTGCGTTTTTTCGAAGTTAGGTGTATAAGTTAAATGTAGTATATATTATAGTAATTTTAATTATATAGGTTAAAATCATATATCTTTCTCTTTGTAATCTACACGAATAGTTAGAATTCAAAAATCATAAAACACAGTTAAAAAAATCTAAATTGGCCAAAAAAAACTAAGCAGACAATGTCCGTATATTAATCAGATAACCTTACAGGATGAAGATGCCCACTGCTACAACAAATCAAAGGCCTTTTCTTGTGCTGGTGGATTCAGGAAGAGCGGACTTACTCACCTAATGTGTGAGGAAGACACACTGAGCCAATGGCAGGAGGACATGGCACAGAGTGGTAGTTGAGTCCACGCCTAGCTGTGCCCCAGAGCAGGCACCACCTTCTGAAGAACATAGCTAGTCAGCCAGCTCGTTTGGCTGGTCCGTCAAAAATAGATTTCCTGATGCATATAGCGAAGCCCATCCACCAAGAAACTAGCACACACCGGGTCAATTGATTTTTTGTAAGGATAGGTCAAGTCAATTTATGTAGCAAAAGCAAATATATACATAGTTTTTTGAGAGAGGAAAACAATATGCGCACACATACATACGGTTGTGCTAATCAGTGCATGCGCGCACGCTACGCGCGAGTCGCTGGCTGCGCGCACGAGCATCCTAATACGATTCATATTTGATGATAACTTTATATGTATGAGATAGTACCTTTAACATCTATAAGGCAATCGATAATAACTTTATGTTTAGAACTTGATAAATTATCGATGATAATTTTATGCTCAGAAGATAGTAACTTGACTTGTATGTATGCATGTAGGAGAGAGAAGAGAATAAATGCACTGACTTGTGATTTTTTATCTCGTTTACAAGCTATAAAATACAATAACTCTTTTACCAAAAGTCCAATCTATGATTCGTTTGCACCATTGTGTTCGAAATTATGAACTTAACAAAACAAGATCCATGTTAAATATGTTTTGACACTAGGAAATTCGTATCATATAAAATTACTGTCAAATACATAGAGTTACTGCCAGTTTTATAGTGTTACAACGGATAGTAACTTTATATGTGTTCGATAGTAATTTCACTCACATACGGTAATAACTTTTCGTACAAGTTATTTGCTATTGACATACATATTTTTCTCTCATCTCAATATATGTATGTTGGCGGTAACTTTCCTCATACATGGCAGTAACTTAATGAATTACAGATAATAATTGTAAGTAACTTCATGAATTACAGATGATAACTTGATGTATATACGATAATAACTGTACCATAATTAACAAACGCTAGTAACTGTCCATGGGGTGTGATGGTAGAACGGTTGGTTGGTTGAGTCGGTCAGGGACGCGGTTGGTTGGTTGAGTCTGTCAGGGACGCGAACTTATTCTACACGTAGCCACTGATTAGTGTGTGTGTATAAACACTAACCAAGGCGCAGATGTGAAATACGTAAGAAAGTTACTGTCATTTCTGAATGATGTTACCTAGGGGTGGAAAAAAAACTCGTTAATGGGACTCGTTGGTTCGGTTCAAAATTACTTCAATTATACTTGTTAATTGGTTAAACATTAAAACGAGTTGATTTCAAATGAATTTGAATTTTGTTCTAGCTCGGCTCGGCCCGTTAGCTCGTTTCTAAGAATACTTTCAAATTATACGAAAAATGATATTTAATCAAACTATGTCAATTTTAGAAAAAGCTCGATAAGATGAGGAGTTGGCTCGATATCCACCCCTAATGTTACCATTGGTTCTGAATGAAACTATTGCCAAATCTTCACAGTGTCGGAAGGTTATTATCGGTTCTGCATGAAATTACCATCAGTAGTGAGTGAAGTTATTGTCGACGCTTACAGTGCACAGCTGGTGATAACTTTCTTCACAGCTGATGACAACTTTTCGTACAACCGGTGATAACTTGTGGGGGCACACAACTGTGCGCATAGAACACGCAGGTGCAAAATAACGCTACCATATATGTATATATATTGCTTAATGATGTTATTATACATTTTCATCTATTTAAATATACTCTAATAATGATTATAATATACTCTAAAATGAGTTACATGAAAAATTTCATAAAAATCTATTTTTTATAACATAATTTACGTATATATTCCTTAATTGTATGATAAATGATACATAGCAAAATAAAGGATTTTGATGAAAAATTTTCATCCAAGTCGCATTAAAGTATCTTACAATTAGTACTTATTATACCGAAAGTGATAGAGGTATAAAATATTAGTTTAAGTAATATATTAAAAGTGAAAGTATATCCTCTTAGAAGTACGGAATAAGCTTCGTTATGTTAGAAAGACTAGTAGAGGAAGTCATACAACATCAAGATGCTGACAACTAGTTTTTGAAAGCAGATAATAATTAAAACTAGGGTCTTCTTTAAGCAGAAATAAATTTGAATATACATAGACACTTTCTCGTGAATTAGGAGTGCACAAGGTGATATCCGTGTGCTAAATTCTTGGCAGAAGCAACCCACTCTCTCATGAGCATCAGATAGGCACTTTGTCAGGGAATGCCCCTGGGCAGCCTAGCCTGAAGGCCAACAGAATGATATGCTGAAAAGGGCGTACACTGCACATGGTATAGCTAACATGTCTTATACAATATACAGAGTAAAAAGAATGATTCCTTTACGGACTATAGCCACTGTATATTCCAAGGGTAGTCCAATAGCAAAAGAATATCTGATCGAAAGTTTTTTTCTCAGATGAGGTGGCCATCAGCACAACAAACAACTGATTCCTCGCCAAGGAAAGATATCAGCCTTCAGAGAGATGACACACTCACTTCAGTAGTTCAGCCGAACCATCTCATGATCTATCTGGTTGAAGCAGTCAACTAGCATGTCGAACCGGGTGTTCTATCTTTTGATTAAGGACAAAAATATAAAAACACAACTTCAAACTTTAAATCAAAATTTTTTGGATAAAGGGAGATAGCAATCGAAATGACAGCAGTCCAGAGGAAGATATATGATCGAGCAAATATTTTCAGTTTGTTCTCTAGAAGAAGGTATTCCCAGCAGTTCAAGGAAAATATGCTCACATAATCAAAGACAACAATAGGGATGTTATGCTGGCATGTGATGCCTTTAGTGCTGCAGTTCATACACTTCAGATTTCACAATCCCAAAAATCCTCCACGGTTCTGTAAATACCTTGGGGGTGAACTACAAAGTCAGCTCTTAGCGTTTTAATCTGCATGTTGAAAGTCAAAATAAATGACCAATATGAGAAGGTAAATTCTGAAGATTGTCATGTGCTACAATTCTCTGAGAAAAAAAAGATACAAAGCATTACAAATTACCGTGTGGATATGCTTCTGTTTCAAGATAACCAAAATAATAAAGACAGGCAGGACCATGCCACAGGGGGCGTTGAGACATACCTGTTGCATCTCAGAGAACTTTGCCATCAAATCTTCGGGAATAGACCAATCAAATATGTTCAAGTTCTCCTTTATCCTTGCTTCATTGGTGCTTTTTGGAAGTACACTCTGGCCCATTTGAAGACCCCAGCGCAGAGCAACCTGTGCAGGAGTTTTCTGCAACCTCTCGGCAACAGAGATAACAATAGGGTTGCTAAGAATGCTTGGCCCCTTGACCCTAGGTGATCCAGGCTTACCTAATGGTGCATATGCCTGCAACAAGTAGAAACTTATGAAGATTTTCAAGAAACTAGCGCAGCAGCTTACTGAATAAAAGGGGAAAGTTTCTGGTATATTAGTAATGTGCTAATGTTCAAAACTTACAGAAAGATGAACACCCTTTGACAGGCAAAGTTCGCGGAGTTTCATTTGCTGCCAACCTGGATGGGACTCAACCTGGTTGACTGCTGGAGGTACACGAGCAATGGCAAGCAAATCCTCCATCTTCTTACAAGAAAAGTTACTCACACCAATTGCACGTGCCTTACCAGAGTCGTATAACTTCTCCATCGCTCCCCATGTACCAGGAATATCAAGAGGGAGAAAGTTTTCGGGGGTTGGGATAGCTCCTTTCTTAGAACGAACTGGAGAATGGATCTGCAAAATGTAGGCCACCAACATACAGTTAATGCATTTCTCACTCGTAATGTGCTTGACAATGCACTTCACAGTTCAGTGAAAGTTATATTTTTGCTGTTTTTTTTTATCACTCAAATACAGAAGACCCTTCATGTGATCTTTCATGTTGAAAAACTTGTTCAGAGGGCAAGATAGGCATAACTCATCTTATCATGGACCCATTGATGTAGAAGCTAAGACCTAAAATTTATTTTTGGTAAGTGTACTCCCTCCCTCTTTTTTGCATGCAAGGATTAGTGCTGCTCCAAGTACAGAGGTAAAGACAAACACAAACACAAAAGGCGCAATCAATTGATTGCTACCGGGGAAAAAAGGTGAACTCTTGCACACACAAAATTGGATTAGCATACTTGCTCTTATACTTTTTAGTATTCAGTAAGCCACAGCCATATCTTTTTTTTCTTCTTTTTTTGAAAGTAAAGGGCCACAGGCATATCATATTGCATACACTTATCAAAAGGATAGACAATCAAGTATGGGAATTTACAAGGAACAGGTCTAAGTAATCCAGCTGCAAATCTTCAAGGGTAGTGTCAATGCCCTCTGGTACATCTTCCGGGGCATGATTACCAGACCTGCAAAATTCAAAACATCTTTGGTTAACACAGCACTGCAAGTTACATAAGCTGCTCCTACACATGATGCAAGTACGGTTGAGAAAGGAAGCCTAACCATAGCTTAGAAGTGATAAATAAGTCTTCACGCTCAACCACACCATCCTCAAATAATTTCTTCAGAGCCAGACCAATCTATAAATTAAAGGGCGTATATTTCGATTTATTTGGTATATAACATAATACACATTCTGACAAAAACAAACAAGATTAGAGGTATAGACAACTTCTAGTAGTAGGATATAACTTCAGAGACAACTACGCGTTGACTATTGAGTATTGACTAACCACCCATAATTCAGTGAAGGTCATTGGTGATGAATGATTGATAAAACTCCTACCATTAAATTATCAAGCTGATCATGCCAAGCTGCATATGTTAGAGATCGATGCGTAGCTATTTATAACCAATGACGGCGATGAGCATCCAATGTCCTCTCATTTCTTAGCCGGTGCACTCCCGTTTTCTTGTCCGTCTTATCACTGACTGCTTTTGACAACTAACCCATCTTTCCTCCCTTTTTTTGTTTTTTGAAAAAAACGAACATTTTCTCCAAGACAAATTATCCATAATTTTTAAATATGGACAAGAAGTCCCTGTTTCCTTTTATTAAAATCAAAACACAGCAGTACAGATAGTGCATTCGATCAAAAACAGACTGGGGCACACGAAACATAAATATTCGTTGCAAGCAAACAATAATATTACAGTAATATTAAATCTAACATTACATATCTTTTCCTGCAAATACTAACCAATCCAATTTAAACAGTTTTTAAAAATAGCAGCAGGCACATTGAAGGGACACCAGCTATGGCTCAAGTATTACTAGTTACCTCCTTCTCATTGCGGTATGCTGGAGCACAATCAATATGACGATATCCAGCCTGTATTGTAAAAGCAATCAAATTCTTAGGCCAGGATAGAACAGGAACTGTTTGATATTTTTGAACTTAAGACCATGATAAGAGTAACAATTTTCTGTGTTTAGAAAAAAAACATTTTCTAGCATAACTTCAAGAACAAATTAAATTGAATTTAAATATGTTCTCCCAGAGCTAGCTCTACAGATTCTACTTAAAAGACCTTGACAGCAGCATAGATGGCCTGCCCGACAACGCCAGGTTCTGCTGCAGCTGTGCCAAGGCCAACTGATGGGATTCTTGCACCGGTGTTGAGGACAAAGGATTCAACCATTTCTGATTATCTGATCCCCAAAACCTGAGGAGATTCAAGAACAAAGCAGAGAAAGATGATCATATAAGATAACAATTAGGAGGGACAGGCTAGCGCACTGCGTAAAGGACTAAGGAGCATCTGTTACTTAAACCGCCTTGTAATTGACGAGTTATCAGTAGGCCTACGCTTCTAGATTTTGTTAAAGTTGCCAAGTCCCATCCCACTAAATGTCACAAAGTTGCCGGTTCCACCCCACTAAATCATCACACCTCACTATCTCAAGCCCACGCTTGAAAATAAGGACAAAAACACACTATTCTCTGGAAAATGATCCAGGAATAGAGGCATGAAGATGTACGCTAAAATTTTGCAAGTATCTACGCCTGATTTTCAGTACTTCCAAAAGAAAATCACAGACTGTTTGGATTCTTAAACGGAGTAGTAGCGTTCAGAAACAGGAAGCATCTATTGCTATCAGGGACAGAGATAAGCGAAGACTAGGGGAACATTCCGAAACTCTTCATGCCCAGAATCTTTCGCAAGGTAATGATCTACTGGTACTAGTGAAAGAAACGGTCGCTACCGCTGCACAAGATGGGAGGGGTTACTTCACGATATCGCGCAAAGGCGGCGCCTTTAGGCCGTCTTTCGCCAAGAGCCCCGGAGCCGGCTCGCCGGAGAAGGTGAAGTCGAGGCAGGCGGACGGGCGCACCGGAGAGGGGAGAGGAGGCGCCGCAGGCAAGCAATGCGACTATGCGAGGCGGCGGAGACTACGGTGTGGGAGATTTTTTATTTTCTAGACCCTGGAAAATGTTATCTGTAGGAGTAGCCTCCCTCGGCATCATCATCATCATCGTCGTCGTCACTCGTCAGTAAAACAAAGCCTACCAGCTATGCCACGTCATGGTTTTAGCGAAAAGATCCCTGTATTTCTCGAATTTACGTAAAGAGCCTCTATCCTCGCAAAAAGATCCTTGTCAAGTTTTTTTCGAAAATCACCCTCCACTTCACCGCAAATACGTATCCTTCGAAGGATAGCACCCCACAGTTTTTCAAAATTACATACAGGTCCTCACTTAGTTACGAACAGGTCTTTACAGGTCCTTGGTTTTTTTACAAAAAAGACATTCGATTTTCTCGAAATTACGCACGTGTCCTCGATTTTTTTAAAAAACTTCACGAATTGCCGTCTCTTTTACTTCGGTCCACACGGTAGCTAGCGCGACGTGGCGCCACGCTTATGTTGCTAGTAATTTACAAACCTGGCCTCTTCTAGACATCTGCCCCCGCCGCCAGGGACATGCACGGCAGGCACCTACCCCTATGCCAGGCACAGCAAGTGACCGATCCCCTGCACCGGAGGGGGCAGTGACCTAGCCCCTATGGGGGGCATGGTAGGAGGATGGGCTGTGACTCCGCACGCATTCGTCTGATCGATTCCTGCGCGATTCGTCTTCGTGCGTTGTTTTTGCTCATCGTTTTCTACCGTGCTCGGCTATTTAAATGCGCGGTCGCGTACTCATTCGTCACAAGGTTCAGTTTTCACTCCTGAAATTTTCCCACTCACTCGCTCGTTTCTCTCAGGCATCTCTCCCAAAAGCATGTTTGAACCATAGACGATATGGTAGTTTGCACCAACAACAAGCCTTACTCCCACGTATACGCTGCATGCGTTGCATTTTCGTCAATCTTGTAGCATGTACATATCGGGATACTACAACCTGCATCACCTATATGATACTTGAAACGTGTTCAGCTCCTACAGCGTGGAAGGCCACTATAGGGATCTATGGCCAGGAGTAGTGAAGTGGTCACCGAATAAAACACTACGGCATCCAGGTTGTGGGAGGATGCTGCTCGGACAGAGCGAGGCAGCTCGCAAAGAGGGAGAGATGCCTGAGAGGAATGAGCAAGCGAGTAGGAAAATTTTGCGAGTGAGAGCTGAGACTTGTGATGAATGAGTGCGCATCCGCGCGTTTAAATAGCCGAGCACAGGAAAAAATGACGAGCAGAAACGACGAGCCATGTGAAGACAAATCGGGCGGGAATTTGTCGGACGAACGTGTGCAAGGCCACAGCCCATCCACCTACTACGCCCCCACAAGCCTCAACTCCTGTATAAGCCTACTCCCATGTATATGCTGCATGCGCCGTGTTTCACTAATTTTTGTAGCATATACATGTCAGAGTACTATGACATGCGTCACTTGTATGATACTTGGAACGTGGAGTTCAACTCATACGGCGTGGAAGGCCACTACAAGGACTTTATGGTTGAGAGTAGTGAAGTGGTCACCGAATGAAGCACTGTGGCATCCAAGCTATGGGAGGCGTCAGTCAAGGCGCATCCGCAACGACATGGATGCGAGCAAACGTGGAGACTGGCCAAGACCAAGGAGGTGCAGGCTATGCAAGACTCCCGGGTACTCGTTCAGGAACTGCCTGAACAAAGCTTCTTCCTCCGGCACCACTTAGTTGCGCAAGGGCCATAACCTATTGTATCTGTAAGCTATCGAGTGTATTGACCTATGTTGTACTCCGGCATGTTCGATTTAAAAATTTTGTACTATCGAGTCATGCGTTGTATTTATTGCATGTATAAGTACATTTACTAAATTTTTTAGTTGGACTTCTAGACCTCTACAGGGCTATTTAGCTTGATTTGACCACAGAAGCACTGCACATCTGCAAAGTTTTTTAGATCAATGTGACCACACAAGCATTACACCTCCGCAGAGCTTTTCAGCTCGATGTGACCATACAAGCACTGCACCTCTGCAGAGCTTTTCAGATTGATTTGACCACACAAGCACTGCACCTTTGCACAGCTTTTCAGCTTGATACGATTACACGCTTGCTTTCCTCCTCACGCAATACCGATCTCTTTGCGTTCACGCTCACTACATGTGCGGCGACTACCGGGTATGCCAATACCATAAGACACACATTTCAATCATGTGTGTACCACTATTGAGGCTTCGTGACGAATGAGTGCACGACCACGCGTTTAAATAGCCGAGCACGGGAGAAAACAACAAGCAAAAGCGACGCGCGAAGACGAATCGAGCAGGGACGAACGCGTGCGGGGGCAACAACCTATGCTCCTGCCACTCCTGGCACATGGGGTAGTTCATCTGGCCCCTCGGCGTAGGGGGCAGGTGCCTGTTGCGCATGGCACCGGGGGCATGTGACCTGCCCCCTGACGACGGGGGCAAGTGTCCAGGAGGGGGCCAGATTTATAAATTATCGGAGGAAGGCTAATTCTGCAAATAACAGTTTTTAAAGTGCCAGAAAAACATCTCGCGGTGTGGAGTGCGAAACCGTAAAAAGACTCTTTTTTTTAAAAAAAAAACCAACTGAACGAGTATCTAGCTGAGTTCCCCGTGACCTCACCAGGCTTTTCGGTTCCGTTCTGTACCAGCCGGAACATACGGACGGAACGTTCCATTCCGCTAGGCAAAACGGTACACGGAAGCCTCAATCCTGTACCGGTCACAATCCGGGCCGTCCCGGCCATGTCGGTCCATTCCGGCCGGATCTAGCATTCCAGCCATCTCAGTACCGGACGAAATAGAGAAGAAGAGGAGCATAGCTCGCCGGTCATGACGTCGAGGTCGAGGGCGCTTCATTACCGAGTAGGAGAAGGCAATAAGCCATCGAATATATTTGGAGGAGATTGATCGGTGGCGAGGTAGCGAGTAGAAGGATCTGACTTGTTGGTCTCCTTGCTGGAAGGAACGGGGTAAATGGCAGGAGGGAGATGGATGGAAGAGGAGAGGTGCCAAGAGATACGGATGACTGATGACTGTGTTGCTCCGTTGAGATAAAAGAATTGGATTCTTGTAATTTGTATCTACTTAGGTAACAAAGCAACCCAACTTACCTAGGCATAGATATAGATGTACACAATAGCTGCACAATTGTGCACGCTATTCTCAAACGGTAGAGACCGTGAAGCCGGCTTATAGCTTATTTTATACTCTAACTTAGTAGGTTTTTTGAGACAATTAAATTTTATTTTTTAAAAAAAGTAAGTCTATCACAGACAATATAAATAAATACGAAAAAAATAAGAAAATTCAAAAAACTAGAAAAAGATAAAATTAAGAAATAATGAACTAGAAAGCAAAAGCCAGAAACTGAAGTCGAAACAAACGGATCAAATATTTTTCATACATATACGTAACTTGCACATATTGTTAAAAGCCTAGAACGATGGGCCAGAATGTTCCATACTAAACTCAAAACGGGTATGCGCACCAAAATGTATTATGATAATCACCTTTGGTTAAACCGCTTTTAGATACTTCTGTGTTTGTCTTGCAAACCGATATATTATTGCGTTCAAGAACATACAATACGACATCCGGGAGGATCAGAGGACAACCATTGGAAAACATAATCTAACTTTAATCTGATTTACAAAACGAAGCAATGGATTTGTGCAACATCTTTTTCACAACAGCTTTAAAAATAGACACAGCACATCAGCCGCAGATTGAGCATCAGTCTGACTGCAGGGTGTTGTACCATCCTACGGCTGCTTCAGGATCCTGAATTCCTGATCCTTCAAACCACAGCTAAAGTATTTTAAACATGTCCAGAATTCTAATTAGATATACTCACAGACTAAAGGACAACATTAATGTAGGCTATGTAGCACTTGTACATCATTGTCTTACTTTGTAAATATAAGGGGATTAGGTACCCGGATGCGGACGTCTTTGAACATCATGAAGCACAAGATTACAGAAGAACAGCAGGGCAATTCTTTTTATATTATCAGACGTTCAAGAAAGGCATCTGCTGCCTCCAAAAGGAAAGGGGGAAGTATACGCGGAATTGTTTATTCTTATTTAACACGAATGGACGTACTGCAGATATGCAGCGTCTTCACTAGCTCACCTAGTTTTTTTCACTCGAAGTTCATATGCTTTAGATTTCACCATCCCAAAAATCCTCCAAGGTTTTGTAAACGCTAAGCGGGTGAACGGCAAATTCCGCTCTCAGCAGCCTTACCTGCATGTTTCAAACCAAACAGATCTCAGCTGTCAAGAATGAAAACGTAATCGCTGGAGTTCTCCACTGATATTATTCTCCAAGAAAAGAATGGTGTGAAGCATTCTAAATTGCCATGTGCATATGGATAGGCTACAAGATACCCTAAACAGTAAACATAGACAAGAAGTCAAAGGACATGCGGCAACGGAAGGAAGATGTATTAAAACTTGAGACATGCCTGTTTGATTTCAGAGAACTTCGCCATTAAATCTTCAGGAATAGACCAATCAAATATGTCAGAGTTCTCCTTAATCCTTGTTTCATTGGTGCTTTTGGGGAGGACACTCTGGCCCATTTGAAGACCCCAGCGTAGGGCGACCTGTGCCGGCGTTTTGTGCAACTGCTCGGCAACAGAGATGACAATGGGGTCGCTTAGGACACTTGCCCCGTTGACCCCAGGTGATCCAGGCGAACCTAACGGCGAAAATGCCTGCAACAGCGCGAGTGGCAGTTTACAACAAGAACCTAGGGCAGCAGTGCAGTACTGATAATTGACAAACTAAGGTAGGAGCTTAGAAGAAAACTGAAAGAAACGCTGTAATATTAGCAATGATATGTCAAGCTTACAGAAAGATGAACACCCCTCGATTGGCATAGCTTACGGAGCTTTTCTTGCTGCCAAGCCGGGTGGCATTCAACCTGGTTGACTGCTGGAGGCACACGTGCAACAGCAAGCAAATCCTCCAGCTTTTTACAAGAAAAATTACTCACACCAATTGCGCGAGCTTTGCCGGAGTCGTATAACTTCTCCATCGCTCCCCATGTAGCAGGGATATCTGGTGGGAGAAAATTTTCAGGGCTCACCATCGTTCCTTTCTTGATACGGATTGGACCATGAATCTGAAACATAAGGCCATCTCAGCAACCAAATCAGGTAACAAGTGGCATACGGCCATACATTTAAAGCAGTTACGTTGTGCTTGGTGATTCATTAGTCAGTTCAAATGAGAGTTGTGTTCTGCAGTTTTCTTTAATATATTCTCAAAACACAGAACAGTCTTGAAATTATTATTTAGTGCCTGTGAGCTTGTTCAGAGGATAAGATAAACATACAAGTACAAGTGTATAACACGTATTATCATGGAATGGGAACTGCCACCATTTTATGCAAAACCTATCACAAAGAAATTATATTTGATAGTCCCGTTGTGATTTTCTTTTTGCATGCAACAAATATCTAATGACTGCTGCACCCCATGTATAGGAAATTTAAACAAAAAACAATTACATCTTGACAAAAATAGGGTCAGATCACGCGGAAAGGAAATTCGGAAAGAAAGGAGGCTATGTGCTCTTAAACTTTTGGTATTTAGTAAATACAGGCATATCTCAGTACATAAACTGTTACGGCTTGGCAATGCAACCGTGTGTACTGTAGCATGAATAGTACCGTTCGGCATTGTAGCACAGTACGGTAATGGTTGTTTGTTTAGAATATGATGTTAAGCATATCTTCATATTAGAAAAAGTTAGACGTATACCTTTATATTAGGAATAGTTAGATACATATTTTTATATTTAGATAGTATAGATATGATATTATCTTTAGTTGATTGGTTGCATTAGATTGTGTTAGTTTTCATATTGTTAGAGGCTAACCTCATCTATATAAAGAGAGGAGCTGCAAGCAATAAAGTAGTCAAGTTCTAAATTAGTTGGTTTCTAGACCAGAGCCTCTATAAGGAGGACGATCTTAAGCCTTCCTGGCCTATCCTCTACCATAACATAAACAATAACATAAATGAATAACTGGATATACTCTCAAGCATAGGAATTTACGAGGTACAAATCCAAGTAGTCAAGCTGCAAATCTTTAAGAGTAGTGCCAATTGCCTCTGGCACATCTTCAGGTGCATGATCACCAGCCCTGCAAATTTCAGAATACTTATGTCGATACAAAATCGGAAGTTACTTAAGATACTATTGCACATGTTGCTTCTACTAAGGTTGATAAATGAAGCCTAACCATAGCTTAGAGGTGATAAACAAATCTTCACGCTTAACCACACCATCCTCAAATAATTTCTTCAAAGCCAAGCCAACCTAGAAAGGGCAATGATTCAATTTAGTTAGTAATATGGCACATTATATTTTCAAATCAAATCGAACAATATTATAACTCTAGAAGGTTCCCACCAATGTTCTATTGTTCTTTCACAGTTTCACTGGTTTGCTCCCCTTACACACCTTTTTGCCATCTTATCACTTATGCCTAGTTCTGAATGTCAGAACAGCAGTATACTAGTATTGTTCTTTCATTCAATATTGTTTTAAAAATAAAGAGGCGTTAAATTTTCAGTACAGTTCTACATATATAAATGATGAAACAGAATTAACATTTAAGAGCATACCTCTAATATCTTAATATCTAAATCTTTAGAACAGTGGTGTTTGCAAAAAAAAACTTTAGAACAGTGTAATATTCATGTGGGATCAAACACTCACACAACAGCGATAGTTAAACGGACACTACACATATTTTTCTGATAGTACCAATCATATCTAATCAGTTACAATTAAAAAGAACAGCAGCAACCTGCCGATTGAAGGTGGAAAGCTATGAAGCAAGTAATTACTAATTACCTCTTTCTCATTGCCGTATGGTGGAGCACAATCAATATGCCGATACCCAGCCTGTGTCAGAAAAGAAGGAAATTTATAGAATGGGGTAGAAGAGACGCAGACATGCAGTTTGATATATCTCAGGACCTCAGAACACAATAATCAGAACACAATAAAACCAGGGGCGGACCCAGGGCCCGGGCTAGGGAGCTGTAGCCCGGGTCCTGGCCCAGCTATATCAAGACGATTTTACTGTTTATGTGGCCTAAATAGTATCCGGCCTAGCCCAATAGCCCTCCTGGCGGTGCAGGCCCAATAGCCCCTTTGGCGGTTAGCTTATATGGTATACTCAGTACTCGCATCGTCCCTTCCTCAGTTCATCACTCATTCACCTCATTGTGGTGAACCCTAGCCGCCGCCTGATTCCCGCCTGACGCTTGCTGCGCCTGTCTGTAGTCCCCGCCATGACCCCGCCACGAGCCCAAGCCCTCCGCCTGCTTGCCCCGCCCATTCCGTCACGGCCGCGCCACGCCGCCCCCCGCTGCCGCCCATCCACGCGTCCACGCCCTCCGCCCTCAGCCTCCGGGCTCTAGCTCCACCCTCCGCGTCGTCCTCGTCAACTAGGTGTGGTGTTTGTTGCTCGTCAGTCGTCAGATTGCATATTTTTTGTGTTCTAAAGTCTAAAGATGTTTGGAGACTGGAGAGTTTTGTTAAATTAGAGCATCTGATGACTGATGTTGCAGTTGGAAATCGTGTACTGTGTTGTTTGTGCAAAACTGCGAATTACTTGTTTCATATAAGAATTCCACCGTTTAGTTGATTGCAAATTACATCACATTCGGTTTGGGAATTACCAAATTAGGATAGATTCTATGTCGAATTCCAGGTATATCAATCTTTAGTTCTTCACATTAGCTTCGATTAGGCTGTCAAGCAAAACTGCAAAACAGTAGTACATATTTAACTCTTGCTTCCTGATATCTAACCACTTTAAAATGCATCATTTTTCTGTTAAATCTAATCCAGGATTGGCTGACTGTTAAAGCACGTCATGGTGTATTTGCAGTTACCAACAAAGAAATTGAACAAAAAAGCGAGGCACAACTTAGCAGGTCCTTAGTGTTATGAATATCGTGTGTATATTGAAGAAACCCAATAGGCAATATATATAGAGAGTACAAAGGGATATTACAGAGGGAATATGCCATATACGGATAAGAAAAGCAAAACATATAAGGAAAGAAATAATACAATTCATATTCTATCTCCAATACTCTTAACACCCCCTTAAATGCAAGGCGTATGCAATAACATTGCATTTGAAAAAGGGTTAACACTAAAACAAGAAAAATTTGAAGCCCGAGTCTTGATAATATCGTTTGTTGTGTGCAGCTTTTGAATAAACTACCAAATTAAGCCAAAGAGAAATAAATAGAAGCAGGGCGGCGCAGATCGAAGCCCAAGACGGCGGCGACGCAGTGCACAAGGTGCAGAAGACGTGCGGCCGCCTTACAAGATTGGGGCGGCGGCTAGAGAAGCGGCTTCTACGATCTGCATGCAGCTCAGAGAGTAGAGCAACGACTGCTGCCATGTAAAAGAAAATTCCTATACTTCTATGACTGACAATAAATTTGTGAACTCGCACGATTTAGACGAACTGAAAGAGAATCTACGGACTTGAATAGACACAATGGAAGCAATGACACTAGGATGAAAAGACTCGAGATATTAGCAGCAGCATAACAACCCAATCCATCTCCCCCCTCTCTCTTACATCCTCTCATCACCACCCCCTCCCCTGAGTCCCCTGTGAGGCGGTGGCGACTAGAGGTGTGGAGGCGGCAGCGCCTGTGCAGAGGCGTAGAGCAGTGCAAAGGCGCAATGGTGTCGACCGGGGCGGTGGGGGCTAGCCGAGGTGGCGGCGAGAGGTCTCCCAGAGTGGGGGCTAGATCCGCGACGGCGCGAAGGAGGCACGGTGGCGGTCGCCGGATCCGAGGCGGTGGCGGCCGGCCTGGATCTGGAGCAGAGGTGGCCGGATCTGGTGCGGGGTTCCCGAATTCGGTGGCGGAGAGGCCGGAGGTGGTCGGAGATCCAGCTGGGCGGCACGATGCATGGAGATGAGCCACGCGGAGCGATGCGTCAGAGATGAGCCACACGGACGCGCTCTCCCCCTCCTCGTGAACGATGGCGGTGCGCCTCTCCTGCTCCAAGCAGTGGCGGTGGTCCAACAAGAGGACATCGGCGGTGGCTCGTGCTGTGGAAGATGAAGACGGTGCGGTGGTGGCGTTGGGCGTGGGAGACTACGGATCAGCGAGACTTGGCGCGGCGGCCGGATCCGGGGCGTTAAGGTCGACGGCGGCCCGATCCAGGCTGGATCCACGGTGTGGCAACGAGGTAAGGCCAGATCCACCTGGATTCAGGCGTACAGCGGTAGCCAGCGCGGGCGAGATGGCCGTGGGCGACGGCGGTGGCCAGATCTAGAAGAGGCGAGCGGCGGCGGTGGTCCAAGAGATGGACGGCCGTGGCGGCTCACCGGGATCCAGGCGCGGTGAGATCCGACGGCGGTCCAGCGACGGCCCGGCGAGATCCGGTGGCGGCGGCCAGCGAACGCGGGCATCAACGCGGCGGGGGATGGTGACAGTTGGCCACAAGAGTTGGCCGCCCCTGGGAGTGAAGATCGCTACTCCCGTGGGCAGCAGATGCGAAAGTCGAGTGGAGGCTAGGAGGCAGCGACGACGCCTACAGTAAACCCTAACTCTAACATTGGCTCTGATATCATATTATGAATATTGTATATATATATTGAAGAAGCCCAATAGGCAATATATATAGGGAGTATAAAGGGGTATTACAGGAGAATATGACATATACGGATAAAGAAAGCGAGACATATAAGAAAATGAATAATACAATTTCTATTCTATCTCTAATACTCTTAACACTTATGACTTATAAGATTGGCCAACCTTGTAGCAATATAAATAAGGGGAAAAAGTTTCATTTGGAATAGTTCTAGTTTCGGTTTGGTAATCCCGACAGATATAAATTTGCAGTCTGCTTTGTCAATTGTCATCACAAAGTAACTGAGGGGAACATATCATGACACAATAGGTCAAAAGATGTCATGACTTGAGAATGAACTTGGCATTTTCTTCCGGTATGTGTATCTTGAGTCTGTTGAATGTGTCCTAATTCTGCTAGTACATTGGTATATCACCCAACCATTGAAAGGTTATTTCCAAGGATTCCAAGAGCCAGTAGAATTAAGCTTGTGTTGTAATTTTTCAGGATTCATTATACTGTGGTTTAACTGACGAACAATCTGAGCAAGACTACAACTTTGATCACCTTGGTACTTGATTTGATGAAAGTCTATGCCTTTTTAGTCATCAGGGTTTCAATTCACTTTACTTTTGGAAGAGGCTGAGATATTTAGTTCTTTCTTTCTTTGCAGATGCATTTTGCGGCGTTTTCAAAGTATGAAGACGCGTCGAAGCAAACTACCTATTGGTAGCACTTAGCAGTATGTTTTGTATTTTTTCATTTACTATTCATATCATGTCATTCCAAGTTTCCAACTTCCCATTTATGATTTATATAAATGCATGGTTTATGTTCTAAAATATCATGTTGCATAATGCGTGATGTTAATGCTTATTTCCTTTATTTACTGTAGATTGTCAAAAGTGAAACATCGTAAAACTTTGAATTTGCTATGCTAACTATCCTCAGATGCGTTGAGAATTCAGCGACCTATTTTTCTAAGGTATCTCACTCGCACTACCCGTACAAAAGAAATATGCGATCATCTTTGTTTGATTGCAAGAACTAGTTTTTTGTGTTGACAGTGTCCTTTTCATGTTTTTAGTCTGTTATAAATTAGCCCCCTCCTGTGTCATTTCTGGGTCCGCCACTGATTATAAAACAACATTATGGAGCACACGAACACTTCAAGAGCTAGTTCTTCCGTTCTAGAGGTAACTCAGTAGGTTAGTTGAGGCAACTGAATCAACAAAAAATTCCACTTAGAACGTAAATTTGATCGCTCGTAGAGCTGATTCTACGTATTCTATAGGCCCCCAAATTCAACAAAGCTGATTCTATCCTGATGAAGTGAAGTGAGGAGGTAATTCAGGCTCGGCACATACCAATATAGCCCAAGATTCACGAAACAATCAAGAAGATCTAATCCAGACAGAATTAGAGCAACGGGAAAAATTACCTTGATAGCGGCATAGAGGGCGTTGCCGACAACGCCAGGTTCTATCTGCCATGTGCCGAGGCCAACTGATGGGATCCTTGCACCGGTGTTCAGGACAAATGATTCAGCCATCTTTTATCAGGAAAACCAGGGTGAGACTGGAGAAGAAAGCAGAGAAAGACTATCAAAGAAGATAGGTGTGGTGGGTGGCAGGGTGGGGGTGTGTATTCTTTAAATGCATGTGACAGGCTGACACACAGAAGCTGGTACTCCATTATTGTTGATAAGATAACGAGAGGCGAGAGCTACACTTTTCTAGAAGACACCCGTCCTTTTATGTTGTGGACAGCTCAGTGAGATCAAAAGTGAAACCGTGCATGAAGAACAGATGACAACGAGAAAGAACAAACAAACAAGTAGCAAGATCAGGAATTCTAAGGGCAATTTACAACCACGTGAATTTCTTGGATTAGTATACGGCACAACAGGGGAGCAGCAAACCCCTATGAACAATTTTTTTTGTAAAATTGCTGTAACACTCGTTGTCATTGAGAATTAACCGGAATCATCTGGAAAGGAGCCGCCTTTTAGAAGAGTACAAGGAGCCCACTGAAATTACCTATCGCTGCCGCTACAGAACAAGATGGAGACTTTGCGGAACAAGAAGGTAACCGAACCTTACAGCCGCCGCGGTGCGCCGGGCATCCTTAAACCACTTGTCACCAAGAATCCCGGCATCTGCTCATGGAGGCGGCCGCAGCGGGCGGAGGAACCTGGTATACTGGCTAGCATCCGCCCGCCGGGACGCGCGGCCTCGAGGCAGACGGCGCAGAGCTCCGGCGAGGAGGGGCAGGCGCGGAGAAGGCGAAACGGGGAAGGAGGCCGCGGAGAGTGAGGCGTGGAAGATTGATTACAGGGATGGTATCATGGTACAGCTTTACTTCATCCGTTAACCGAGTACGTTGATTTTTCATGTGAGACCACGTCGAGGCTACCCACGTGTGTGACTGATTATGTTTCGGATGTTTGTGTTTCGGCGTCTTGAGTCTTTGCTGTCCGGTAGAAAGCAGTCTAATAGGCTTACAGAGGCAGTTTTATTGGAGATGAGTTAGGTCAGTTTTGTGGCGGTTTGATCGGCCATTGATTGGTGGTCAGATCGGGCAGCGTTGAGTTGAGTTGGTTTTGGTGTCTTGAGTGCAAGTTTCTGGGGTTTCTTATGAAGTTAGAGACTATCTTAGTCTTTGTGCCATTGGTTCTATTGTTGACGTTAGCTTCAAAGTGGACATGATAAGTTCAACGAAGAAAAATCTAGTTCGGTTGCAAGTGGGGGGTTATAGATGTTTCTCTAATCCCTGAGAGTGTTGATATTGTTGTTGGACACAGTGTCTACGAATTATTTTTTAAAGTTGAGCAAGACTTAGATGGAAATATGGGAGAAGGAAATGTGGGGGATGAGCAAAACAACGAAGGTGGCAAGGATAAAGGAGGGGATGAAGATGAGGAAATGAAGGTCCGGGATGCTAAGAGGGCAAAAACTCCTAAATATGGGGTTAATTTAAATAATGCATTTTCAATTTTGGCTATTCCAGATGAGGTTGCTATTTCTAATTTGAATCACGTAGGAATTTCTTTAGGAGTTTCTAGTTTGGAAACGACCTCTTCTTTAGAATCCATTAAAAAATAGAACTTGGTAGGCTGGATTGTAGATTGGCTTATTCGGGAAAAATTGGTAAAGAACATGCTCTCAAAGAGGATTCGGACGATGAAACAGCCAGCCTTGATTTATCCTCTCTAAATAGCTTATGCAGTGATTTGTGTTACGAGGAACTAGCTGCAGGTGATGATCATGATTTGCAATTGGTATCACCCAAAAAGAAAAGAACAGGGGCTAAGAAAGCACTTGCAAAAGTTGTTAAGTATCGTATTAAAAATGAACAAACGAGAAAATAAAAGGAGTTTTTTTTTTTGGAATAGTAGGGGTCTTGGTGACCCAGCGAAGCATAGGCCTGTTCTTTTCCTTCGAAACTGACGGCTTTTGGCTTTTTGTTACAGTACCTAACTTTCAAACGGAGTATTTTCTCAAGACGGGGTCTACAAGTTAAACGATGTACACGTTAAAAGCCCAATATCTGTACCATCCAAAATCGTAAGTGAGTATCTCTCTCCATAATCTGTACCGTAAACAACCAAAATTCAAAAATTTCAGCCAAAAGACATAAGCCGCAGCCGTTGCCAAACAGGCCCATAGGTTCATTGTGGAGTTGGTTCGGGAACAACATATGTATTTTGTTGCTATTTTAGAAACTGTTAAGAAGGATTTTTCTAATTCACAATTAAAGCATTTTAGTGGTGGTATGGATTTTTTTTGGCACTGCTTATCATCCCATGGCCATTCGGGGGTATTTTACTTGGTGTGAACATGGCTGTTTTTGAGGTGGGCTCCATTTTTGAGGGAGACTTTTTTTTTATTATACTTCATTTACGTAACAAGGAAGATGTGTTCCAATGGATCCTTGTGGCTGTATATGGTGCTGCACAACCAGCTTATAAAGACAAGCTAGAGAAAACACGTATTTTGAATATCATTGATAATCTCGATAAGAAATCTGAGTCTACGGGGTTATCTAATTTCGAAATTAATCTTAAACATAGTTCTAATGAGCGTCTTGATCTTTTACTGAGAGAGGAAGAAATCAAATGGTATCAATGGGCTAAGACGAAGCACTTGCTTGAAGGAGATAGTAATACTCGGTATTTTCATTTGATTGCCAATGGTAAGCATAGGCAACACCAAATTTATCAGTTGGAACAAGAGGAGGGTTTAATTTCGGGTGATGTCCATTTAGGTGGTGATCATTTTGGCTTATTTTTGATGGCTTATGGCTGAAAAGCATTGTAGCTGGTTGAAAAAACACTGTAGCTGACAGAGGCTTATTTAACATAATTAAATTTAAAAATTAAAAATATAAAAATATGTTAGCCCATCACAAACAACGCAAACGAATACTAAAAAAAAAGAACCGCAAAAAGCTCAAAAAGGCCAAAATTCAAAAAGACGAAATTATGAATAGTAAAAAAATAAGCCGGAGTTCGTGAAGTTCAAACGAAAGCGGGCCTTAAAGTAGTACATCACAACTTATTACAAAGGTCCTTTTGGACCTCTTGATACCGATCACTTTTCCATGGTTGAGAGTACCACGGAGAGGCCAACGACCAGCACAACAAATCGCTACGATCATTGATCACAAAGATTACGACTACCATAATAGATCACTACGATAACTAATCACAAGGGCTATGACTACCGATCACCAAGGCTTACGACTACTGAACAGATCGCTACGACAACCGATCACAAAAGCTATGACTATTGATCGCCCAGACTTACGACTACCGAACAACGCTCACATACTAAAGCACGACCATTCCGTGGTCGTTCTGCTATGCTTGACAAACCGTGGTCATTCTGTCGATCTCGCACAATTACCAATCAGACCTCCTGATCGGACCGTCCGACCACGAAGTCGTAAACTTTGAATACTTCAGTACTCGCGGTTAGACGAACTCGTGAACTACAAAGTCGGCAGACAATAAACGGTCTTTTGCAAAATCCTCAAAACCAAACTCAAACTCCGTAGATACTCTAATCTAAAAGTCAATTACTCATCACAACCCTGAGGTGATCTCTACATGGTCTCACATCAACGTTTTGTGCAATCGAGCAATTCACAAGTGCCAGCTTCGGAGTAGTCACATTCGCTGCTGCCATCAGTCCATAACACACATAATTCAACTCAGGCCATCTTGCTCAAATGCACGAACTGGGAATCTGAAGCATCGAACTTCAACAAACATCTCCTAAGTCTAACACTTACGATCCCCGACAATCCACTGACATTTGTCAATCTTTGCAGCGATAACACTAAACGGAGGGGGACTAAGGTGTGATCATTTGGGCTTATTTTTAGTGGCTTATAGCTGAAAAGACTGTATTTGGTGAAAAAACATCAGAATGACAGAGCTTATTTAACATAATTAAATTTAAAAAAATTTAAAAATATAAAAAATATGTTATCCCATTACGTATAGTATAAACAAATACGAGAAAAAAAGAACCGGCAAAAAAGCTAAAAAAAAGCTAAAAATTCAAAAAAAGATAAAATTTATGAATAGTAAAAAATAAGCCAGAAGTCAGAAGTTGAAGCCGAAACAAGCGGAGCCTTAAGTCAACAGCTCGACTGCGACTGCACTCCCATACGAAACCCATGTGCCAAATCGAATGGAAGGTAAAACATCTCCTAAGCCAAATTTGAGGGGGAAGAACCAATCTTGGAACCGAAGCATCCGAATCGGGTGGACAACCAAACCAATTACCTGAAGGGGAAAAAAAACGGCTGTTGGGTGGGGATTCGGGGAACGGGAGCCCGTCCCACGGGCGGAGAGGACAGGGCTTCCGAGGGAGACGCCTCTGCTACTCGCCTAAACGGTGAACAGGTGCACGGTCGCGCGCAAGCTCAGTGTCCGCTGTCAGCGCCGTGGGCTGTGGGGCCGTTTTGACAAATGGAGAAGTGGCCCGCGTATTTGCTCGTTTGGATTTATTTTAAAATTTATAGTATTAATTAGTATAATTTAGATGTTTGATGATATATTTATATACCTTATAAACTATTTAAAATTTTAAGATATTATAAACATTGAAAATGACAATATAACAGCTTGAAGGAAAATACAATTTAAGAAACATAACTGAGGCATGAACTTCGATGAGAATATAATAAGTTGTTAGGATTCTTACAAATATAACAACTCTCCATCATGCATAGATCATGTAGTTGTATACTCATATTCTATCTCCATTAGTTACTATTTTTCAACATATATGCAAGCATATGTACCACTGTTTAATTTCAAGAAATATGTTAATTATATGTGCGGTAAATTATCTTATTAGTGCCTTGATTATACATACACCGATGCACTATGGACGACCTATCTTGAATTTATCGTCTTTCATATAACGGTCGACTACCCCATCGAACTATGTGTCTTGTATTTCTTCTCGTTGTCACAACTTTTATGTTTCAACCTCCGTCAGCAAGCCAATTCTTGATTGATCCCTCTCAGCTGCTACCCCTTCTAATGCAATACTCTGCCACATAGTTATTTTCTACTTCTCCAATTATTGTTTAATCTTCGACCGATTACGATATCAAACACATACACGTGCAACCATCATCGATTCCTATCAAGGACATCCATTATGCTCTCTAGTTGCCCCAAGTCTATTCCCTACAATTGCATCATCTCTACTCCGAACTCTTTGCTCCTCTACTTTATATGCCCGTATTGTATGGATGTATGCATATATATAAACACACACAAGATGTTATATTGTTCGATGTCCTCTTCTCTCACGTTGGTCATTCCTCTTATTCGTCATTGGTCAACTCAATGCTATGGCTTCTGTACTAACCGCAGTGACCTCTCATTTTCACTGTCTAACGATACAGAGAATCTTCTCGCCATCGCCGGTGACACCATATCTTTTATCGATGATGGCACACTCCTAGCTACTCGATGGCCTAATATTGTCTATAGCTAGTCTTCAATACAAAGTTTCATCTCCTCTCTGTCATGGCTTTCCCATCATTGAGCTCCTTTGCCCACTGACTTCTTCAACAACGCCAACACTCATCACTCGTCGTCGCGGCTTGTAGCTCCTTCGACTGTAGTTTTTCTCTTCAACGACATTGTCCTTGTCAAACGACTTGACAATGGTCTTTCTTTTTAATGGCTCCCGCGAGCAGCATGACATTGTCCTTATCAAGCGGCTAAGCTGAGCAGCACGACATTATCCTCATCTTTGTCGTCGCCACCTCAGCTCTTTGCTTCCCCATGGATCAATGTCTTCTAGCAGGGCAGATTGGCGCCATTATAGTTGTTTTTATTCTTTATTTTTATTTTTATTCAAAATTGCAGTCGAAACCGAAATGGTCACAATAAGTTGAACATCGACCGGTGACGTCGACGACCATTGAATGGTCGAAAACCATTGAGTTGTCACGAGAATCAAAATCGACAGAGCTTTCGATCGACTAGAAGAATCAAAAAAGGCATACGACCACATAATCTAAGATCATCGAGTGATAAAAAAACAGGTGTGATCATAAGCGACTAGAAGTGACAGAGAAGGTGCATGACCACACGACTTAAGACCATTGAGCGATAGAGATCAGATATGGTCGTGAACGACTAGAAGTAACAGATGAGGCACACGACCACTAGATATAAAACATTGAGTGATCAAAAGCAGAGATGAAGTGATCTGAAACTTGACCGTGGTCGAAACAAGAAGTGGTTGAAAATGATTCAGAAGAACAGAGCAACGCACGACCGCTAGATCTAAAATCCACATATCTTTTGATTAAAAGATCAAATGGCCGTGAAACTTTGTACGCAAATTGCTTAAGGTCTCAAGAGGCTGCTCTAATCTTGAATTGAAAACTTATCCAAGTTGAGACCTTTTGTGATTTAATCAAGGGCGCATATGGACTAAGTTCTAAAACCGAAGTAATTGATCAGAACCGCTCGTAAGTCAAAGATAGCCAAGATGGCTTTGGTTATATTCCCACCTGTCACTACGAGTCAGAGCATCAACGAGATCAAGCCAAAAACACCTCCAGATCAAGAAATCACCCGACGGGACCAAAACCAAGAAAGCACATGATTTCTTGATAGACTTGCTATTAAGGTGCCTAACTGATTGGAGATCGATCTTACGAGATACTCTCCATCTCATCCAGGTCCTTGGCACATCAAGATCAAGAGAGGAGCAAAAGAGGAATCAACCCCACCGAAACAAGAACACCCTCTCAGAACAAGAAGGGAAATGGACAGAGCTAAGAAGCAAAAGAAGAAATAGAGGAAGAACCGAATCAAAACTAAGCAAATTCAATCAAAGAAAAGATATACAAAAGGTAGATCTAAGACTGATGTATTGCTCATTTGAGATAATTAGTTTTACAACCACTCCCCTCGGGAGGACAAAGCTCTAAGCCTAGAGCCCACACCCACTCTCTAACCTAACTCCCATGGGAGGAGGAGGAGCTAGCCACCACAAGGACTAGCCAACCTTCTCAAACCTTAGCTCTTACCTCTCCTCCCCTTTTATAGGCTCACCGATGAACCCAAAATCTAATGGATCCTCACATTAGGCCAAACCAGAGATAACCCGTTAACCCACCTAACATCGAGTTTTACTCATGAACGTTTCTCAAAGCGGCTTACACAATTAACTCATTAGTGAACCAACCTTGATCCACTTCACATTTTCACAATACACGACCTAAACCACTTAGGCCAACACCGCGGTTTCACACACCGCTACTTTTTCAAGATTGGGCAATTTACCAAAATTCCCTCACCGCCTTCCTCGAAGCTTTCGCTTCCTTTGCCACGAAGCTTCGTCCATACTTTGTCATCTTCCATGTGACCCCAATAACTTGTTGTCAAGCCTCTCATGCGTTCAGAACCCATCGAACCGTCCAAGCTTGCAAACGACCCAAATTACTTGACGCACCACGTGCTTCTCCTCACGCATGGCAACACCTGGCTTCCTCAATCGTCTGGACCTCGACTCCTCCCAGAGCCTAGTCCCAGTCCACCTCGTCGTTTCCCGTCACGTCCATCACTGGTAGCTCCCGCTCCGGCTTCTTGTCGTCTCGGCTTGCAACCGCCCCGCAAGCCTCAGTCATCTTTGACGTCTCCCTGACCGTTTTGGACCTTAACACCTCCTGTGCCTAGTCCCAGTCCTTCCGCACCTCACCATGACCTAGCTCCGAAATCCTATAACCAACACCAACAAGCAAACCATCACGTAGCACCGCACGATACATAAAGATCATCAATTTGCATAATCAAATGTATACACCCAAATTATTAATTCTAATCCTAGAACTAAGCAATAAACTCATGTGCACATTAGCAACAAACACTCCGGTCAACCCTGATTAGAACACCAATATTCCAGTGAATAACCTCACCACCGATCGGTCTCGACTGCTACTCGCCTAAACGGTGAACAGGTGCACGGTCGCGCGCAAGCTCAGTGTCCGCTGTCAGCGCCGTGGGCTGTGGGGCCGTTTTGACAAATGGAGAAGTGGCCCGCGTATTTGCTCGTTTGGATTTATTTTAAAATTTATAGTATTAATTAGTATAATTTAGATGTTTGATGATATATTTATATACCTTATAAACTATTTAAAATTTTAAGATATTATAAACATTGAAAATGACAATATAACAGCTTGAAGGAAAATACAATTTAAGAAACATAACTGAGGCATGAACTTCGATGAGAATATAATAAGTTGTTAGGATTCTTACAAATATAACAACTCTCCATCATGCATAGATCATGTAGTTGTATACTCATATTCTATCTCCATTAGTTACTATTTTTCAACATATATGCAAGCATATGTACCACTGTTTAATTTCAAGAAATATGTTAATTATATGTGCGGTAAATTATCTTATTAGTGCCTTGATTATACATACACCGATGCACTATGGACGACCTATCTTGAATTTATCGTCTTTCATATAACGGTCAGCTACCCCACCGAACTATGTGTCTTGTATTTCTTCTCGTTGTCACAACTTTTATGTTTCAACCTCCGTCAGCAAGCCAATTCTTGATTGATCCCTCTCAGCTGCTACCCCTTCTAATGCAATACTCTGCCACATAGTTATTTTCTACTTCTCTCCAATTATTGTTTAATACTGACCGTTACGATATCAAACACATACACGTGCAACCATCATCGATTCCTATCAAGGACATCCATTATGCTCTCTCTAGTTGCCCCAAGTCTATTCCCTACAATTGCATCATCTCTACTCCGAACTCTTTGCTCCTCTACTTCTATATGCCTGTACTTCGTATGGATGTATGCATATATATAAACACACACAAGATGTTATATTGTTCGATGTCCTCTTCTCTCACGTTGGTCATTCCTCTTATTCGTCATTGGTCAACTCAATGCTATGGCTTCGTACTAACCGCAGTGACCTCTCATTTTCACCGTCTAACGATCTGAGAATCTTCTCGCCATCGCGGTGACACCATATCTTTTATCGATGATGGCACACTCCTAGCTACTCGATGGCCTAATATTGTCTATAGCTAGTCTTCAATACAAAGTTTCATCTCCTCTCTGTCATGGCTTTCCCATCATTGAGCTCCTTTGCCCACTGACTTCTTCAACAACGCCAACACTCATCACTCGTCGTCGCGGCTTGTAGCTCCTTCGACTGTAGTTTTTCTCTTCAACGACATTGTCCTTGTCAAACGACTTGACAATGGTCTTTCTTTAATGGCTCCCGAGCAAAGATGACATTGTCCTTATCAAGCGGCTGTCGAGCAAAGACGACATTATCCTCATCTTTGTCGCCGCCACCTCGCCTCTTTGCTTCCCATGGATCAATGTCTTCTAGCGAGGCGATTAGGCGCCATTATAGTTGTTTTATTCTTTATTTTATTTTTATTCAAAATTGCAGTCGAAACCGAAATGGTCACAATAAGTTGAACATCGACCGGTGACGTCGACGACCATTGAATGGTCGAAAACCATTGAGTTGTCACGAGAATCAAAATCGACAGAGCTTTCGATCGACTAGAAGAATCAAAAAGGCATACGACCACATAATCTAAGATCATCGAGTGATAAAAAACAGTGTGATCATAGCGACTAGAAGTGATGGAGAAGGTGCATGACCACACGACTTAAGACCATTGAGCGATAGAGATCGATATGGTCGTGAACGACTAGAAGTAACGAGATGAGGCACACGACCACTAGATATAAAACATTGAGTGATCAAAAGCGAGATGAAGTGATCGAAACTTGACCGTGGTCGAAACAAGAAGTGGTTGAAAATGATTCGGAAGAACGAGCAACGCACGACCGCTAGATCTAAAATCCACATATCTTTTGATTAAAAGATCAAATGGCGTGAAACTTTGTACGCAAATTGCTTAAGGTCTCAAGAGGTCGCTCTAATCTTGAATTGAAAACTTATCCAAGTTGAGACCTTTTGTGATTTAATCAAGGGCGATATGGACTAAGTTCTAAAACCAAGTAATTGATCGAAACGCTCAGAAGTCAAAGATAGCCAAGATGGCTTTGGTTATATTCCCACCGTCACTACGAGTCGAGCATCAACGAGATCAAGCCAAAAACACCTCCAGATCAAGAAATCACCCGACGGGACCAAAACCAAGAAAGCACATGATTTCTTGATAGACTTGCTATTAAGGTGCCTAACTGATTGGAGATCGATCTTACGAGATACTCTCCATCTCATCCGTGTCCTTGGCACATCAAGATCAAGAGAGGAGCAAAAGAGGAATCAACCCCACCGAAACAAGAACACCCTCTCAGAACAAGAAGGGAAATGGACAGAGCTAAGAAGCAAAAGAAGAAATAGAGGAAGAACCGAATCAAAACTAAGCAAATTCAATCAAAGAAAAGATATACAAAAGGTAGATCTAAGACTGATGTATTGCTCATTTGAGATAATTAGTTTTACAACCACTCCCCTCGGGAGGACAAAGCTCTAAGCCTAGAGCCCACACCCACTCTCTAACCTAACTCCCATGGGAAGGAGGAGGAGCTAGCCACCACAAGGACTAGCCAACCTTCTCAAACCTTAGCTCTTACCTCTCCTCCCCTTTTATAGGCTCACCGATGAACCCAAAATCTAATGGATCCTCACATTAGGCCAAACCAGAGATAACCCGTTAACCCACCTAACATCGAGTTTTACTCATGAACGTTTCTCAAAGCGGCTTACACAATTAACTCATTAGTGAACCAACCTTGATCCACTTCACATTTTCAGCGCATACACGACCTAAACCACTTAGGCCAACACCGCGGTTTCACACACCGCTACTTTTTTCAGTATTGGGCAATTTACCAAAATTCCCCTCTACCGCCTTCCTCGAAGCTTTCGCTTCCTTTGCCACGAAGCTTCGTCCATACTTTGTCATCTTCCATGTGACCCCAATAACTTGTTGTCAAGCCTCTCATGCGCTCGTAACCCATCGAACCGCCCAAGCTTGCAACGACCCAAATTACTTGACGCACCACGTGCTTCTCCTCACGCATGGCAACACTGCTTCCTCAATCGTCGGACCTCGACTCCTCCCGAGCCTAGTCCCGATCCACCTCGTCGCTTCCGTCACGTCCATCACCGGTAGCTCCGCGCCCGGCTTCTTGTCGCCTCGGCCAGCAACCCCGCAAGCCTCAGTCATCTTTGACGTCTCCCTGACCGTTTTGGACCTTAACACCTCCTGTGCCTAGTCCCAGTCCTTCCGCACCTCACCATGACCTAGCTCCGAAATCCTATAACCAACACCAACAAGCAAACCATCACGTAGCACCGCACGATACATAAAGATCATCAATTTGCATAATCAAATGTATACACCCAAATTATTAATTCTAATCCTAGAACTAAGCAATAAACTCATGTGCACATTAGCAACAAACACTCCGGTCAACCCTGATTAGAACACCAATATTCCAGTGAATAACCTCAGCTCACCGACTGGTCTGATACGACTTACGAGTAATCAGATGCTCAAGAACAGAGGTACTCATAGCCCATAAGATCTTACCAGCAGCCTACTACCATCAAACAGACCGCTATGACCATCGAGGACACAAGCTATGACTTTCACAACCGATCGATACGGCTTACGACTACCGCAACCGATCACTACGATCACCGCTCACGTAGGCTACGACTACCGATCACGACTAGGAAGAAGCTACGACTATCGATCACATATGGTCATTCAGCGCTGAAGCTTTCTACCACCTTGTGGTCGTTCTGCCGATCAGACCTGCCGACCACCAAGCCATAAACAACGAACACTCCTATCAAACAAACTCGTAAACACAAAGTCGTCGGCCAGACTAACTCGTAGATAGACATAAAGCGATCTTTTGTAAAATCCTCAAAAAAAACTTAATCGCCACACGTACTCTAATTCAAAAGTTAATTACTCATCATAACCATGAATTGACCTCCACATGGTCATAATTACCAAAGGAAAAAAAACGTGACGAAATTAGAGGGAAACCAAGCTTACTAGTGCTAGTGCTTTAGTGAACAAGTGTTACAAGCTCGCCCTGACTCCTGAATAAAGGACACGAACACGAAAGGAGTAACAGCGGAACGGGGGAACAAGACGGACTCTCTTCTCACAAGAGAAGTCAACAGTGACTGAAGAACAAGGACGCATTCAATCTTGATATTTCACAATTTTTTACGCACCAATGCATGTATGCATACAAGCCTTTGTACATGTACACACTTTTTGTTGCATTCGCCGTATTACTCGATGGCACTATACAGTATACGCTGTTTCTCAATCTAATTAAGGTGCAAGCCGCCTTGGGAGGACCTGCACCCATGCATCACATGTTCACACTTGACACTTTCACCGATCACAACAAGCTGAAAGAAAAGAAAGAAAAATATGTACACATAATTAAACTGCAACTTAGGCTAATATTCACAGTTGCTCAGCATCTACATACCAGTCTGCATGTACTTACTCACTAGCTCCACCATTGCTACTACCTAAAACAAGTCTTCACTTGCTTAGTTCCCTCTGATTTATTTTCTTGCCTCTCTGTACCCTCTGCACTTCCATCATCATGATTCATGGTCCTGGGGGCGCCGACGGTGCGCCGGAGACCGCCGCACCGCGTCGGAGTCGGCCGACGTCTGAGAGAACAGCTGGTTCGCCATCAGCTGGTACCGGCCGGAGTCCCCCGGTAGACGGAAGTAGGAAGACGGCGACGGCTCGTCGAAGAGGAGGTCGCTGAAGGAGACCTGCCCTTCCTTCCTGTACCGCACGATGGCCCTGTAGATGAACGGGATGAAGCCCTCCATGAAGCAGAATCTGCAGAAGCTTTAATTTGATTCAGAGAGCTGAAGAGGATAAAGAGAAGTAGTTAGGACACATTTGAGAGGCTGTTATCTCTTAGCTATCATTCTAGGATGGCAAAGGAGGGGAGGGATCTTAAAAAGGGAGGCAAACTAAAGAAGCCTTCAAGTGGATAGAGACCAAATGGAGTACTCGTCAAGGATCCAAGTGGATAGAGGCTGTTATCTCTGACAGCTTGAGCGTAACTCTGAATTAAACGTGTCATGTCAGAGACTCATGAATCATACATGCCTTCCAGGTTTTATCTTGCAGGATGGGCATGTAAGGTAGTAATTGGACAGGATTTTGGGCAGTGGAATTCCAGCAGGGAGGAGACTTGAACGCAAGGGATGTTTAGCCTTAGAAGGCGAGTTTTACAAGTGGACAGGACGCGGAGCGCGAGAATCTCTCTCTCTCTCCTCTCTCTCTCTCTCTCACACACACACATATTCAACCCTTGAAAGCATACGGCTAGCTTATCTGCTACAAAAGAAAAGAAAGCTCCCATCGGATCATGGCCTCGAAGTGATTGGGCATCCAGTGGAATTAATTCTTAATTCAGGTTTCCGGTGGCGTAATCCGTTGGAAATCCGAGTGGCAGCAGGAAATTTCGGCTTATCTTGCGTCACTCTAGCCGACTTCTGCCAGGGCAAGACAAGCCTGTCAATTCAGGTGGTGACTTCTCGAACACTTGAGTTGTTAGCATACCAACAATGATTAAACAAAGGAAAGATTGCAGCTCGTGTGGCTGAAATAGAAGCGTTCAAGCATGACAGTATGGTTGACCTACTACAGTGTCGGTTCGTTTATATCATCATCTGGAAAAATGAAGATGCTGGTCAGAAACAGTTCATACCAGATAATCCCCCTTTTTTGAAAGGAAGTTCATATGGTACCAGATCATCTACTGCAATTCGTGTTGTGCCAGCGGTCCGATTTGCCTTTTGCCTGGATAGCTGCATCTGACAAGTTGGATAACGTTATTGTATTGGCACTGATGTGGCTGTCCCAACAAACTGCATTTAGGTTGGGATCAAGAAGAGCAGAGTTCCACGAAAACCAGATAAGCTCGCACTGTTACTGAATTCAGACTCGAGATTTCACATCAAGGTCTTGATGCTCTCTTTGATCTTCAGTTGAGTATATCTGAAACAATATGACTCCATAATCCAAATGCCGCATGGATACATCATACATATGTCTATCTACCAACTTAAGAACGAGAGTTTTTTTACGAGAAAGAGCGACGGTTTTGGGAGCACGCAATGAATCCCGTGGGTGTTTCGTTGGAGCATGGAGGTTTTCTGTTGGCGCGGCCAGAATGCATGGATGCGCAGTCGATTTTTGACGGCGACTTCGCACCGGAAATGGGAGGAGGAAGCCGCATCTGAATTGGAGACGTCTGAACCTTTTTAGGCTAGGGTTGGGCAAGGCTGACTGGCTAAGGAAGAAAATAGGAGATGCTTTTATGCTTTCATCAATAATGATTTACATAATTTTTAAAATACTCCGTCTGTACTATGATTTACAAAGTACAGATGTTGGGCTTTTAACGTGTACATCGTTTAACTTGTAGACCCCATCTTGAGAAAATACTCCGTTTAAAAGTTAGGTACTATAGCAAAAACCAAAAACCATCAGTTTTGGAGCAAAAGAACAGGCCCTCCGTCCAAAGGAATATACATCACCATCTGCGGATGTACATACGGTATGCCGTAGCCCAGCTGCTACGCCTTGCATCTTCAATCCCAGAATAGATGAAACACGTGTTGGACTTCAAATATCATCAGTGTTCTCTCGTCCACGCTGATCAAAAGGGGACGCGAGGATTTCTTTTGGCAGCAGTGCATTCTAAAAAATTGAACTTGTCCAACAGGTAAACAATGCTATCACAAATGACAAGATTGCATAAATGCATCTCTGCACATGCCAATACTTCTCTGCTATTTTAGAGCACTGGTTACTGCACCAGTCAAATGTTTTCCTTATGCAAGTCAAACAGGGCCCAACACATTATTTCAAATACAGATTGCTACCAACTTCTCTCCCGGTTGCCCACTTCATTGGCAGCAAACAGCTGATGCAACTAAGCAAGTACTTTATCAGTAAGCCACTCAGGATGACATTATCATCGGATGAATAGTCACTGAAGATATTATACGCCTCTCTTAGTATAACAAGAAATTGCGCTAAATGAAAATATGAAAAGAAATTTGCTTTAAAAGTAAAATATGAAAATGTATGATGATATGGCGCAATCAGAGGGGGTGTGAATGATTGCCTCTGCTTTTTCAAATCTCTACGTTGTCGACGACGAATACGACCGCTCGAACGAACACTTGTTGCAGCACTTCGCTCGCAGTCGTATGTCTCACCCAAACAGTAATCACCAGAAATCACGAATCAGATTAATTCTGATATTATTGATAGCCTTGGTCACCTGATTGGAGAGAAGTACAAACCGCTCTTCAGGGATCTCCTCTAATTGTTCATCTGAAATAGAATATAATGCAGAAGAGGAAACAATAGAGGAACTAGAGGAGTCGTCAGCTTGGTTAGTCACTAAACCCAGAGAATTTGACTTGTTTATTCTGGCCAAAACATCAATCTCACGTGTTTTCATCTTAGAATAAAGATCATTCAAGGTAAGAGTTTTCATGCTAATAGAATGATTGATGGCAGTGACTAAAATATTCCAAACAGATATATCCAGAGAATTCAAGATTTATCGAGCACTGTCAGAATCAGTAAAGACGACACCAACAGACTGCAAGTCACTAACGATCTTATTGAAACGATTGGAAAGAGCATCTATTGATTCTCCATGTTTCATCTCAAATTTAGAGTACTCCCTTTTGAATTGATTTTGACACACACCCTTAACAAACTTTGATCTTTCATAATAATCGGCTAGAGTAGACCAAATTTTATTTGCAGATTTAAAATGAGCAATTCTAACAAACTCGTTTCTATTTAAACCTTGCAACAAAATATTTCTAGCATTAGCATTGGCCTCTATATCAGCAGTGTTTTCAATGGTAACGACAGAAGGTACTTCAAATAGTTTTCAACTTTTTGCCAAATAGCAATACCTTGCGCTTGTAGAAAGACTTCGATACGAGTTTTTCGGTAGAGATAACCTGTTCCATCAAAGAACAGTGGCTTAGCAGAGAACCGATCCCAATCTGACGCCATTGTAACCTTGCTCTGATACCACTTGTACGATTGTATGGCACAATCAGAAGGGGTAAATGATTACCTCTACCTTTTCAAATCTCTACATTGTTGACGACAAATACGACCACTCAAATGAACACTCGTTGCAGCACTTCGCTCGTTGTCATATACCTCACCCAAACAGCAATCACTAGAAATCACGAAGCTCGCTGTCATATGCCTCACTCAAACAACAATCACTAGAAATCACGAACCAGATTGATTCAAGATCTTCTTTATTGCTGAATTTTTTGTGGAGTTACAAAATACCCTCACAAGCACCCCTAAAAACCCTAGCACACAAAACACCTCGCCAAAAGCTTCTCATCAAACCCATAGCCAACCTCTGCTTTTATCTGCTAGTGTTCTAAACCGTGTTCGACTCAAGCACGAGTACATAATCTTATCTCTTCGTCAATTTAAGGGACCTGAAACCCTTCCTAACACGGGTTTAAATTAAACTCTATCTCTTCCAAGTTGTGGACTCCACCCACAACTCCTAACTCAACACGCGACGAAAGCCTCTAGGATCGCACCTCCCGTAGCTCTGTCTTGCATCACCATCATTGATCATTAGTCCGACCACCTCGCGTGACATCCTCAACCGTCTAGACATCAGATCCTAATCCCAGTCGCGTGACATCCTCAACCGTCTAAACATCAGATCCTAATCCCAGTCGCGTGACATCCTCAACCGTCTAGGCCCAACATGTGTACTATCTAAAATCACAAGCGAATATCTCTATTCGTAATCTCTGTCATAAATAATTAAAATTCAAAAATTTTAACAAAAAACAAAAGCCACAGTCAGCCACAGAGAACGGGCCGTAGTTCTGTCTCCATAGTCCAATCGAATCGAGCGGCCTAGAATGTCGTGGTGGGGTCGACGACCTTCTTCTGAGCTCGAGTTTTGCTTTTCAGTGCTCTCTGGTGGTTTCTAGCTGAGGACTTTGAGCACCTATTAAAGATGCTCCCACTCGGCATATCCTTTGCTTGCCTTGCTAACTGCGGCTGCTTTCAAAGGATCACCCTCGTCCATCCGCGTCGCATCTACCTCCCATGTATCATCAGCTACTACATCATTGATCTTCTGCGTTGTAATGCAGAAATGATCATCATCCTGTAACGTCGCTGCAAACACTAACACCTCGATCTTTTACTATACATCTGGTAACAGCGGGGACAGGGAACAGCCAGGCCAGGCAGTTGTATCCTCAGGTGCAGTTTTTGCTGTAACTTGTGATAGCATGTCGTCGCCGGAGCCGGAGCCGCCGTTCCGGCCGAGGGAGAAGATCCTGGAGAAGCAGAGGTACTTCCAGAGCGTCCACAGGCCGACGTACCTCAAGGGGCGCTACGACATGATCACCTCCGTCGCCATCCTTCTCGCCCTGGCTGCCTCGAGCATGTTCCTCGTTGTAAGTACTTTCTGCTACCCCTTCCTGACCTGAACCGTAGCTTCAGTGGCTTCTTTTCTTGCGAGATTATAGCCATGTCGTTGGGCTGATCAGCTGATGTGGTGGTGGCCGTCTGGTGCATGTACGCACGCGCAGGGTCGCGGGATCTACAACATGTCCCACGGCATCGGGAAGAAGGAATAAGCTACGCCTTTGTCATGCCTGTAATCTATAGCGTGATTTGGAGAAGCTGCTCTAGTGTATCGTCAGGCATATAACCCTCCTGCCCTTGTGTGTGCAACCTTACTTTCTGTAATGTAGACGTACGGTTCCAAGTTTCCAACAGAAAAGTTGTCTGCTTAAGCTTCCGAGTGAGTGAGTGAATGATTGAAGCATAAAACTTAACGAGTGCGATATGATTAGGCGCCAATCACGCGTGTTAAGTTTGTCCGGTTCATCTATTGTTCTCGACAGGCCACATGACAGGGTTGCGTCAGAAACGCATACAACGACGGAAGGCTCGACACGTAGACCCATCCACCGTTCGTTTCTCGCATCAGTCTAATGTTCAATTCGTTTGCTTGTGATGATTCGCCAATTCATAATCACACTAGATAGATAACCAGAATTTATTTGGAGGGTAGAGAACAGAAAATATTGAAGCTTTAATAGTTTAGTTATGCACATCGTGGTAGTAAAAAGCGAAAAAGAAGAGGGAAAAAGAACAAGAATCAATGACGGAGTATGTAATTTTGCTCCAAGAATCACGGCCCCCGGCGGAGATCAACGACGATGACACTGACATTGTCGGAGCTCCGACGCGCAAGCGCGAGCTTGGCGAGCAGTAAGGCCGCGTCGGAGCACGCCTTGTCGGACTCGGCCTTGTCGACCCCCTTCACCACGGCGTCGTCGCTGTGCCCCGTAGTGGCCGACGGGAGCACGCCGTTCGCCCGCGCGCCCCCCGGCGACGGCGGGCCGTTGCTCCGGAAGCACGCTCTGACGACCTCGCACGCCATCTCGTTGGTCACCACGTCCCACAGCCCGTCGCTCGCCAGGATCAGGCACTCGTCGTCGTTGGTGCGCTCCGTCACCGTCACCTCCGGCTCCGCCGTCACGAACGGCTTCAGGTAGCTGTCCCCTGCACGACCACCACACTATGACACTAAGCACCGCAGATTTTCTTGACGACGGACAAAAAATGTTTGAACTAAAGCGCGCGGCGCTCACCAATGGCCCGAGACATGGCGAGGACACCGAGCACCCTGGCGCCGTCCCAGAAGATGACGCGGCCGCCCGCCGCCTGGATGCGCTCTAGCTCATCGGGCCGGTCCGGCTGAAACAAACGGGTAAGTCTTCTATATATACTACTTAAAAAGAACAACTTGGTAGTGATGGTTCTGCCATTCCACCACCCTCTCCCCACATATAAAACAAGATCTAGAAAAGCACAAGGCAACCAGCATGCCTATTTGCCTAGGAATCTCATCTCAAACAACAGGACATGCAGTACAAAGATGTGTTTAACAAATTCACACATGACATCAAGATGATGTAAACTACCATACTTACTCAATTCCATAAGCACAAAGAACAAAGAAACCAAGCCAAACAAGAAGACGGAAATATCTCGCCAAGAATCAAGGATACGTACGAGAGATTACAAAGAAAAAAGGCCAAACAGATCTAGAAAAGCACAAGGCAAATTGCTCCCAATCAACAAAACAACATATCGGTTTCCCTAGCTCCTGCCGCTCCCATCAAATCCTTGCATCTTAGTGCTCTGAAGCAAAGGGTCAACACATATTAGGCCTCGCGCGGTCACATCATGATCCCAGCGACAGAGAGAGCTAAAGATGGCAGCCGGTGAGGGGAAGGGAAGGTGGCGGCCGGTGGGGCAAGAAGAGGCTGAGGGCCGGTGAGTAAGGGAGCCAAGGAGGCGTGAAGACAAACTGACGTAGTAGAAAATGGGAATGGGAACTTAGGCTTCCCTTTGTTTGGGCCAAGCAAAAGCTCGTTGAGCTAATGCAATAATGCAGCCAGACAATATTAGACCATCTGTTGGCCCAGGATGATGCATGGGCTGTCCAAGATGTTCACTGGTTCTATGGGTAACAGGCTTCCTTATGCCATGCCCATCGAAATATTTTTAGATATTGCACAGGTATTAAGCTAAGTATACGAAGAAGGCGGCGAGGTCTGATGATGAGTGTGGACTTACTCATCAGCTCGTATATACCTTGTGGTCGACGGAAAGAGGGACGGGGACGCCGGCGCGGGAGAGGACAGCGCGGGAGTCCCCGGCATTGGCGACGACGATGTGGGTGGTGCCGACAACAGCAACGACAGCGGTTGAGCCCACGTGGTCGCACCGCGCCGGCGTCTGCAGCTCGCAGCGGCAGGCGGGGTCATCGCCGCTGCGGCTAGCCGCCCAGCTAGCTGCCTCATCGTCCATCCGTGCGAACCCTTTTTCCATCACTTCCTTCCACGCTGCCGACGTCGCCTTCTTGTACGCGTCCACCACCAACTCATGCAGCCTGTCCTGGCACATCCTTGCCACCTATTGGTACAAGAAATCCTCTTAGCACAAGTCCACACGCATTTGCGGGATTGGTCCTAGCTACACAACAACGTGTTCATGCATACATGGGAGCAACCATGGCCGTCAAAGACGCCGAAGAAATGGTGCTTGCCGGAGGAGGAGCCGGGCAGGAAGTCCGGTCTGATGGACACGGCGTCCTCCATCTCGCGCCGGCGGCCGCAGACGGAGGTGACGCCGTACCTCGGCCACCACCGGGACCCAAACCCCGCCGCTGGCCTCGGACACGACCCTGACGCCGTGCACGCCAGCCTCTGCCGTTTGCCGGCGCGGGCGATACCGTCGTCGGCAGCTGGCCGCGGCGGCTCGAGATCGCCGGCTAAGCGGAATCCCGCCGCCACGGCCATCTCCACCCTGCGGCGCCTTCTGGCGAGCGCCGTGGCGGCGGCCGCGGACGCCGCTGCCGCCATCGACTTGGCCTCCTCGCAACAGATCTCGGCCATGCTCGTCAGGCAGGCGCGCAAGCGCGCGCAAAGAGCTAGCTTGGCTCCCCGGCCCTCCCCTGCGTACGTCGTAAGGCGGAGACAGAGCCCCCGCCGCGCGAGCTAGATTTTTTTCGGCCCCTCCCCTGCTTATAAGCCACCCGCGTCGCCGTCACCCTCGGGAACCAACGCAACGCTGCAACGCAACCGTGTGAGGAGGCCAAAACGAGACGCGTGCGCCGCGAGCAAATAAAAAGCCGCCGCGAAGGGAAGCGAAAGCGAAGCGCGAGGCAGATCGCAACGGAAAAGGGCGCGCAGCAAGAGACAGCCGTGCGCGCGCAATGGGAGGACGAGCCAGAAGCCATAACGCGCCGTCCGTTCCGGCCGCGCGGACACGTGGAGGCGACCGGGGCGCCCGCGGTCGGGTGAAAGGGCCCCACCTGTCGGCTGATATTATTAGCGGAGATTACGAGCGGCGCGGCGTCACTGGCGTGTCGTGGGGCGCCTGTGCGATTGTGACTGCCGGCCGGGGCGGGGGCACACGTGGCGTTGCCGCGCGCGCGCGACAGCGGATTTAAGTTGCGCTCTCGCGGGCCCCACCACGTGCTCTGCCCCACGCGGCGCTTAAAAATATCGTGCGGCTTTATTGCGCGCCCGCGTCCTCACGGCCGTGGGTTTAGTGCCTCACTGTCGGTGGGGTCAATATTTTCCGGTCCCACATGCCGGTGGTTGCGAGTGGGCTAAACCACGTGCAGACCGGGGGCGTTCAGTTCGGACGCGGGAGGAAGCGGCACGTGGACCTTGCGTGCCTTGATTGGACGGTTTCAATTGTGCCGGGATGGATCGAGCCGCAGGAAATGCCAGGTGGATTGGGCTGGATGGAATAAATCCGGCTTACGTCTGCCAGCCCAATTTGTGCTGAGTTCTTCAGAGGAAAAATAAAACTGAACTTGGGCTAATGAACACGACAGATGTCAGAGTCCTCTCGGAAAGACTCATCAGTCCTCTCTCTCTCAAAAAAAAAAGAGAGGAAAAACTCATCAGCCAGCCCAGAAAAGCCTGCCACTGATTATTATTCGTCGTGGATTCGTACGCACGAAGGCCGTACTGATCCGGCCTTCGAAAACGTGAGCACATAGAAATGGATCAGTTGGGTCAACCTAACCATTGGATTAATCTAATAAGGTCATTGTTAAATGGACTGCGTATATGTACTTCACTAGGCCGAGTCCTCGGGTAAAAAACGAAACAAAAAAAAAGGACATGTGGTCCGTGGACCAAAGAATTCGATCCCTTCAGCTTTTTGGCTCGATCCAAGCTAGTGTGGTCTAAGTCACGCTGGCCGGCCTTATGAGTTGCGACTGCTTGAATTTGGATTTTGTCGATCCAGAACTCTCTGTAAAAATCATCTTATCATTTTCTATATAGATAAATAGTACTTACAGATACATTGTAAAATTATTTCATACATAGAGAAAATCATATCATTCATTAATATTACATAACAGATATTCAAATAGACCGCATTAGGTCGAGTTTACATAAAGGCCAATCAGGCCAAATAGTTTTATTACAACGGCAGAAGTGGTAAGCAAAAAGGTATGGCACATCTTGCCACATGCAAGCGACTCGGGTTAAAATTGTGTGTGATAGGTATTACCCAACTTGGATAGTATGTGTATACACAATCACCACTAAGTCAATCAATACTAGGAAAAACGTCATAAACTTCTCTGTTTTATTCATCGTTAGCTCCCGAGACTTCGTGGTAAGCATAGTCATCTTGGTTCCTAGATTCTGAGGGATTTTGTGAGCGAGGGTGAGCACAAGTAACATTGATATGCAAACCAACATAGCGAATGCAATATTTATACATGCAAGATTCAACAAGGTAGGCTCGCGTTCTTTTATTTACTTAATGCATTGTTTAAAATTACATTAATTAGAAATTCATATGACTTGGCAAACACATTTTATTAAAGAGAGTGAAAGTGTGCAATATTTATAATGGTACATGTTTCATTCACATATTGCATGGTTCCATCAACCATATGCTAGTTTTAAATACTAGGGTTACATCTACCCAAATCAACACTGGGTTACATCCACCCAGGAAAAGCCAAATTCAGGGTTACATTCACCCGACGAATTTTCATCCCACCCACAAATATTTTTGAAATAGAACTAACTCGAGTAAGTTTTCATGCCCGCCCTTGACCATGTGCACGACTATTTGAAAAGTTTATACTTTGCAGAGACTGTACATTTTACTCACAAGAGATAATAAACTTGTTATGTTTCACATATTTTCTTGGACATGTGAATCAAGAAGATTACCGCAAGGCCTTTACAATGCATCACACAGTGTAAGATACACCCGCTAAGGTTTCATCTGAGGGTGGTTACGTCCACCGCACCCAGACCCCCTCTTGCGTCACATGGTGGCTTACACAACGATATAACCCGTGTCCACGACGGCTTAAAACCGACGACATGACTCGTGAGCCACTCCAATGATGCAACTCACACTGGTGGATACAAATTATTTTAGCCTAGTCGATACCATTACAGATTTATGGCTGTACTATTTTACATTGGTAGGTTATCACATAATTAAGTCCTTAAGTTATCAGGGTGATACATACTACATACCAAAATCTCGTGCTACATCTGTATCAATCATTATACCATCCCCCAGATATGGTAATAACAAGTTTTAGGGTTTTGAGAAGCGTAAAACTAAGTTATCTCAAACATATCAGTCATTTCTCTCCAATGACTGCCCAAAACAAGTCTTATGAGTAAAAGATGATAATTAGGGCATAACGCTTAAGTACAACTATAGCTTGTAAGGTTACCATTTAATCATCTAGGGAGACAAGGATTAAGTGAATCAAGTGTCCAAATGATGGTACAATACTACTACATTGTCAAGTAGGTGCGTAACTACCTTAAACTTTAACATATATTTGCATAATAAATAAAGCATGCTATTTGATAGTTTAAATGAATATAAATTTGCATAAAATGTAGGTTCAACATGATCAAAGTATTGAATTGCCTGGCTCAAAAGTGGATTGGTCTTGAAATTCTTACATTGTCTCGAACTGGGCTCTTCCGCGTCCTCGTACTCCACTCAGACGATCACATAAAAAACGTCAACTATTCAAGGCACTAATTAGCCGAGGACGATCCACCTGTCAACGAGTACTTAACAATGACTAATGGTAGTCATTAATTTAATTAATCCTTCACATTTAAGTTTAACTATGGTGCTGTAGTGCTTCTTCCCCGCCGAGAAGGGGTGAAGCTCCTCGCCGACGATGAAGACCTCGGTGGTCGGAAGGAAGGTCATAATGGGGAGCTCGTGCCATACCATACCTAGAGGTGAGTTGGTGCTGCCTGATTTGATGGTTGCGGTGGCTAGCGATGAGCCTAGGCAACGGCGGAGGTAGGGGCGTGGCACCATAGCTATCCATGGCACAAAAGGCCAATTAATGTATAGGGGAGCATCACAGGGTTGCGAGGGACTCACCGAAAGGGTAGGTTGAGCTCGGGGAGGCGTGGTGAGGGCTATCGACGGGGGACTGAAGCGGCGGAGAGGGGGTTGCCCCGGATGGCTCACTGGAGAGGAAGGGAATGTTCTGGTTGTCTTCGGTATGTCAGTGTGGTGTTCCAGCTACAGCTAATCGACGAATAGTGCAGCAGAGCTCCAACGGTGCTAGTGGCGGCTGTTTGTGTTGGTTTTCTTTAAACCCTAGATTGATTTCGTGGAGATTTTCTGTCTACCTTCTATTTGCCTGTCTTATCCGTAGTGTCGCTCACAATGCATAATGAGACTAGAGTGTATGGATCTATTTATAGACTTCACTTCCAATTGTTACAAAGTGACCCACCTGTTTTCGGTATTCCGTGAGAGTCCTGAACCATGTCAGCAACCACGATCAGACATGTCAGTTTTATGAGTCTAAAATATATTAGTCCCAAGTACATATGTGTGAGTCATGCACCATGATCAGATTATTTATGAGATCAATTCCAATATGATCATGTGGGACAGCAGCTTGCAGAGCCGATTCTGAAAAACAAACCCAGCTATTCCGCCCTGTGCTGTACCCGGGTTAAACAAATGCATGCATATTAAATGCAAGTAGAGTCGATCTCAATAAATATATCTAACATATTCTAGCACAGCCGTTTTCGATATGCCAAGTATTAATTCCTTAAGTTATGTTCCGCATCAAAATATTTCTATCACTTACATGAATAATATGAATAATTTTATATTAAATAAAACAGATAATAACCCCAGTAAACATTAAAAACCACGTAAAAAAAACCAATAGATTGCTCTGTGGGGCTCGCGCAAAGTTTGACCTCCCAATCATCGCGAGTGACAACCTCCCAATCAGCGTCCGTCACTAGCGATCGATCAACACGGGATCCATGCATGTGCACGCGTCACTAGTCCGTAGCCCCATGATGAAAATCGGTGACCAATCGGGCCGAACAGTTCGCACGCACAAGGCACAGCACGGTCGCACACCACGACAGCGTTGGATCCCAACGCACGGAGATCGACGCTCCAGACGGCGCCACCCTGCATGCAGTCTTCCGGCCAGTTTTCTCCGATGCGCCAAGGGAACAACAAATCATGCGGGGAGGAGGAGAACGTGAGCCGTCTCCGTCGATTTGACCGCGGTTTGTCTCGTTCCAACGCCCGAGGACAGGCCGTCCCATCAGGCTGGCTGGTGGGGCCCACGCGGGCATCGAGCCAGAGGAGCTCGGGTCGGGCCTGCACCTGCACGTCGTGCTCACTGCGGTGCATGGCTTGTCCGCCCTGTCGGTCGGTTTGGTCTCCGGTCTGATCCGAAGTATGTCTTCCATCTTGAGCTCGCGGCTTCTCTGTCGTAGCTGCTAAGGTATTATTGTCAGAGTTGAGAGAATCTAGTTGGCAACGATGCTAAGTATTGAAGCTATACTTAGAGCCTCTTTGATTTGAAGGATTTTTAAGGGATCTAATCCGCAGAAAAATTTCCCACGTACAGGAGCGGAACTAAAACGAAAATGATCAGGATTCATCACTCTACCGTATATACAACAATGTATATAGTTTTCATATAATATTATACTAAATAGTAATGTGTTAGGTAATTTTTAACATCAATACTTCAATATAACTGTTGATAACGTACGATGATAAAGAAGTAGTGATCAAAATTCTTACCAAAATAAAAAAATCTAATAATAATATTTATTAGTTGCAGTAAACTGAATAAACTAAGGGCGAAAACATAGACAAAATTTGATTGGGATGGTAAAATACATCATCCGATCTCAATGGCATGTTAAAAGAGAATAAAATTACTTAAAATTTTTAAGTAAAAAAACAGTAGAACGATCAAATGTAAGTTAATGTATTATCTTTTAGTATTTATGTTTTTTCATTTTCATAAAGCGATGAACCATAACATTATTAGTAATTTTCATCAATTCTTATTTCTTTACATAGCAAATAAGTATATCATTTAAGAAATTATCATTAGTTAATTGAAAAGTCAATTAGATATTTGTATGTTCAATAGTTCAAAAGAAATATAATAGAAAAATACGTTCAGTGGTTTACTTACTTGACATTGCGGTCAAATACTACAATTTTGCCTCTGATTTGCAACGAGGTAGGTTGGTATTCAAAAATTAAAATTGAAACTGTAAATCTTAACCATACAATTCGACAAAAATAAATCAACAATCATCACATTGAAATCCTAACTCATAAATTGGAGTAAATAAATAAAATTTAGAGCAAAATATATACTGATCGGGTGGACCTAAACTCCTTCAATTGACGAGGGCATATGGCAATAGAGACCAGGCAATGCCACAGCGAGATGGTAGGCGAGGGCGGTTGGTGGCGCCGATTTCTCCCATTCTCCGGCGATCGGTCGTTGCCTAGCTGGATGTAGTTATGCGGCGGACGTGGTGCATATCTCTTGGCCAACCAGGCGAGATAAATAAGTGTCAAGGGCTACTCCAAGGTCAGATGCTTCGGGATCATCAAATAGCACGGTTTGAGATCTAGCACATAGCTAACAAAATAAAAATTATAAAAATGGTTGAAGTTTAGGAGGCAGCTGTGGATGGCTCTTAGTCCAGGATTTTCTTTGTGAAAATAAAATCGAAAAATGAATTTTCAGCAAGTGGTAAATATGCTAAATTTTCTTAATTCAAAGTGTCCGAACAAATTGATTCAATATTGAAATTGTAGCACTCTAAATAGACTCAATTATAGCTTCGTGGTTATATTTAGTTTATTGACATGGTTTGATTCATTTTTTGATACCTTTGGCTAAACTATGATATTGAAAAACTTGAAATCCTAAAAATCTATTTAATTTTAGATTATTGCTCATTTGTCTTTAGCTTTGCTATATATATATAGTTTGTTATGATTTAGATAGATTTTTCACATAATATGGCTTGGTGTAGTATTTAAAGAGTTACTTTGGATAATTTTCATAGCTTCTAATGTGAAAAATGAATAAAATATAGCCACTTCATTTCATTCATACTCTATATTCTTCTATGCATCTTGATGATTCCATTGTCAAATGGAGAGAAAGATTGGTAAAAATACATATCTAGAGTATGATTTGCAGTTTTTATGCAAAATCTCGCTAAATTGGAGTTTTATGTCTTGCTGTGATTCTCTTGATTCTTTGACCTCTTTTCACCATGACTAAGGTAAAAAGAGCAATTGTTCTTTCATATGAATCTAAAGTAGGATTTTCCAACTCATTAGAAGGATTTGAAGCTTTTTGTGGTTTTCCTGCCATTTTCAGTAGCTTCAAATCACCTCTGCCTATTTTGGGCTCATTGCATTAGTCTTTTGACCATTTTGAACTCTATTTGCAAATTTTCTATTTTTGTCTAAAACCACACCAAAATCGTATTTTTGACAAATTACCAATGGATTTATTAAGAGAGAGATTAAAGGACCATATGAGATAATTCTAAATTATGTTGTGATGAATTATTATAATTTATAATGGTCGTAAATGCATGTATGCATTATAGCAACAGCTAAATTTTCGGCCAATGTGAATTGTGAATTTGCCGGAAATTTAGCGGCTGCTCTGATGCATACATGCATTTGTTTTGACTAGCTTGTTTGGTTATTCTTTTAATAGATTACTTGTGATGTGACTTGAACTGATTTGCTCAGCTCGGATGGTTATTATTTTAGTGGATCAGCTCTCATGTGTTGCATTGACACTGTCCTGCTGCAGCGGGTTGAGCTGGCAACATGTATCGGTCAAGCCGGTTCGATTACCTAATTTGGCAAGAAGGAACCGGTTCAATACGTTGTGAGCTGCCGATTCAAAGCAAGAAAGCAGGGAGCCGGTGGAGACTTTTATATCCAGATGCAGCTGAATATAGTGATGATTTTTACTGGGAGGTTTACCCGGTGCATTAATTCGCCGTTTGCGATTCTGCATGATCTTTCTTTACTGGATATAATAGTGATTTTTATTAGGTCCCGCCCGTATTGTGCGGTTAATTCAATACATGAAATGTACCAAATTATGAACCTGCTTACATGGCGTAATATTGAACTGATTTGGCTCGACTCTAAATAGCTTCAACTTTTAGCTTTTTTGGCCTTCCATTTATTTAAACCAGAAGCTGTTTGGAACACATCGTCTTCTAATTTTGATTTATTTTGGTTTTTTTCTCTTATTCTTTTAGATTGCATGTGACGATATAATGAATTTTCTCAATTTTTTTTCTATTTTATCTTATTTTTCTAAAAAAAATTAACAATGGTTACAATATGACTTAAAAAACAAAAATTATAGCCACAAACTTAAGCTGAAAACTAGTTGAAGCCCCACCTATACACTAAAGATGTCGTTAGTGATTTCGCGAGCGTCTTATTCCACGGTAACCATCATTGACTATTGACAGAAATTTGGCTATGTTCTTTTCGGCTTTTAAAAGCTTCTTTTCGATTTTTCTATAGTAACTAGCTTTTAAATAGAGTATCTTTTTAAGATAGAATCTACTAGTTAATTATAGTACATAATGTACCGTCTTCATTTATATCGGTAAAAATCACATATGAATTTCTATTTTTCTGTAATCTCTTATACAAATAATCTAAAAATTATAAATCGTAGTTAAAAAGAACAGACCAAAATAGGAGATAGTGAAGTGGGAGTGCGTAGACTGTAGACAGGTATCAAAAGCCGGGCGTTAGTGATTTCGCGAGCGTCTTATTCCGCAGTAGCGACCATTGACTATGGACAGGTTTCAAAAGCCGGGAGATAGTGAAGTGGGAGAGCGCGCAGACTGTAGACTTGGAAATTGGAATCCTCTAGCTAATTCAACTCGCTGATTCATATAGGCTTTTAATGCTGGTCTGACATTTTGCGTTGCACCTGCACAACTCGCAACGACTTTCCAAACAGTAAAACCGAGTCAACGATTGAACGGGTAAAACCATTTGGACAGGTAGGAGAAGTCGTGAAAGCTGTGAACGAAGCGAACGAAGTTCTAGGATGGACACGGTGTCCACCCCGATGACCAATTGACCATGAACTAGTACGACGCCAGTCCGTCTAAATGAGCATAGTTCAGGCAGGTGACGTTGTTTCTTGAGATATATGGCAGAATTTCTGTCATTGTTTTTTTTAAAAAAAAAATAGAATAGGTGATGTTGTCATTTCTTTTATCATGGGTGCAATTGTTGTTTAGTTGGTAGCATTTGAAGATCACAAATTACAAACTCCGGTCATCGCAAATCAACCGGCCAATCCTAGGGTTAGTAGCTTTGATTGACACTAGTGACAACGAGTCCGCTATTTGTAAATTGCTTGATTTTTCATTAATCCTGAGTCGATTTTCTTGATGCTTGAATTATTTTTTAGATTATCCTTGAGAGGTGAGTATTATTTAATTTTGGATTGATAATAGGTTTTGATAAACATTACCCTGATGTTTTCCTCCAAACAATTATCCAAATTTCTAACCATTGGATATGTGGGAAGATTCGTGTACCGCCACCTCAACCTTCTTCTCCGATGGCCTCTTCCTCCTCCTTGCCGGCAAACCCGATGGGTGAATCCCACCCCCTTCCCTACACCTAGGGTTCACCTTCCCCCGAGCATAGAGAGAGGCCGGGCGGTGGGTGGCGGGGGTGTGAGGCGCGGGTAGAAGGGTGGTGGGCGGTGTCAAGGGCGGCGGCGGAAGGTACTAGATATTAAGTTGGATGGGCGGCATGGCGGGAAGGGGTAGGAACAGCGCGGCGAGAGGCGAGGCGCGCGCCGGCGGGTGATGGAGAATAGAGCGGAGGGATCGTGGTGGGAGGCGCGCGGAGCTGCTCTGACAAGAAAGAAGGAGGAAGCCATGGGAGAGGGTGGGACGGGGTGGGAGGTGGCGCAAGGTGAGAGGTGGCCGGGTTAGGGGCACGGGTTGGGAGGCAGCAGGATAGGGGAATATGGTTAGAGTTAGATTATATAGTAAAGCGAAAAGATAAGGGGTCTTTAGGTCTTAATATAAAGGTAATAAAATTTAAATAATTATTTAAAAAAACATTCGCGTGGTTAGGACACACACCTAATCGATTATCCTCGGACAAAACCAGATACTCCTTCATGTAGCCACTACGCCATTATAAAACGATCGAATCCAACACCCAGACGCTGCGAGAATCTGGTTAGCGCCCTCCCCCCAGAGTCCCAGCTCAAGCATTCCCGCCGTCTCCTCCTCTCCTCTTGTCATACTCCATGAACTGCTTGCTTACTATATCATCCGAACCCGCCTCTCTTCTTTCGCCGCGTCCGTACTAGCGTTAGAGTAGCGCCGCGCCATGCCTATGTAAATCTTTGACAAAGCCAAGCTAGCGCAGTGGTGTGTGTCTGCATGGTTGTTCCTAAGATGCCGAGGGTAGCCGACGACCTCCGTCTGCGGGCCGGGCCGCAGGCGGAGCTCGGCATCCTGGCGTTCGAGGCGGCGGCCTCCATGTCGAAGCTCCTGTCGCTGCACCGGTCGCTGTCGGAGAAGGAGGTGGCCAAGCTACGGTCCAACGCCATGCGGTCGGCCGGCGTGGCGTACCTCACCTCGACCGACCAGGCCTTCCTCCTCCGGCTGGCGTGCGCCGAGGTGGTCGCGCTGCTGGACGCCGCGGCCGCGGCCGTTGCGCGGCTCGGACTGCGGTGCGGACTCGACGTCGCGGGGCTGTATGCGAGCGTCAAGGCCGGCGCGCCGGACGCGCGGCTGGAGCCGCTCGTGGCCAAGGGGCTCAAGGTAGAGGCTAAGAAGATGGAGCGGCTCGTGTCTGCCACGGCCAAGCTCTGCGTCGAGATGGAGACGCTCGACGAGCTGGAGGCCGCCGAGCAGAAGCTCGCCCTCCGAGGGTGGGGCCGCCTCAGCGGGCCGATCCCGGCGTCGGCCGCCGACGCCCCCGGCTCCGATTCGTTCCGGCAGGATCTCAGGGAGCAGCGCGCCAGGGTGCGGCGGCTCAAGGAGGAGTCCCTCTGGAGCCAGAGCTACGAGAAGGCCGTGGGCCTCATGGCCCGCGCCGCATGCGCGGTGTTCGTACGCGCCTGCGTGGTCTTCGGCGCCTACGTCCCCGGCCTGCCCCCTCCGCTCCCTGTCGCCGAGGACGTCCACACCCGCCTCTACAAGCTGCTGGTCCACCCGAGATCGGCGGCGCAGGGCAAGTCGTCGTCAGGACCCATGCAACGTCGAGACATGCCGTTGCGTATCGAAATGAGCAGCAGCTCGTGCCCAATCATTCGCTCGCCCTGGCAGCAGCCACACCAGACGACAAGCGCCGAGTGGCGAAAACTCCTGGAGCCGCCGCCAAGCACGGTGGGAGGCGCGGGGCTGGACTTGCAGTACGCCAACCTGATAGCCACCGCGGAGCGGCTGCTGCTGGAGACGGGGGCCGATGAGCGGCAGGAGGAGGCGCGCACGGAGAGGGCGGAGATGTACGCGATGCTGCCGTCCAGGCTGCGCGCCGCGGTGCGGGAGAAGCTGCGTGGGTGGTGGAGGGAGAGGGGCCCGGGGACGGCGCCGCTAGACCCGGGGCTGGCCGAGGGTGGAGGTCCGCGGCGGCGCGCATCCTGGCATGGCTGGCGCCGATGGCGCGCGACACGGCGCGGTGGCACGCGGAGCGGAGCATGGACAGGCAGAGGAGGTTCGAGGACGGCCCGCGGGCGTGGGCGCTGCATACGCTGCGGTGGGCGGACGCGGAGAAGGCGGAAGCGGCGGTGGTGGAGGTGCTCGTCGCGCTCAGCTGCGTCTGCTGGTACGATGAGCGGCGGCGGGATGCGTCGCTCCGGTTTTAAGCCGCTCCAAGGGGGAGAAAAAAAAGGGGGGAAAAACTTTTTTACCTTCCAAAGTTTGCGTGTTTTTGGTCGCCACGTCGGCCTCCCCACCGGTAACAGACAAACGGTGCAAAGTTACCGAATCAAAGTCATTTCTTACACTGATTCGCACCGTATTTACAAAAATAGCAGTATGACTATCATATTAACAAAAATAGCGTTTTTGCTAACGGGCGAGCGGCAACGCCCGTGTGGTGCGTCTGGCGGCTGGGCGGCAAGTAGCCGTCGCCCAGGGAGCAGGCGATAGGCCCAGCCACTAGGCAGGTAATTTGGACGGCTAATTAGTCGGTCAAATTATCTGCCTAATTTTTTCCCCGTTTAGTGTTTGTTTGAATTTTTAAATATACCAAATGAGTCCAAACAATTACAAAAATTTATGTACAGCCTCCCGACACAACGTTCCTCACAGTGTAATTTTTGTGGAATTTTATCCATGGCAAATGTTGCTCAAAAGTTTATACAATTTTGATACTTTTACGAGTTTTTACATGTAGCAAACGAGCTCCACAAATTATGACATTTTATGTTAAGCCTCCCGATGCAGTAATAGTTATTATGTAATTTTTTTGGAGAATTTTATGTGGCCCTAATTAGCCATGTTTGTTCGCATTAACTTAACCATGAATTCAACGAATATTTCATATTTTTTTTATAATTTGATTTATTATGAATTTGTATAATTAAGTAATTACAGTACTACAAAAATACATCACAGGATGCGATATGGCTCACTCTTCTGAGCCGCTTCTATCTTCTCCCACGCTTACCTGACCGTACGTGGTCTTGTCTTCCGTCGCGTACGAGCATATCCTACTGAGTACGTTAGTTGTCCGGAGGTTGCGTATCAGATCGAAGGAGGTATGGAGACCGTTCTGTCTGCTCAGTGGGCGTCGGTGGTCTAGTAGGCTGAGGTACAGTACGCTGGGTCCGGTAAGTATCGAAGTCGTTCAGCTGAGACGTGCCGAACTACAAGCCGCATGCAATAATATCATGTATGAAGGACTCTCGAAATCCCCCTTGTGGTGCGAACGAGCTCTCGCCCTGACCGTACGACCTGGTAGCGAAGCCGGAGGAGCTCTGCCCACTAAAGTGTCCAAACCCTGGGTATAAAGTGTCCAAACCCTGGGTATGCTAAGAACGCTGAGCCTTGCCCTGTGTACGCTGCAAACCCTGGCGCCGTGTACTGTTCTCTAGAAGCATCTGCGATACACGATGTACGAAATCTACCGTCTAGCGAGTCCATATGATGTCGCTGTTGTGCAGCGACTCGAACTCGTTGTGCCACAGCAAGTAGCACATCGACGGTTTTCCCTTCGCCCACCGCAGACGGGTAGCAGTCCACTGCATGCCCATAGTAGGCCCGTCTATCAGGTCATCGACGAACTTGCCGAATGGGGGCACTGGCATGACGATCGTCGGACGTCCGACAAGGAGGTTCTCCTAACTCCACAGCTGCAGGAGCACGTAGCAGATGGTTAGATTGGGGGTACCACTAGTGGCGCACTGGCAAGCGCCACATAACCCTCATATGTGACGCACAGAACCACTGATCCCCAGTTGTACCGATACATCTTCCCAAACTCTGCGTCCACCAAAAACTCTACGAGGCCAATGAATTCAGCGTTGCAAATATCGCTGTGTGTGGCTGGAAACATGCTCCAACCAAAGAGCTGAATGAGGAACGCGATGATGTGCGTCCTGACGACCTCCGGTGTTGCAACCTGCGGGCACACACTGAAATTGTTAAGCCACGTGCGGGGGACGCCGCGTGCACTCTCCGGGATAGGTCGGCCGAACTGATCTGCCAGTCTCTCCTTCCAGTCGGCTGGTGCATGGGCTGGAACAAGTGCGTCGCCTACGAGAGGGAGACCCGTCAAGAACGCGACGTCCTTCAGAGTGACCGTCATCTCACTCCACCAAAAGTAGAATGTGTGCGTCTCAGGCCTCCACCTGTCTACCAGTGCCGCGAGCAGGCTGTCATCGATGGTGAACTCAAGACTGGTGTAGACCAGCCTCGCAAAGGGCAACAAGCTCGTGGTCCGCAGAGTTGGGACGTAGCGCTCGTCCAACGCCCACATATCCCTCCCATAGCCTAAAAGGTGAAGGGCTAGCCGCGTCACCTATCATCCATACGTGGCAACTGTATTTTTCATCGTACGAGTGTTCCAGAAGCTCCGGTAGAGCCATACCTACCATTACATACGACAGACGAAATATTAGTGTGAACATTAATGTACAAATAAAAGATCAGGGAAGCAAGGTATATAAATAAAATAACCCAATGTTAAAAGATTACTAGTGGTTAACCTTAAATTCGATCATACTTATACGCTACCCACATCAAAGATTTAAGCATCAATTCAAATCACTAAATTAAAGCATGAATCCTATAATTGAGCATTCTACTAACCTAGTAGCATACGACACCAGCTAGCCTAACACATCATGATATAACAATATACTAACGTCATATGACCAGGCAACCATTGCAATGTAGGAAATTGAGTACTAAGGTAATGGTGACAGTTAATCATGAAACGGTAATGTGCGAAATAGATAGGTTACGGCTGCGAGGTACTTGCATTGAGAATGCTCAACAGGACCACTGCACGAAGGATCCGGAATACGCAACTGCCCGAACGCTCTTTCAACAGCTGTGTGTGAACCTACATGGTAGAATGGAAGTGAATCAAATGAGCGTTATGATAAAATTGTGGAAGAACATGAAGAGATAGTTCGGCCGAAAGGAATCGCGTTCGCTGAGATTTCGTTGTGCGAATCTCTGTTCGGTCGAGCGAACGATGTTCGACCAAACAACAATGTCCCGCTGCGTAAGCTAACAAAACCCCCTGTGCGAAACCTAATTCGGTCATGCCCCCGGCTGACCGAACCGTGTGGCCACAGAGCACTGGCCGCATGCTACCTCCAGCCACCGCCAGCCAACCGTTGTGGCCTAGTCGCTGTTGCCGCTGCCGCTGGCCGCTACCTCCACCCGGCCACACGCCTTTGGCCAGCCACACACCGTCGCCCAACCATGCGCCCCACCTGGCCGCGTGCCTTTGGCCAGTCGCACACCGCCGCCCGGCCGCACGCCACCTCTTCACCACGTCGGCCTGCTCCGTTGTCGCCTAGCCTTACCCGGTCTGCGTCGCCACCTCTCAGCTTGCACGTCGGCCAGCCACGCCGCCTCCAGCCGTGCCGCCTCTGGCCACACCTCCCATGCGCCGCCCCTTGGCCGACTGCGCTACCTCTGGCCTACACGCCGACCAACCGCGCCGCCTCCGCCCAACCGCGCTCAGCCATGCGACCGCCCTTGGCGCCGGCTCCTGCAACACCATCACCGGCCAGCACACCATCGCCCTGCTGCCCGCCTCCAATCAGCCGTGCCTCCAGGCACACCCCTACTGCCGCCTTAGAGAGAGAAGATGGGAGAGAGATATATTGATTGAAGAGAGTAGGAGAGAGAGAAACCTGGAAAAGAATGATGGCGGCGGTATAGGAGGAAGGTTCATCCCTTTTTATTGAGCCCTAAAGCTCAGATTGGGCCCAAGACTGATTAGGATTTTGTCAGGCTTGAAATACCATGCCCCTTCAAATTTCTAGACGCTACATCGCCATAAAACACTACCAAGTCTTGCATGTTCGAGATTACCTAAAGCCACAACAACTCGGTCCGCAGTACGCGTAAAAACAAGTATTGATGATAAATTGCATGCAAGTGATCGATTACCACTAAATTAATTACGACTGTACTAATTACTAAAGTCTTATAAGTAAACTAAGGGCACAAACCAAATACACGATGCTAACTACTACATTTTTGTACGAACAGCCTACCATTTAGCTAATCATATGCTAATCACAGTGCTAAAGCTAAAATCGTATGCAGATGAAAATTACTTTTTTCTTGATGCTCACAAGACGATCTATAACTTTCTTAACTACACAACCTTCGAATTCCAAACCAATATAACACAAACTGGACGGCCTCCCTTCGGTCACTCTCTCGATCTCTTAGACTGTCTCTCACGGGTTCGGACAAATGGATACTGCCTCAGTTGCCTCCCAAGACCATTTTATTGCACACTACATGTATGGGGGGTGTGACAACACATAGGGGGCCAGCCCACGCGCACGTGTGAGACGACGTGTGGCCGAGGGCCGAGCTTCCCACACACCGCCTAAAACGGCAATCATTTCATGTGCCTCGGCCAAAAACACCTATCATTTTATGAGCGTGGTCGTGGAAGCGGGATTCCCGCTTAATGTGGTTGTGGGGGCCTTAATGCGGTGGGGACACGTCGAATCTTTGTGTGTGGGTGGGACCACCCACTTCGTGTGGTCGGGGAGCGCGGATGGTGGAAAATTCCCGCACACGGGCGCCGCGAGAAGTGGCCATGTACTTCCTGCGCCCTGTAAGCATGGAAAACCAATTCCTATGCCCTGGTAGCGCGAAAAGCCACCACCACCCACACTCGGCCATGGTTCCCGCGCTCGCCATGCTCCCGCACCCAGCCGGCCCCATCCACGGAAAAGTAGCCATCCAAGGGTGGGTTGGTCCAAAGAATCGAAGGCTCCACAAAAAATTCTGGAAAAATTATAAAATCAAGTCTACCGTGTGAGAATCATTTAATTTTTTTATAATTTTTAGAGCTCATTTTCTATATTAAAAAATCATATTAATTGTACACTTAAATGATTTTTTGAGTAAAAATTCAGAATGGATAAAATTATAAAAAAATTACAAAATCAAGTACGCTATGTCGGGAGGATTCACAAAAAATTTCTTAAGTTTTTGAGTTCATTTGCTATATCTAAATATTTGTATAAGCAATACACTGAAATAAATTCGCTAATTGGTAATTAACAAACCTTAATTACTTGACTAATTGGCCACCGCATGGTGGCCTTGCAGGAGAGAGAGCGCCACACGGTGGCCAGGCGGTCTTCACGATGCCGCACATCGGCCGTGCGGTTTCCTGACGTGTCGTCTCCATATTGACTCCACACGGTGGTCATGCGGTCGAGGATGCTAATTCTGTTATTTTTGTGTGATGGATGTCATTCTTGCAAAAATGCAACCAAAAAGTACCAATACTGCCAAAAGCTCCATATATGCAAGTGATTCTTTGTATAATCTGTTCATATACAAGTTCAGAACCAAAAAAAAAAGTCATTAAACACAACAAATTAAGCGGTCTTCCATCGAGCGCTTGCATTTTTTATTTCTCGCAAGGAAAGATAGAACGCGCTGTTATCCAGGTATTCAGGTTCTACTGCAGGCAGTTTTTATTCCCGTGTAGACTTCGCACAAGTAGTACTTATCAAGGCTAAAAGAAAAATCCTTGCAAAAGAAAAGAAGTTAAGTTGGTGTAGAATTCCAGATGGCAGTGACGGACCTAGGATCAAATTTTAGAAGAAAAAGGAGCTCAAACATGTCCGTTGTAAGAGCAATCGGCAGAGCAGACGGATCTGCACTTCAGTTTTGCTCTGTCCCAATAGATGAACAGTAGCCTGAAGATTTTTCAGTGGCTCTTAACTGAAGACTACGCAGAGATGGAGTTGTTTTTGCCGTGTGCAAACAGCCACGTGCTTTGTGGTTCCTTCTCCTCTATTTATTCATTAGAAGATTACAATTGATCTGTTGCCAAAAAATACGTTACAGACATGGGAATCAGAGATACTAACAGAACAGGAAACTTCCTAAATCTCTATGGAACTAAATGCAAACTTCAAACTGAAACTAGGAAACTAAATACATCATGATGCGGTGAAATTGTAGAATTCCTGCATCTGACTTGAACTATTTTTAGTTCTATTTCATTTTCTGTCCTCTCCAGATGTATGCCTTGCACTCATATACCATGCCTTTGATGATTCATAAATTGCAGTTGTAGATGTTTTCTAGGCAAAATTACCAAAGTTATAGTATTCACTTGCTGCTTTTTTGTTTAAGATATTTACTTGGTGCTAATACTCTCATATTATCTTGTAGTTTAAGTAATATTTCTGTAACTGATATTTGATGCACTTTAGGCTTCTAGAATTGCTTGTCCATTTCACTTAACATTGTTCATTGATTTGGTACAGGAAGGCTCGAAGCTTATTGGGCAGTGCTTTGGAAACCAAAATCTTATACAGGTTAGTCATAACCTTTTAGACATGGCAGTATCTTAAATTATATTTGCAATTGCCACTTGCGCTTAAAATATTATAGTGCTCATGAAAATGATTGTTGTCAATCTCTTGGAAAAGTGTCCAGCTTTTCTTTACCCTAATCAAGTTAGCAACTAAAACCACGAATCTTTTGAGTCCAATGGACTGTGCGCTCATTCATAACCTGAACTTCAGTTCGGCTAAAGATTACTGGTACCGGTGCTGATAATAGCCCGGTGTACTACTATCAGCCGGCCGGCCGTTCTTCTTCACGCCCAGCATCTAGGCGGCGGCAGCAGGGGTCACATGGCTGGAAAATTGCTTGGATCGTTTTGTTCAATATAGATATTAAAGTCATAAGCCCATAACTATGCCGTGTTCTTTTAGTTGCGGCTAATGGTTTTATTTATATTTTTCGAGACGATGGATGAGCTACGGCTAATGATTTTTTTGATTGTGCTTTTTTAGACGGTAGAGACGTCGACGCGGATGGTGTACATAATTTTAGACTTGAGAAGCCACTTGAAAAAGCCATCCATTCATTTTAGTTTTTAGAGAAACCGAAGCTAAAAGTTATAAAAAAGCAAAAAAGAACAGAACCACAGGCTGTGGACTAGAGCACTATGAGACGATCGAACGGCCAGAAAGAAGAACACGGGGACATGATAGTGCATGAGTTATGTTCCTTCCCTGGCCATGAGAGGCAGAGGGAGGGTACCAAGGGGTGATAAATGTACGTGTCAAACGAACTTTTAGCCGTATTGGCATTTTTTCAGCTCGTTTCTATAAGAATGACAGTCGTCACACAAACATTACAAAAATAGCACCTCCATCACATGACCACCGCTCGGAACTTACCAACGAACGATATGTACTGGTGCCGCACAGCCACCGTGCAACGAAGGCGCTCTCGCATGGCCATCGTGCAGCCCGCCCTCCCCTCCCGCCACGTACCTCCTCTCCCACACGGCAATCGTGCGATGGCCCCGCCAGCATAGAGCTAGGAGTTGGGGCGTTTCGTGCCGTGCCGACTCAGCCCAGTCATCTCACCGTGCCATGTTGGCCCGCCTCGTCTCTGGCCAGGCCTAAGCACGACCTAAAGCCCACCGTGCTGGCATTTGTGTCGTGCCAACCCAATCCTAGCTTGTGGATGTTAATGTGTCTAGTCTTTTAACTAATCTTCCCAACGGCATTACACTATGAGCGGATAGATTGGTTAGTAGGTGTTTAGTTATTTTGACTTTTGAGTAATTGAATGTGATTAGGGCAAATACCAAGTATTGTTAAGATTGATCATGTCCAACTTAACCGGCTCATTGTGGCTTCAGTTTTATATACAGTGCTTACAGTAAAAATATAGACTTAGAATTACAAGGGAAAATAAACTTTTTAAAAGCATACAAATTTGACCGGTTAAACCCATTCAGCATCAGATTCGCTCGAATCATCTCTCTATCCCCCCTTTTTGGACGGTAAATCAGACAATACTTACTACGATGCCATTAATTTTGACTAAGAGTCGAAGCATTATCGATCTTAACTTTGGATAAGGACTTTCGAGAAGCTATGTTTGATTTTCTTACAAATGGTTTTACACTAGTCAAACTAAGGATTAATAGGCGCAATAACTTCGGAACAGTGACTGATGCCTGGAAATGTTGCTTCTAGCTACCCGCTTCCTTACTTCGTTGACAAGAAAGCAATCATGCCTTTCACCTTGAGTGCTTTGTACTTAACCTCTGGTTAGCTTGGTGGTATTGGACTAGGATCATGCGTCGGAATACCATTCTTGATGCTCTGTAGCTCTGTGGCGAATCCATTCACAGCTTGGTAGCATTGGACTAGGATCATGCGTTGGAATATCATCTTGATGCTCTGTAGCTCTGTGGCGAATCCATTCAGTGTTAATCATCTCCTAGCAGCCTCTACTGAATTGACAATTATAGTAATGGAGTTTGACAAGAATTTAAAGGAGGATCACATAAACACTTGGCTTCCTATTTACGCATGTAGAGTTGTCAAAACGGAGGAGGAGGATGTCGCCTACACTAGCATCCGCTTAATTCGCGTGGAGAATAGGCCATGCGGTATTTTTTTTCAGATTCTAGCAGCCTATACTGAATTGACAATGGTAAAAAAAATACAGTACACGCAGAGTATTCATTCCCCTTCACACAGGTCATACCAGAACTGTTCTTCTATCTCCATCCAAAAACCAGACATGTGGTGCTCAACCTCTCCAGAAAAACATATCTGATGAAAAGCTTCCGTCAGCAATTAATCTCTCCAAACCAAAAAAACAAGGGAGTGTCTATTGCAAAGGCGACTGGAATTTTTTTATCTCTCAGTCACTTGAAGTTGCACTCTCAATCAACTAAAATTGCAGTTGATTTTTTAGAGGGGGACTGCAACTTCGGTTGATTGAGAGTACACTCTGAATCACCTGAAGCTGCAGCTGTTTTTTTAGGAGGCTGCAATTTTAGTTGATTGAGAGTGCAACTTCAAGTGACTGAGAGATAAAAAATTCTAATCGCCTTTGTAATAGCAAAACCGAAAAACAAAGTGTGAAAACACCCTGAAAGTTATTTGGTGGCCTGGCCTCTGCTTGCTTTGTTTCCTTCATATCAGCTAATCGGCGTTTATTACCCCTGGAAGAAAGCGGAAGATAGCAGCCTCTTCTCCGTTTTGACATGCCACATCCTGCGCCACGTGGGCGGCTGCGTCATCTCTCGTTAATCCAGGTCGATGGAAACTGCGACGGAGAGTTAATTCAAGTGTTTTTCAGAACAATGAAGTGCTACTGACATGCTGACAAGATAACTATCGAGTTCTTTTCAGAATAGCGTGCTGACATGTTAACTAATTAGAGTGAGAGCAGCCGGTAAAAGATGCTGAAGAGAACAGAATTCAGATTTCAGATAAAGTTGGCAAAACGAAGTCGTTTTAGCAGTGTGTATTCCTTGCCAAGTGTGCTATGTACATTTAATTTACAGGAACAGATGGATGTTGCGAAATACTAGTGGCATCGCACTTGTTTTAGCACATATGATTTGAACCGTTAGTTGCTTGATCTGACATGTTGCATACATCAAACATGCAACATGTCAAATATGATTTTCTTTTGCATATATATCTTCGTAGATTTCAACAGTTACATTGCTCGCGACCTGATGCGCACAACGCATATGAGTTATGACCCTTTCTCGTGCAGTTGTTGTCGCGCTGACCAACTGCAATTTGCAGCTGTTGTTCTAAGACAAATACCACAGCGGCACAGTGTTCCCATTGCACTGCACGGGCCACGACGCGGTCAACCCGAAAGCAGAGCGTTTCTTACGAGAGCCTTTTCTTGCTGTGTGTTATGTTGTCATGGTTACACTTGACTGCAGTTCTGTGCGTGCTAATTCTTGCCCAGCTGCTTGTTCACGTGAGCAGCACTGCAGAATTGTGGTGGTGGGGGGGTACCGAGATTGCAATGTTAGTACTGCCATATATGTTCTCTATTTTTTTTTGACAAGTACTTGTCGGGAAAGGAGGATATCTCACTGGAATTAATTGTGCATGGTTACCAAACTACCAAGGTTAACACCAAGAATGCTGCAAACTGGGTATGTTCATGATAACTTATGCTAATTGCTCTGACTCCTCAAAACCTGTACTAACTAACATGTAGTCTACAGCATGAGAGAGAGTGAGAGGATCTTTCAGGAATACAGTAGATAAGAGAGAGAGAGAGAGAGAGAGAGAGAGAGAGAGAGAGAGAGAGCTATATTGACAAATTACCAGTATATCTGTCCGCGTCAGCATTGACGAGCAGCAACTGGGGAAACGCTGCCGCAGCCGCACCGCACACCGCGCGCAGCACAAAGGTGGCCGCGCGAGCGAGCGAGCGTGTTGGTAAACGTTTGGTAAGAACGCTCTCGTACGTGTCACTAGCATCCCGCTTAATTTCAAGCCCGGCGCCCGGCCGTCTGCTCTACCCCGTCGGCCCATTTCCTATTCCCCCACGCAACTAAAACGTAGCTATATATCCCATCGGTTCACACCACGCATCACGCGCACGACGCGAAGCATAAAAAGGAAACGGGGAGGAATTGGTCTCCCTGCCTGATTGGTTAAATAGACGATCGCCCCCCGGCCACTGGCTAGTTAGATCCGGTTTGTTGCGAGTTAGGTCAACACCTCGCGCGCTGTATGTATGCATGCAAGCGCAAGCGACCAATCAAGCGTGCAACCTCTCGATCCGCCTAGCTAGCTACTCTTACTTCCCAGCGGGCGCGCGCCGCGGTGGTTGCAGGCCGCTTACCGTCCGAACCATCGCCATGCACTAGCGGTCAAGCCAAACGCTGCCCACCTCGTCCGCCACGCTTATATCCCTTGCTTGAGTTCGTCGGTCATTTCACGTGCGTGGTCTCGAGTGCTTATGCGAGGAGCGGCTCGGTAAGGACGATCGATTGTGACCATGTCGGCGGCGCGGGGGCGGTGCTCCGTGGTGGCGGAGCTGGAGGGCGGGCTGCTGCGGGACGCGGGCACGTTCCCGTACTTCATGCTCGTGGCGTTCGAGGCGTCGGGGCTGCCGCGGTTCGCGGCGCTGCTGGCGCTGTGGCCGGCGCTGCGGTCGCTGGAGCTGTTGGGGCGCGGGGACCTGGCGCTGCGCGCGGCGGCGTTCGTCGCCACCGTCGGGGTGCCGCGGGCGGAGGTCGAGGCCGTGGCGCGCGCCGTGCTGCCCAAGTTCATGGCCGACGACGTCGACATGGCCGCGTGGGCGGCGTTCGGGGCCTGCGGCGGGAGGCGCGTCGTGGTGACCCGCATGCCCCGGGTGATGGTCGAACGGTTCGCCAGGGAGCACCTCGGCGCGCACGAGGTGGTCGGCAGCGAGCTCGAGTACAGCCGGCTCAAGCGGTCCACGGGCGTCCTCTGGGGCCGCGGCGAGGAGGCAGTCGCTGACCGCGTGCGCGCTCTGTTCGCCGACGGCGACCGGCCGGACCTCGGGCTGGGCCGGTCAGAGATGGCGCGGTCCTTCTTGCCCTGCTGCAAGGTGCGTTACATAGAGCTAGTATTAGATAGTATATCTCTAGGATAAGATAAGATTACTTAATTCTTATACGTAGTTCTTCGAAATTGCAAATGGAACACTATAATACAGTAGCGGAATTAATCTGCACCACTCATGCATGCATGTATAGTAGAGGTGCTTGCCCATGCGCGGTACTGTTCCTTGGAATATCTCAAATGGAATAAGGACAAAGATGAACCATAGCCACATCTCGTTTATTTTTGCAACATTCATGCGTTGTGAGCCAACAGGCGCAAGAGTCGTAGCGCATTAATTTCCAGATAGTTCTATGTGATGACATCCATGGCATGCAACTTGTAATACAGGGGCAAAAAGTACAAAAATGACACTGAAACTATGCTACTGAAAAATACTGGTTTTTATGGGAAAATGACACCAATTTAGCTGAACGGTTTGGTACGATACTCGTTTGGAATGAAAAAAAAATATATGGAACGACGTGTCGAGTTTTGAGTTGCGTTTAACCTCGCGTGCATTGAGACCTGGTTTTATAGGATTATTTTCGCAGAATTAGACTAATATTAAGCAGTCTGAATACATAAAAAAAGCTTTTGTCTGAACACGTATGTATGTACGTGCATGCAGGAGCAACTCCAGCCGCCGTTCTACGTGGACGACGAGGCGGGGCAACCCAAAGGCCCTCCGTTCCGGCCGGTCATCTTCCACGACGGCCGCCTCGTGTGCCGGCCCACGCCGTTCATGTCCCTCGTCATCCTCCTCTGGCTCCCCCTCGGCGTGCTCGTCGCCTTCGTCCGCATCGCCGTTGGCATCATCGTCCCCATCCACATCGTCCCCCGCATCTCGCCCTACTTCGGCGGCGCCGTCATCACGCACGGCCGCGCCCCTCCCCCCGCCAGCTCCAGCTCCGCGGACGGCTCGCCGTCCGGCGTCCTCTTCGTCTGCACGCACCGGACGCTCATGGACCCGGTAGTCCTCGCGACCGTCCTCGGCCGCCGCGTGGCCGCCGTGACGTACTCCATCTCCCGCCTCTCGGAGATCCTCTCGCCGATCCCGACGGTGCAGCTGACGCGCGACCGGGATGTGGACGCAGCGCGCATGCGCGCGGAGCTGTCGCGGGGCGACGTGGCCGTGTGCCCCGAGGGCACGACGTGCCGGGAGCCCTTCCTGCTCCGGTTCTCCGCGCTGTTCGCCGAGCTCAGCGACCGGATCGTGCCCGTGGCGATGAACTACCGCGTCGGGCTCTTCCACCCGACGACGGCGAGGGGGTGGAAGGCCATGGACCCCATCTTCTTCTTCATGAACCCGAGGCCTGTCTACGAGGTGACGTTCCTGAACCAGCTCCCAGCCGAGGCGACGTGCGCGGCGGGCAAGAGCGCCGTCGACGTCGCCAACTACGTGCAGAGGATACTCGCGGCCACGCTTGGGTTCGAGTGCACCAGTCTCACGCGTAAGGACAAGTACCGCGTGCTAGCCGGCAACGACGGCATCGTCAACGCCAAGCCGACGACGGCGACGGAGCCAGCATGGCAGCGCCGGGCCAAGGAGGTCCTCGGGTTCTTGCTTCACTGATCACTAGATGAAGTGGCACGTAGCTCAAGTATACTTTGCTCACAAAAATGGGTGAGTTATACGTGCATGAATGTATTTACGTACGCCAAGAAATATAAAATTAAGACAGCCAGTACAATTTACTTTACTCCATATACGATATGTATTTTTGAAAGAGACATATATGATATTCCCTTTAACTGCTTTAATTTTTTTAGGCGAATGTTATTGTTGGAATTAACGATCAGAAGTTGACTCCTCTCTAGTCTCTACACTTTCCGATTCCTTTTTTTCCCTCCTTGTACAATGAACTTAGAATTTTAAATTGATCAGTAGTTATTAGTGAGCAAATTCTTGATGGGTCGACGACTGTTTGTTCCTTGCACACAACTGTATTCACTGCTCAGTCGGTTGCTCGGCAGTAGAAATTTCAGGGCATTTCGGTAATTTTACAATTGAAAAAAGGAAAAAAAAGAGAATGTGGGGTCCACCTATCGGTGGGCCGATTGGAAGAGATAAGGGGAGCCGAGCGGCACTTTTCGCCAGATCCGTTTTCCGTGGGAGCAGCGGTGACTTTGACGACGTGCGGTTCTCTCGCTAGATCCGATCTCCCAGGAGAGGTGACGGTGGCAGCTTCGGTAGAAGTGAGGGGTGCTGGCGGCGCTTGCTGCCTGGGAGCCTCAGCTCCGGCCGTTGAACGCCACCGAGCCGATCTCCCCTTCCTTCAGCTCTCAACTATTTAAGGAGGCCACCTCCATCCGTGAGATGAATAGGAGAAACGTGAGCACTATCTATTTCATTCATCCTTCTTCTTCCTAATTTGGCTCTGGTTTTGGTTTTTGGGATCTCCTCTTCGCTAGCAATTGCCGGCCTTGGTGGTAATTTGAGGTCCCTGGTGCTCGGCGAAGAGACACACTGGGCCGGTGCTTCTCTTGTTCTTGTGCGGCGTCTCCTTCACCTCGACTTTGTCGGCTCCGGTGTGTCCTGATCGGCAAAGGGGCATTGTATCTCCGAACGCCTCACCTTCTCACTGTAGCACAGGAGGGTGCTAGGTTTTCTAGGATAGCGCCTTAAGGTGTGCCTTGCTCTGATTTCTTCTCGGTGATTTCGAGTATCACCGGCTTTGAGTTTTCCGACTGCTTACTTTCTTTGCTTGATCTATATCAGATATTTGTGGTTAATCTCTTATTAGAATTTGCAAAAAAGTTTTGAGGGTTAGATTGCTCAATGATGAAATGATATATTGCTGAAATTATACATGAATGTGATGGTAGATTGATCTTGAGCTTACTACTGGCTTGTTGTTACTTGCTCTGATCATTGAAGGATTGCTACATGCTACTTGTTGCTCACTGTGTTACACCTAGTTCTGTGGTCTGTGATTGTTTTGGGTCTCTGTTGCTAAACTGCCGAACTCTGTCTAATCAATAAAATTTATGATAGCTAAATGCTAGATTGATTTGGGGTCTTTCACATTGCTCAACAAGTTATATTCATGATCTGTTAGCCTCTTTTGATAGCAAGATTTAATTTGAGCTCAAGATCTAATATATAACTGTCATATATAATTAAGATTAATATTTGTCATGACGGAGATGCCAAGAGTGAGTCTTGCGCAACTAACCTTCTGAGAGCAATATATGTCACTCAAAATCTTGTTAACATGCTCAATTTGGTCATACATGTTATGTTGATATCAGCGTTCAATTGGAATAATATACATTGTTTACATATAGATATGCTGATTTTAGCCTCTTACATGATATGCATGTTGGGCATATGCTTCTATTTCAATAAGTTAAAAGGTTCATATGTTTGTATGTTGGTTAAGTCATTTATATACTTTTTATATCATGTCTGTATCTTTATTAAATTTGCTGGAATTAAATCTAAATATATATTTATACCGTAATATTTACAATAGCAAATGTATTCTTAATTTACCAAACAGCGGCTGATTTTAGGCAAAATCGGTGTATGTTGCCTTGTGTTTCGAACCTGTTCTTCAACACAAGTCTATGCGCGCGTTGTCTCTCCGACAATTAAGATCTTAGCGCGTTTTGAATAGGTCTACTAGATGCTTGCATTGTGAACTCGGTCTATGCAATTACTCCAATTTTAAAACTCTTTAGAATTTGTAATACTCCTATGGGTATTAATAAATATCATCCGAATATTTTCTTCCTAATTATCATCCAAATTTGTGACCATTAGATTAGAGATCCAATGGTCATGAATTCTCTCTCACCTCCTCAAAAAAAATATTCCCCTCCTTCAAAAAAAAATCTCCCCCCTCTAAAAAAAGAGGCCGTTGGATCTCTAATCCAACGATCTTAGATTTAGATAATTGTTAACAAAAAAAAATATCCAAATAATATCTAAATACACCCTACTCCTATACTGCTACTCCTACTTGTACTGCTCAAGCAGTAACCACAAAGCGCGACGTGACAGCATTAAGGACAGCTAATTTCAGAAGTAATAATGCGCAACTCAAAACGTACGAAATTTAGGTGTCCTATTGGGAAGGCTCGCTCCTCTAGATTTTCGCGTTGCTAACTCTTGCATCGTAAAACCATAAAAGCGACGTGACATGTATAATTTGCAGGAGACATGTAAACTCGAAACCCACGCATCATCGATTGATTTAAAATTTTATAGATTAACTATAAAAGTTAATATTATTAGATTTATTTTAAAAAAACTTCTATAATAGTATAATTCTTAATATGTCTTAATTTAAAGTTATACAAATATAGCAGTCAAAATCGTATCTTACAAATCGTAAAAAAAAGACGAAGGGAGCACTAGCTAGTGAATGAGTGGCCTTGCTGAATACATTTTTTTAGTAAAACGAGAACTCACGCATATCCAACAACCTTTTTTAGAGGGTAGAAAAATTTTTTGGAGGGGGGTGAATTCGTGACTGTTAAATTTCTAATCCAACAGTCACAAATCAACACCATTTAAACATTGCCCCCTCCAAAGGTACGGCACCCGGGATCGATCCTAGACGGGTTGGCAGCACGTCGGCTACCTTTGCCAACCGAGCACGGCTCGGTTCGTGGCCTCGCTGAATACTGCTTTGGTAGTAGATGGTATAGTGCCCATTGGCCTAAGACTGATCAATTAGGCTGTCGGGCCACTAGTACAATCCATGATAAATATGTGCACTTATGAATCACAATCACACGGGCGAAAAATTTTATTGTGTAACAGTTATAGGGATTAGTTTGTGTCATGAGCCAATGGGGGTGATGACACATGGCACGTGAGAACTGTAGAAAATACGGTAGCACAATTTTTTTTGGTAGAGGTTTCGACATGTTTTTCCTTTGCTATAGTGTTCCATAGTGTTTGCTATGTTGTTCTACAGTATTTGATATAGTACTCATATGCCACATGTTAGCGCTCTATTGGCTCGTGATACAAACCAATCCCTATAACTATTACGCAATAAAATTTCTTTGCACCGGCACACCTGCGTAATGCAAGTATGCAACCGTTTACGTGCCGATGCCTCAGCAGTTGTTGCCCGCTGGAAGCCTCGAAGGCGCTCGACGACGCCGGCAGGGGAAGGAAGGAGGAAAGCCAGGCAAGCCAGCAGCACGGCACACGGCCGTGCGACGCCCGGGGCCGCGGCGTGTGCCAGCGAAACGTATGTGCGCCGGCTCGGGATACCAACCGCGCCGTCGAAGCGCGCGGCGCTGCGGGCTGCCTGCCCTGTGCCTGGGCTTGCGCCGTAGCACTTCCGGAGCCGCGACCGCGCCTGCACGCCGTGTCACGTTGCCCTTTCTGGAGCCGCGACCGCGCCGACGGCATTGCGTTTCTGGAGGGACGGGCCATGGGAAGATGGGATGAGTGGCCGGTGCCCGATGGCCACTTCGGCCCCGACCGGGCTGCGTCTAGCGAGTGTCCGCTTACGCTGTAAACGCGCGTGAGGATTGGTTACTAGGACATGAGGCAAACTCCTGTGAAGGGGCAAAAATGGGCAGAGAAACGCAATTTTTTTTTTTTTGCCAAGAATGGGATTCGAAGTTCGAACCCATGCACTTTCGTATCAGTACCTGACGGCTGAAACTGCCGCCTTAGACAAACTAGGTCATCCTAGCGGCATCTATATTAGTTTTTATTGATGATTTTTTGTTGTTGTTGTTGTGATTTATATCTATTGACTAAAAATAAATAGTAATATTTGAAAGAAATAGCTTTTAGAAGAAAAAGATGAGCGGTAAAAAAAGAGAGGTATGTACGCGTGACGGTAGTGAGAAGAGTGGGGCGTGTAATGTACCTGTGGTCCCTACCTTATCTTCGGAGCGAGATGATAGCGAGAGGAGTGGAGATGCCATTTCTAGAAGTCGAGTGTTCATATTAGCTTTTGATTTTTCTAAACCGAAGTCATAAACAGATGTTATTACCAACATGGTCTTAACTTGTTGGGCTGCTCAAATAAACATGCTATATATTAGATATTTTCAGTCATACATGTGCATATACGATCCTGTATGCCTACCGGATCATTATTAAGGATAATAATGAAACAAGATGTGTAAGTAAATCCTACCGTGTATAAGACGAGAGCAAATGTTTTTGCACTTTTTTGCTGAGCCTGTGTGGCCTCTCCACGATCTACAAAGTGCAAAGCTAAAAAAGGAAAGACGATTCCTGACCAAGTTCTACTACAACTAGGAAGGGTATGCACAAAAGCAGACACAGCAACTCTGCGGCGAGCCATGTCGTTGCTCGCGTCAGAGGTCACAGTCTGCGTGTATGGATGCCATGTCTTGACGTCACTGCTTCGCTATCTTCACTTCCTCGCGGATCGTTGTATTCCTGGCAACCAAGCCTTGTTTGACTTTGTTTTTCTCTGAAGAAAAAAGCAAAAGACAGAAGCAGCTAGCTGCTAGCAGTCCTTTCTTGGGAAACAAGATCGATCTTTTGGAGAGTCACGAGTAGCGGACAGTGTGATTAATTTAACATCTTTTCAGACGCTGTCCTTTATCTCCTCATGTGATGGACTTCTTTCTTTTCCAGGTGTAATGGCCTAATGCTACCGTTTTTCAGAAACGGCAATTGGACCCTGAGCTGACAGCCTGACACGCTTTAGCTTGCATCGCGTCTCTCGGAACACACACGCATGTTTTTAAGACAAAAGTCGACGGTTTTTGGTTTTTGCTATAGTATCTAACTTTTAAACAGAGTATTTTTGCAAGATGGAGTCTATAAGTTAAACGATCTATACGTTAAAAGTCTAACATCTGTATCAACCAAAATCGTAAGTGAGTATCTGTCTCTCCGTAATCTGTACCATAAACAACTAAAATTCAAAAACTTCAATCAAAAATCATAAACCGCAACCGAAAAGACAGGCCCGTAACCATGAGGCATCAGCTGATTGTTTCTCTACTTCTCACTCGGCTCCCTTTTTTTCATGGTAAACAGGAACAGTCAAAGCAAACCATATCACGGTAACATCTGATCACCCAGTCACAGTAATTATCCAGAGATCTGTGACGGCGGCTCATGCTAAACTCGATCCAAAGTTCCAAACCAACACAACGGCTTCCCGAAAAAAAAAACTCTCAATCCCATGGGCGCCGTGCACCCCGAGACCGCGGTCGCATCTCGTTAAAAAAGCCTTCCACCCCTCGCCGCCGCGGCGATTCCTCCGCCTCCGCCTCCGCCTCCACCTCCTCCGGAACGGTCGCGCACGCGACGAGGGAAAGGGAAAGGGGGGAAAAAAAATCTCGAGACGCATCTGGACCCGTCGCGAGCGGCGCCCGGTCCCGACGGCCCACTGCATCCCCCCTCCCATGCGCCCGGCGCTGCCGCCATGAGCCTCGCCTCCCTCGCCCGAGCCCTCGGCCGGTCCGCGCGCTCCTCCCGCGCGCACCAGGTAAGTCTTCTCTTCCCGAACCCGCCGTGTCTGGGTGGGTGGGGCAAGGCAAAGGTCTGACTTTTTCGCTGTTTTTAGGGTTTCTCTCTCGGGGGGCTCGGCGGGATCCGGTCGCTGCCCCCGCCGGTCCACGGCCTTGAGGGCGGCGGGATGGGGTTCGTCCGCGGGTACCTGACGGCGGCGCGGGGGGGCCCCGCCGCGGGGAAGGCTGCGGACTGGAGGTTCCTCCTTGCGAGCCCGCAGTTCCGGCGTCTCTTCTCCGGCGGGTCCAAGAAGAGTAAGTCTGGTGCGCATTTGTTGCTCGGTTCGGGTGGCTCCTGGCACTAAAAGGTTTGTCCCTCTTTTTTCTTTTTTTTTTCTTGTTTTAGATTACGAGAATTACTACCCCAAGGGGAAGAAGGATGCGCCGAAAGGGGATGGGAGTAAAAAATCAAACTCAAAGCGTAAGTTACCATCTTGCTGCTGTGCATCAATTGTTTTTGTAGAGGATGGTCATTACTGATTATATTGTGAATTAGTAGGAATGATAATATTTGATACACTAGTACCAAATGGGCTTAGTGAACGTGTTTGACCAACAAGATGAACAACTAGATATGTGATTTCCTTGCTCTGCAAGTGCTTTGTTAATTGATATAACAATGGAATAATAGCTTGTACATTGGAACTGGATAATGGATTATGGACTTCACTATGTTAAGAGTTAGTGTTGTGACTTGACAGTGCGGACTACTTCATGTGTAATGAAATTGCAACTTTGCAATATGCAGACGATTCCAATACAGACGATCAATGGAATTTCCAGGAGAATGCTGCAAAGCAACTGCAGAATTTCCTCGGTCCCCTATTGTTTGTTGGCCTGATGCTCTTATCCTTACCTTCTAGTGCATCAGATCAGAAGGAGGTAATTTTCACTCCCTCCTGGCAGATTGACCATTAATGGGAGTGGTTTTAATTGTTCACTATGTTTACTCTGGTGCAGAGAACTATGCAAGTTGTGATTCTTACTATTTTTTGTTGCTCTTTAATATACACACAATGGTAAACTATATTTGTTTGGTCTGTTCAACACCTGAATCATTGGTCTGCCCTGAAAGTCTCAGACAAAGTGGAGGAAAAAACTGTATCGCCATCATAAGGACTATACAAGATGTACAGTACTTACCCTATCACCTCCAATCAAATTCTTAAGATAAGTTGGGTAGCATTCGATAATCGATACAAGCAGTGCCAGGCAGTATGACCATACTTCTCTCGCCATGAGGTCTTGCCATGAGCTTGGCAAATGGTAGAGAAAATCCCTTCACTTTCTGCTTAGATGATTTAACCTTACGCCTACACCAGACTGCAGATAGCAGATCGTGATCAATATGCAATGCTTAAGTCTATAAATGAGTGAAAAAAGGATCCCCTTGAGATGATATGCTATTGCAGAATAGCCATTGTGTGATTTATTGGCCCAATGAGAAGTTATATCACTGATTAATTTGTGCTGGCATATTTACTTAATATCCGGTGTGGAGAATTGTTACCATGTGTGTTGTAGTTTTCTATTGGTGCCTTTTAATGTGAATGCAATCTTGGGAATTACTTAGTTTTCGTGTAATTGATTAATTTGACATCATTTTCTGGTTTGCATATCTGTTCCCTTTAAATGCGTGGAGGGTGCATATTCTTTAGTTTAATGGTTTATTAAAAGAGCTTGAGCTTCTAACTTCTGCAGATCAGCTTCCAAGAATTCAAGAACAAGTTACTAGAACCTGGATTAGTTGACCGCGTTGTTGTTTCAAATAAATCAGTGGCAAAGGTATATGTTAGGAGTTCACCACAGCTGAACAGCCAAAGCCAAAATAGTGATGCCAATATTACCACCAGTGATGTTGCAGGCAAGCATGCTCCCAGCAGATACAAGTATTACTTCAATATTGGGAGTGTTGATTCCTTTGAAGAAAAGTTAGAGGAAGCCCAGGAAGCTTTGGGTGTTGATCCACATGATTATGTTCCAGTAACTTATGTTGCTGAAGTAAATTGGTTCCAAGAAGTGATGAGATTTGCCCCAACAGCCTTCCTTGTTGGACTAATATATTTAATGGGGAAAAGGATGCAGAGTGGATTTAATATTGGAGGTGGTCCTGGGAAGGGCAGCCGTGGTATCTTTAACATTGGAAAACCACAGGTCACAAAGATGGACAAAAATTCCAAAAATAAGGTTAGTTCCATCTTTTCTTGTGTCACTCTCTTTATACCATTCCTTTTGGACTTGGTACTACTTCAACGGTGGAAAATAAAATATTTACATCCACTGGAAAGTAATTCTCAAGCTCTAATAGTTCCAATTGTTTAAGCCAGTTTGGAACGTGGGAATTTCCCCATTTTCATGTGGGAATTAAATTGTTTCCTGTGAAATTCCTGCATTCCAAACAGGTCCTTATTTATAGTTCTGTTTGCATTAAGGTAAAGCAGAAGCTGTGTAAAGTTGTTGCTTGTATCTTTCTAACGACACCTGCTTTTCTGTTGATGCAGGTGTTTTTCAAGGATGTAGCTGGTTGTGATGAAGCTAAACAAGAAATAATGGAGTTTGTTCATTTCCTTAAAAATCCCAAGAAGTATGAAGAGTTGGGAGCTAAGATACCCAAAGGTGCTCTGCTTGTAGGTCCTCCTGGAACAGGAAAGACTCTGCTTGCTAAAGCTACTGCAGGAGAGTCTGGTGTTCCTTCTTGTCCATTTCTGGCTCAGATTTCATGGAAATGTTTGTTGGTGTTGGACCATCCAGGGTACGGAACTTATTCCAAGAAGCTCGGCAGTGTGCACCCAGTATTATATTTATTGATGAGATAGATGCAATTGGTCGCGCGAGAGGCCGTGGAGGTTTTTCTGGTGGAAATGATGAACGTGAAAGTACTTTGAACCAGTTGCTTGTAGAGATGGATGGATTTGGTACAACTTCTGGTGTTGTTGTTCTTGCTGGTACAAATAGACCTGACATCCTGGATAAGGCGTTGCTAAGGCCTGGAAGATTTGATCGCCAGATAACGATTGACAAGCCAGATATAAAGGGTCGTGATCAGATATTCCGTATATATCTTAAAAAGCTTAAACTAGACAATGAACCATCATTTTATTCACAAAGGCTAGCTGCTTTGACACCTGGGTTTGCTGGAGCTGACATTGCCAATGTTTGTAATGAAGCTGCTTTGATTGCTGCAAGAAACGAGAAAACTCAGATTACAATGCAGCATTTTGAGTCTGCGATTGATAGGATTATTGGTGGTTTGGAGAAGAAAAATAAGGTAATGTGACCATGTGCCAATTTGTTAATAATCTACTCATGCAAGCTGATACATGCAACCTACTAAAGCTGATGTTATCTGATTTACGCACTACTCAGGCAGTGTGTATAATGCTTTCATGTGAGCAAACATAATGCTTCCTTTTTATAGGCAGTGCGTATAATGCTTTCATGTGAGCAAACATAACGCTTCCTTTTTACAGGGCTTTTAAGCTTTATCTCGTAATAGTTACATATCAAATCTCTAATTCCAGTAATACACCTTGGATTGCAATTAACTAACTTGGGAGTCATCTTTTATATGTTGTAATTTATTTGTACATGTATTAGTTATATGTTTCCTCATTTATTGATTCTGTCCTCTGGGCATGTCAATCCACTTCAGGTCATTAGCAAACTGGAGCGCCGCACTGTTGCTTACCATGAATCTGGTCATGCTGTTGCTGGATGGTTTTTAGAGCATGCAGAGCCTCTTCTGAAAGTTACAATTGTTCCCCGTGGAACAGCTGCTTTAGGCTTTGCACAGTATGTCCCAAATGAAAATCTTTTGATGACAAAGGAGCAGCTTTTTGATATGACATGCATGACATTAGGTGGCCGAGCTGCAGAGGAGGTACGCAAGTTTTTTTTTTTAACGTCTTCTTTTGGATGAAGTTTTATGCTAAATATCTACAATTTGTGGCCATCTCCAAATTTGTACTATCGATGTCATGGGCGTAGGCCTTGGGCCCAACCGGTTTATTATTAGGAAGTTAGAGATTAGTTTCTATCTATTAGAGATATGATTAGAGATATGATATTAGTTTCTATTTAGTAGAGATATGATTGAGATTAGATTATATCTGTTAGGGGGAGTCCATCTATATAAGAAGGCTGCTGCATGCTGTTGGAACCAAGCAAATAAATAACACAGTCATTCTCATCTATAGTCTCCTCTGCGCCGACGCCGCCTGGCCATCCTCTCGGTGGTGTTTACCGCTTATGAACTAAGGTTCATAACAACTTGATATCAGAGCAGTCGATCCATTCCCACGACTTCTGCTATCATGGTTCTTGTTGTCTAGTCGTTGGCCACGATAAAGGCTAACGTCATCAAGATGGCAAACATCGACAAGAAATGGCGGACATCTTCCTCAACATATATACTCTCTTGGAGAAGATCGTGAATCAGTAGAAGGCACAACAAGAGGCGGCAACAGCGCTGTTTCCAGTAGCTGCCACGGAGATAAAGAGCCAGGTGTATCGTCATCCACTGCCAGATCCCAACGACCGTGCTGTCGACGAGCTCCACGCGCACCGCTGCCATTCTCGCTGTGTCTTCTCCCTCTACCCCGACGTCGTACCAACACGCGGGACAGCAGCAGTCATCGCAAAAGACAAGTTGGCGCTGTCGCCTGCAGCGGCAACGGCCTACCTCCACATGTGCTGTGCCGTGACAAGGAACGCTTCCATCTACTACGGCTCCCTCTTCCTGCGCACGTTTCTTCCACGGCAGTATCTTCAAGGTCTCCCATGCCACGGCCACCGGTGTGTTTGCCCAGCTTCGAGGCTTTCGTCGCGAGGTCCGCCACCAGTTGCTACTCCTGTGCGCGCTTGACATCGACAGCGGCGAGCGCTTCGCCAAGCACCTCGTCACCTTCGCCTGCATCGAGGGCATCTCCATCTCGGGCTCCGGTCTTCTCTACGACCTCCTCCGAAGGAAGCTCGACAAGTCCCGCGTCCACGAGATCGTCACCGATGGTGTTGACATCGAGATGCTGGATGGTCTTTGGCCGCTGTCATGGGCGTGGGCCCTAGGCCCAACCGGTTTATTATTAGGAAGTTAGAGATTAGTTTTTATCTATTAGAGATATGATTATAGATATGATATTAGTTTCTATTTATTAGAAATATGATGAGATTAGATTCTATCTATGAGGGGACCCCATCTATATAAGGGGACTGTCACATACTATTGGAGGAGCAAAGAAATAACAAAGTCATTCTCATCTATAGTCTCCTCTCCCTCTACACCGACACCGCCCAACCATCTTCTCGGTGGTGTTTACCCCCTATGAACTAAGGTTTATAACAACTTGGGTCATCCTCTCGGTGGTGTTTACCCCTATGAACTAAGGGTGTAATATCATGGGCGTAGACCTAGGCCCAGCTGGTTTATTATTAGGAAGTAGCGAGTTAGAGATTAGATTCCTTTTGTTCGAGATATGGTATTAGTTTCTATATTTGTTAGAGATATGATTGAGATTATATTCTATCTATTAAGGGGAGTCCATTTATATAAGGGGGCTGCCGAATGCCATTGTAACCAAGCAAAGAAATAACAAACTCATTCCCATCTATAGTCTCCTCTCCCTCTGCGTCGACGCCGCTCGGCCATCCTCTCGGTGGTGTTTACCACCTATGAACTAAGGTTCATGACAATCGAATAATTAAAGTTAATGTGGGGTTTGACTAGAATGAATACAGTGTCATTTGAATGCTGCATTCGAGAACAGTAATTATGGTTTGCTAGGTTAATTTTTCACTGCTTTAATTATGATGGATTGGTGGATATGAACAATGTTATCACAAATTGGTGGCAAACTCTGGTTGACTTGGTAAATACCTCACTGTATAATCTCTTGGTTTGCATTTGAATGCAACCAAAATGAATCCAGAAAGGCAAATTGATGTTTGTGTGTATTCATTTTATAGCTAATATCATCATGACTTCCTTGACAGTTTTTTTTCCCATCATCCGGTCATATTATATTTGACAATCCTTTAACTTGGACGGGCACCATTCCAATTTATACAGATTGGTTGGCGCAGAGAACCAATGCCCATGCCCAGAGAACAGTAACTACAGATTGGTATACAGATACCAATGCCCATGCTTCTTCTAAATTTGGATGTCAACCTAAAGTTTTTTCACAATATTACCAGTGAAAGTAACTACAGATTGGTATACAGATACCAATGCCCATGCTTCTTCTAAATTTGGATGTCAACCTAAAGTTTTTTCACAATATTACCAGTGAAAGTAACTACAGATTGGTATACAGATACCAATGCCCATGCTTCTTCAATTTGGATGTCAACCTAAAGTTTTTTCACAATATTACCAGTGAAAGTATCTTTATAGGCAGACTAACAGAAATGCCATATCTGTGCTTTGTTTCAGGTTTTGATAGGAAAAATTTCTACTGGTGCTCAGAATGACCTGGAGAAAGTTACCAAAATGACCTATGCGCAAGTTGCTGTATATGGTTTCAGTGAAAAGGTTGGGCTTCTATCCTTCCCTCAGAGGGACGATGGCTTTGAAATGACCAAACCGTACAGCAACCAGACAGCATCCATCATCGACGATGAGGTGAGGGACTGGGTTGGCAAGGCCTACAAAAAAACAGTTGAACTGATAAAGGAGCACAAGGAACAAGTAGCCCAAATCGCGGAATTGCTGCTTGAGAAGGAAGTCCTCCACCAGGACGATCTGTTTAGGGTATTAGGAGAACGTCCGTTCAAGGCATTGGAGCCAACAAACTACGACCTCTTCAAGCAGGGGTTCCAGGATGAAGAGAACAAGAGCCAAGAGCCCGCGAAGAATTCTGAAGTGCCTGATGATGATGGATCACCCTCACTGGGCGAGGTTTTGCCCACGTAATTCTGCGCAAATTTACAGCTGTACGTTGCTCGTTCATTCGATAGATTATTGTTTGTTGTTGCAGCATAAGAAACTGTATAAATTAACGGCCTCGTCTAATCGCGCCGGTGTTGGAATGCAGTTGGCTTTCCACGGTGTGTTACCCTGTTGATCAATACAGTGAGCTAGTCGAGGTTCATGCTTTGAGCTTGTCGTCGCATCACAAAACGTTTTGTCGTTTCATTGTTGAATCTTGTATTCCAATGTTTTAAGATTTCGTCCGCTGACGAGACGGCGCAAGAAAGCTCGTCCAGTCTGACGTGCTACCTTGAGTCAAACGAGTTGGATGAGTTCACTCTAGAAGGTTTGCTATCTTTAGCCGGTAGGAAAATCACGTCCTTTATCTTGACTGATGTTTTGGGGAGCTAGCCATGAACTGCTTGACAGTACTCAACCAATAGATTTCAGTAATACAAACTATATATGTGGAAATCAATGGAAATCGATAGCCTTCAGATCAGGGAACCTATGTATAGTATGCGTTGTTCGCCATAGGGTTCTAATCAACCACCAGACTTGCATGTTTTTTAGAAGAAAGAAATTTTCTCGTATTTGTGTGTTGGTACCAAACAAGAAATAGACGAAAGGAGACACAAAAAAGAGAGGCTATATACGAATGCAACGAGTAATGAGTAATACCATCTGACTGAAATGTTAGGTGCATCTGCTCTACATCCATGCACATATATACACGCTTCAGAAGGAAATGTAAGAGAAAGCAAAGCAAGCAGCTCAGCTAAGCGACCGAGTTGGTTCAGGCGTCCTTCTCTGCATTCGGAGGAGGCTTGGAAGGGGAAAAGACGACCAAACTTCACAGGGGACGAGCACCTGCTAACCATAACGCATACGAATCGTCCCATGCTTTAATTATACCAATGCAGAATGTTTTCTGCCCAGTGCAAGGCTGTTCAGGATCTATAACAGATCACCTTCCTCCAGGTCATGTCCCCATCTCGCAGGTCTTCTGATTTGCTTGTGCAGTCCCTTGGCATGTAAGAATGAGGTCAGGAAGCCTGATCTAGCTGAAGAAAAGCTGTGACCTGACTTGGAGTGGATGCACACTGCCCACGCGGTCACTTGTCTGACCTTTTTCCCCCTCAAAGCGAGAATTCAACCACTGTTGATTTAACACATTTCTGTTGGTTAGGTACGAGAAAAAGATTCGGAAAAACCTCTCTGTCGATTGGTCAATAAACCACTGTTTTTTTAAGAAGTCAATTAAGCAGTGCTACTGTTTATTAAACACATATTTTATTTAATTTTCTCAGTTTTTAGTATGCAGTAAGTACTCATCTTAATCACGGACACCCAAAGTTCCAAACTGAATCGCTCTTCTGTCGATCAGAAATTGAGAAAGATGATTGATTTTATATATACCTCTCTTACTTATTTTGCGTTTAGCTATAACATGATTGCAGCAAGGAAACTATTGTGCGTGATAGTTAAGGCACGAAAGAATCTTAAACTAGAGGTCAGTATAAACAGCAGGCGCCCGGCGGGTTGACTTTAGCCACACTCCAAAGCTACAGAGTGTGCATGCATGGGCCAGCATCTCGGCCGGTGCAGCAGCAGCAGCGAGCCGCGACGTTGAGGCGACCCTCGTGTTCATCAACCGAACACCAAACGAAAGTTACTAAACGATACGAGGCCAATTAGCTTATGCCCCACTCAGCCAATGCATGCAAGCTAATTACCTAGCTTCTCGACCGATCGATCTCCAGTATATATAGACACCTCGAGTGCTTCCCTAGCATCACAAGCAGAGCTAGCTTCGTTTAGCAAACGAGAGTTCAAGAAGAGGACAACAATGGCTGTCCCGTCGTCTCTTCTCCCTTGCTCTCTCCTCGTCGCAACACTGATGCTGTGCACACTACTGGCAGCCGAAGCCGTCACGAGGCAGTACGAGTTCGATGTAAGTATCGTGATCATGTTCATATCGATCGATGTAAGTATCACTAAGGTTAGTACGACGATGTAATGGCAGGTGCAAATGACGAGCGTGACGCGGGTGTGCAGCACCAAGAGCATCGTGACGGTGAACGGGCAGTACCCGGGGCCGACGGTGTTCGCGAGGGAGGGCGACCACGTCGAGGTCACGGTGGTCAACCACTCCCCGTACAACGTGAGCATCCACTGGTACGTGTCGCGCGCCTCGCTGACCACCACAAGATGTCGCTTTCTCTTCACGCGAAAATTAAACCTCACGAGCGGACGCGCCGGCGCCCCGTGCGCGCGTGCAGGCACGGCGTGCGGCAGCTGCTGAGCGGGTGGGCGGACGGGCCGGCGTACATCACGCAGTGCCCGATCCGGCCGGGGCAGAGCTACGTCTACCGGTTCCAGATCATCGGGCAGCGCGGCACGCTGTGGTGGCACGCGCACATCTCCTGGATCCGCGCCACCGTGCACGGCCCGCTCGTCATCCTCCCGCCGGTCGGCGTGCCGTACCCGTTCCCCGCCCCCTACGAGGAGGTGCCCGTCATCTTCGCCGAGTGGTGGAAGAACGACACGGAGGCGGTCATCAGCCAGGCGCTCCAGACCGGCGGGGGGCCGAACATCTCCGACGCCTACACCATTAACAGCCTCCCTGGGCCTCTCTACAACTGCTCGGCTCAAGGTTTGTTAGAACTGGCAGTGCTGCTAGAGCATTTTAATTGTACGTGCCTGACTCCATGTCACTGGTGCGTGTAGACACGTTTAAGTTGAAGGTGAAGCCCGGCAAGACGTACATGCTCCGGCTCATCAACGCTGCACTCAACGACGAGCTCTTCTTCTCCATCGCCAACCACACGCTCACCGTCGTCGACGTCGACGCACTCTACGTCAAGCCCTTCACGGTCGACACCATCCTCATTGCTCCGGGGCAGACCAGCAATGTGCTCCTCACCGCCAAGCCTAGGTACCCAGGCGCGAGCTACTACATGCTGGCGCGGCCGTACACCACGACGCAGGGCACCTTCGACAACACCACCGTCGCCGGCGTGCTCGAGTACGAGGACCCCTGCCCCACCGGCGCCTCCTCCTCTTCTGGCAAGAACCTCCCCATCTACACGCCGACCCTGCCGCAGATCAACGACACGAACGCAGTGTCCAACTTCACCGCGAAGCTCCGCAGCCTCGCGAGCGCCGAATACCCGGCCGCCGTACCGCAGGAGGTGGACCGGCGCTTCTTATTCACTGTCGGCCTCGGCACGCACCCGTGCGCCGTCAACGGGACGTGCCAGGGCCCGAACGGGTCCCGGTTCGCGGCGTCCATCAACAACGTCTCCTTCGTGCTCCCCACGACGGCGCTTCTGCAGTCGCACTTCACCGGCAAGTCCAAGGGAGTGTACGCCTCCAACTTCCCGTACTTCCCATTGGAGCCGTTCAACTACACCGGCACGCCACCCAACAACACGAACGTCATGAACGGGACCAAGGTGCTGGTGCTGCCGTACGGCACCACCGTGGAGCTGGTGATGCAGGACACGAGCATCCTTGGCGCCGAGAGCCACCCGCTGCACCTGCACGGCTTCAACTTCTACGTCGTCGGACAAGGCTTCGGGAACTTCAACCCGATGAGCGACCCAGCCTCCTTCAATCTCTTCGACCCCGTCGAGCGCAACACCGTTGGCGTGCCTGCCGGTGGCTGGGCCGCCATCCGCTTCCGCGCCGACAACCCAGGTTTGTATTTCTCTCCTTCCCCCGCAAATCCATCCATGCATGCATCATGCATGGCGCATTGCACTCACTAATTAATCTCCTTCTACGCCGTTGATGCGCAGGCGTATGGTTCATGCATTGCCACTTGGAGGTGCACATGAGCTGGGGCCTGAAAATGGCGTGGCTGGTGCTGGATGGCAGCCGTCCTGACCAGAAGCTGCCGCCTCCGCCGTTGGATCTCCCGAAATGCTAGACATAAGACTCAAGACCAGTGGCCAAGATTGATTGCTTGCTTGCTTCGCTTCACATTGTTACCCATCGATCAGATCTTTTGCTGCTTCGTTTGCTCGGCCGGTTCGCCGTCAGTGTACGTCGTGATTACTTGCTAGTGATGTGCTTTTTTGATTAATTGATTTCTCAGGCGATTGACCGTGTTTGTCAGCTAGCTTACTGGTTGTGTTTGTATGGAGTTCTTTAATTGATTGTGAGGAATTTTCTTTGGCAAGGCTCGACTCTTAGGACTGCTTGTAACTCGATCAAAGCTTGCCTGCTTCTGTATCTTGTATGTATCGCAATGTATGCTCTCGCTTGTTGCGGTAATAAAGTGTAGTGTGATTGGTTTCTATCTACAAAATGTTGTCTGGATCAATTTTTCTTTACACATTTAGTGAGTGTTTGCATGTGAAGCATTTATGAATTATGATATAAACATGGCTTCTCAGCTTTTTGTGCTTAATATGTAATGTACATTCTATTAATTAGTATTTAAGTCAAACAATTACAATCAAATGAGAGCAACAAAGGCAAAGAAAAATTGTTCCAATCTCATTGTGTCATCTAATAAAGATCCGCTTTAAAATAAATTTTGTTCTTTTTTCCCTTCAGAAAAGCCTATCAACTCAAAATACTTAACATTATGCACCTAATACCTATGTACTTGTTACCCGTTGTTTTGAACATTGACATAATATCCAAAGCAATCATTTTACCATTACCTTTTATAATTACTCCCTCTAGTCACAAAAGTGTGACATATTGACTTTTCAAAGTCAACAAGATGCTATTTGACCACTAAATTATCTTATGTACATTTAAAAATATTGTAAAAGTATGACATTATGAAACTATGTTTTATGACAACTTCACTCGTATCATTCTCATATAATCAAAACATATATTTTAAAAAAATATCTTTGGTCAAAATCTATAGAGTTTGACTGAATGCATTATATGATATCACTCTTTTGTGACAGGAGGGAGTATATGTTAGAAAATTTTATTAAAATTATAATGACATGGAAGCACTTTTGCTGACAAATCTACTAGTATAATTTTCATGTAACAAATATAAATAATTTTTATATATTTTTCGGTTAAAGTTTTGAAGTGTTGACTCCACGTATTCTAAAACAATAATTAAAATGAGACATTTAATTTGCATATATACATGCATGGGATATAGCACGCGTTTTTGCATTATATTCACACGTAATCAACATATTTTGCCTCTACCAACGTCTTTGTTTAATTCACGAGTAGTTTGCATCTTTCCTTACTAATCAAGCTAAGATGGGTTCGCCTGTAAAATGGACTTTAATTTGTACCCTACTTTGTGACCTTTATCCTCGATGGAACATCTCAATTTTTGCATGCATGGGACTGCATAAATCTTGGTAAAACTCGTAGTATTAATACTGTGTAATTAAGTTTGTTGCCACCGTCAGTTTGGTTGGGTGATGAGAAAAATCGATGACACAATTTGATGTTGACAATATATTTGTTCAAATATATATAGAGCCACCAACCCCTACAGCCAGTACCTGTATTTTAATTAAAAACTGTTCTATCCGTCAGACAAAACGATATTACTACTTGGCAAAATCAACGCTGGGCTTGATCGGTTCGAGCATCTTTGTCGTCGTTGAATCATGCTTGGGAGGAGGAAAAGGGTGACCACGACGACCTAGCCACACAGGCAACAAACTACTACAGCTAGTGGCTATCTAGCGCAACCCTTTTTACTTACTCCCATGCATCCATGAGAAGCTAGCCAATGAATGCATGCGTTGCATATTGCATGTACAGTGGAACGCAAGCAATTTCGACATAACAAAAGACCGGCTTTAATTATGTGGTTGACATGGACACTTCACTATCTATAAAAGCATCCGGAGTGTATGAAAATAGGAGGTCATACTAGTCGACCTTATACATTCCAAGATTGACCTTAAGCAGGTCATAAGCAAAAAAGGCTTGAGACTGGTTCTCAAGCTAAAAACCTGGCCATAAACATTAAAATACAATTTTATTTTAATTCTGTTGCTCTCTCTCCCCCACCAGCTAACTACCAACTACCACATTCAACAGCAACAACAGCACCACATTCAAAATACAATTTTTTTACTGCCGAGTGGGATCCTTATTACAGCCGAACAGTGGCCTTAAACATAACGAGTCGGCATTAACAATTAGGTGAGATCCATCTTAAGACCTATTACGATATATATACTCCTGATGTCCTAAGAGCATGTACAATGCAAGATACTTATATATGAATGCTTAAAGAGAGAATATAACCACATCATCAAGCATCTATGCAAAAGTTATTTCCTCCAATGCAAACATCTCTTCCATGAGTGCTTAGATGCTATATTATCTATTAATAGATATTGTTATACATATAAGCACCTACTAAGCACCGATGCTTATTTAAGCATCGATGCTTCCAAATAAGCACCTTATCTATCCTATGTGGCAAAAAAATCAGTTTTTTATTGATAAGCATCTCTTTAAAAGTTGTACATGCTCTAAGTGAATATATGGCCTTTTCGTTCCCTTAAATTACGCTTGCTGTCCAAGGATGGTTGGAGCAAATTAACTGACGGCTACGGCGACCCTTGCAAACCGTCGATTAATTGGAACTTTTTGATCGATGCATGCGTGAACTGATGGACCAATTTTGCGGCGTCCCAGAGATGTGATAGGTCGGTGTTTTTTTCGGCAGCTGAATGCTAGCTACAGTGATACTGATACACACCGGCTTGCAATTGCAAACCTCTTTTGAGCTTGGGCCCACAAGCTAGTGGGATTCGGCGGGCACGTGGAGCCTTTGCATGCATACTGGCTTCGATTGCAAAAGGGTATACTTGTCAATTGTCATGGGTGTAGCAGTAGATGAAGTACGGCAGCAAAGCACGCATGCACGTAATCAAATCGTAACCACCCCTATTACGCCAGGAAGCTTTCCTGCGCGCGGAGGGGAGCCACGTCGCCCGCGCGCTCCGCGCGGCGCGTGGCGACGGAATCTTCGTACGGTCAGGAGGGGTGATTTTCTCGTATTTTTCTGAAATTACGTACAGATCCTTGGTTCTCGCAAAAAGATCCCTGCCCGTTTATTTTGGCCTCTCCCCTTTGCGTTATGGCCCCCCCGTGGTTTCTGAAATTACGCATGGGTCCTCGTTTATTTATGTACAGGTCCCTTCCGCGTTTTTTTTTACGTACAGGTCCTCGCTTTTTTTAAAAAAAACCCTTTACCTTCCTCAAAATTACACATATACCCTTGGATTTTTACGCCAGAAGCTTTCTGCGGAGGAGCCACGTCGCCGCGCAAGGCCTCCGCGCGGCGCGTGGCGACGGAATCTTCGTACGGTCAGGGGAGGTGATTCCCTCGTATTTTTCTGAAATTACGTACAGGTCCTTGGTTCTCGCAAAAAGGTCTCTGCCTGTTTTTTTTGCCCCTCCCCTTTGCGTTATGGCCCCCCATGGTTTCTGAAATTACGCATGAGTCCTCGTTTATTTACGTACAGGTCCCTCCCGCGTTTTTTTACGTACAGGTCCTCGCTTTTAAAAAAAACCCTTTATCTTCCTCGAAATTACACATATACCCTTGGATTTTTTTTCATAATTCCTCGCGATTACGGTGCCTGGCGCGGCGTGGCGCCGCGCCTACGAGGCTAGTTAAGTAGACTACTTACAGAAACGGTGGTTTGACAGTTGACACCGTTGTGATAGCTTAACGACCGGGTGTCTAATTATAAGGCCATTGGATTAACATCATAATCAGACGCATACACGCCTCAAAGCTAATCCAAAGATCTGAAAAATCGACTCGGAGTTAACAACAAAAAATCAGGCCCATAAAAAAAATAAGACAACATATAAATAGTAAAACCGATTAACGATACTGTTGGAGAGTGCCCTCACCTTAGCTTAGCTCCTTCGTCGGTCCATCAGGACAGAGACCTATTATATGTGTAACTGGAAGACAGACCTACTAAGGCTACGTTAAGGAAATAACATGTTTACCTTTATGAGAAAAAACCTTAAAGAAGTATTTGTGTCAACAACCTCTCCCATGACTATAAATACGACCCCTAAAGCACCATGGAAGAGGGAGGAGAGAACACGTTAGATATATATAATAGACTTGAGCTAAGATTAAGCACTAGCTACATTCTACGTCACTCCCGTCTCTTAAGTTTTAGGCTCTATGCATCCTTCTCGGGCCCCCCAAAATCCCTATATTCATTGTTTGATACTAACCACAACAAATACCAAAATAACTTGCTTATTATGTTATTGGGTGTCAAGTCTATAAAAGTGGCCAAGATCATCCAATATACTTTACTGACTTACGGGATCTTATTAGCGTTTCAGATAACTAGCCAAATTACAAGCAACTGCATGGCTTAGATGCTATGATACATATATTTATATTTGAAAATATAGTTATTTTTATTACACAACTCTAATACTTATGATCAAGAATTTAGTGTATGTATAATACAACTATAAGAGCTATAATTTCTATATTACTACAAAATTCTATTAATCTTTGTTGTAATAATTTAGTCCCATCAAAATAAGTGACGAAGAACTTGTCTTTTCTCTTGATTAATTAATGAGAGAAATTCTAGAATATCTCCTTTTATGGAGTAATGTGGAAACTTCTAGCTCGAGGAGGTAAGGAGTTGCCTTTGTTGAATATGTGATCCAAATTCTTGAAGGTGAAGGAAGGATCTTAACAATCCGACCCATAGAAAATCGGCCGATGAAATTGGCTATTTGGAAACCGGCCATATTTTTCAGATTTGTTTTCTTATGGACCACGAGTCGTTTAATACCTTCTTATATACTCTTGTTATCACACGGGATTAAGTTGATAACTTGTTATAAAATCTTCTGCTTTGTAATTCTCTTTATATAGTGATCATTTCTGGTTGTACGTCCGTGATTTTGTCCTATAAGAATTTTTTACGTTAAAAATCTGTGTCTCGTGTTCTTTGATTACCTTCATTATTTGCCCTGTCAATTTCTAACATAAATCACACGGTTGTTTATATTTATTAAATATTCATTTACATGAACGACTTCAACAATCACCCGTATCCATTTGGATTTCCATCATTAATCTTTCAAGTCCTTATGTCTAGATCTTCGTGCATGATTGTGATTTCTGAGAACTTTGATGGCTAAACAGAAAGGCTAAAAGGCCCCATTGGACTTACTTTAATTCGCTAGTTTTCCACACTCGTTCGCCTTCATTGTTTCTTCAACCATTCCCGAATTTTCATGAATATAACTTTTCAACAGCTATCTTTGTATAATAAGCTGGATACAACAAGAAAGGATAATTAAAATCAACTAGATATATGGAACAAAACGAGCACAAAACAGAAATGATCGTGTCAACAATATGTCTCTCTCTCTCTTTTTTATGAAACAATTAGTTTTTATTCTTACTCCCTCCAGTCATAAATACATATCGTTTCAGACATTGACCTCCCAAAACGCAATTTTGACCACTAATTTATATTGTAATTGATCAAATGTGTAAATTGGAAGATATACCTTTGGTCAAGTGGTGGCGTTCCTCGGAGCAGACGTACGAACTTGACAGCAAGGCATTGGGCATCACGGATTGTGGTGTGATGTTGGTGCTCGATAGAACTTGGTTGTTCAAATGGTGATGGCCTCGGTGTAAGCGTACAATCTTGGCGACAAGTCATGGACATCACATCATTCATGAAGACCGATGGATAGCAATTTAGAAAATTGTCTAATATCAGGTGGAGTGGAAGTTTGCAAAACCGTGACGCTAACCTAAGTGGTTTAGGCCACATCTTTGTAGTTGGAGTTGTTGTAAATATTGCGGTATAAGCATATTTTCTATTTTAATTCCAATAATAATAATAGTAATCACCCAAACATGGCATAAGAATGACTTAAACAACATATTGACATATGCATCATTCAAATCATTAAAATATGAGTGAAAACTCAACATGAACATCATATATGAATTCAACAATAGCATGGCATTCATAACATTAATGTATTTGCATGCTACTCTTATTGAAAGATTAACATATATGATCAGTGATATAGAATTACAGCATGCTGCCATCAATAGTAATCTAGCACAAATGATTAAAAACAGCATATAACAAACAGATTTA